>JAWWLY010000018.1:1436463-1453695 GCA_035041215.1 Gymnopithys bicolor
GTTGGGCAGAGAAGCTGTGGCTGCCCCATCCCTGGGAGTGTCCCAGGCCAGGTTGGACAGGGCTTGGAGCAACCTGGTCTAGCCCTTTGCTGACAGCACAGGATCTGCTCCTTCCTTACATCCCAGCTGTCCTGAGCCCTCCTGGTGATGCTGCAGAAAGCTTCACCCAGTAGCCAAAAATTCCAAGCAAGATCATAGAATCAGAGTCAGCTGGGGTGGAAGAGGCCTGAGGTCATCAAGTCCAACCCTTGATCCAACCCCTCTTTGATCACCAGATCATGGCACTGAGTGCCACATCCAGTCTCATCTTAAACACCTCCAGGGATGGTGAGTCCACCCCCTGTCTGGACATGGATGATGGACAATGGGAGGGATTGGATTCCTCTTTCTGCAGTAGGACAGAGGGAGAACAGGGATTGCCATGCCCTGGGCACACAACCCCTGGCATTGCCCCCCTGTCACAGGGAGTTCTGCCGGCGCGTGCTCCGGAGGGGCCCCCCGGAATGTTCTGCCTTCAGCCTCTCCTTCGACACCTCTGTCTTCATCATGGAGAGCAGCAGGAGGAGGGTGGCCGTGGAGGCCACGCTGGAGAACCGCGGGGAGAACGCCTACAGCACAGTGCTCAACATCTCCTTCTCCAGGAACCTGCAGCTGGCCAGCCTGATCCCCAAGGTGAGCTGGGGGGCACAGTGTGTGTGTGAACCCTCTGATGTCTGAGCTGATTGATGAGGAGATTGCTGTGGAGCAGTTCAGAGTGTCCCTGAAGCAAAGCAGTTTGGAGAGCACCCTCAGGGAGCAAAGAGCCACCTGTGGAATGTGGGAGACCTTGGAGCCACTGGAATGTTTCCAGGTGTGCCTGGTGAGCTGACTAACCAATGGGGTGATGGCATCTTGGATACAAGAGGAGACAAAAGGGGAAGCTGGAACTAAAAATAAAGCTCTAAGCTGGAAGTTCAAGCCTTCTGATGTGGCTGTGCCTGAGCCTCTTCTGACCATCCTTAACTCACCCCTGTACCCCCACAGTGAGGCACTCCAGGGCTCTCCAGAGGCACTGCTGATCCTGGATGGATGGAAAGCCACATCCCAAAGCAGAGCCCAACAATGTGTCCATCCCTCATAAATCAGACGTGTTTATGGGCTCAGCTTCTAAGCACCTCCAGCCCTTCCAGCTCTTTATTTTGGAAACACAGAAAGGCTTGGATTTTAAGAGCCTGAAAGAAGGACAAAAACAGATGAAATTGTTTCCCCTCTTTATTTTTCTACTCCAGTAGTTTAAAAATACTCACTGCCCATGGCCAAGTTCCTGTCAGGGATGGATTTTTACAGCTGAGATGTAACTCCTGGAAGTAGAGGCTGATAATGGGAATGTGGTCACAGCTCAGTGTGATGCCACCTCTCTGCAGTTGTCCCCTGGACAAGCCTCTCATGCCACATTCACTCCCACCCTCCCCAGAATTTCTCCCCCAGCATTTCTCAGCCTTGGTGTGACTCCTCCCTCCTCCCAGCGAGGTTTGGGAAATGTGCTGATGCTGCTGAGCCCTCCCTCAGCCCCCCAGTGACCTCATCCCTGCCCGCAGATCCCACCTCCTGCCTTTGTTTTTCTCCAAGCTGTGCCAAGGGAAAATTGTGGGGCACATTTCCCACAAAATGAGCAAAATGCATTTTTGGAGGGATTACACCAAATGAAGTGAGGGGGGAAACCCTCCAACGATGGGTAACAGGAGGCCCCGAGCAGGAGTGGCTGTAGGAAACATTTGCAGCTGGGTATGGAAGTGTCACTGGGGACAGAGGTCCTGGCTGGTGCTCCTTGGGAACCAGCAAACCACCAGTCCCAGGGGATGGAGGGAGGGATGGATGGATGGATGGATGGGATGGATGGGATGGATGGATGGATGGATGGATGGATGGATGGATGGATGGATGGATGGATGGATATCTGTGGCACAGAAATGGAAAGTAGCTGTGGCTGCAAAAAGTCCATAATCTCAGCAGATGAGTGGAAGGAAGCTGTGGGAAGTCAGAGCAGGGATGTCTCAGCTCCTGGGCAGGACTTGTCCTGTGCCAACAGCTTAAACTGAGACCCTTGTGGTGTCCAACAGAGAGACAAAAGCTGGAACAGCTCATTGTGTCATGGTGAGGGTGAACACCTGCTCACAACCAGGCTACAACCTCTTGCAGGGTTGTGGAGGAGGCAGAGCAGGGTCAGTGTCCCATCCCATCCCACCTGACACTGAGCTTTGGGATGGGCTGGAGACATGGAAGGTGTTCCAGCAGCAGGAATGTAGTTGTTGAGATGAGGAAATTAAATATTATGGCTTACCTGGTGGCCATGCAGAACATCCCTTGGTGCTTCCTGGGGGCTCCTCATCATGGAAGAATCTTCTTCTTCCCAATTACAGTGCCAAGAACAATTAATTCATTAATTCATACTGTAGTTAAATTGATAAAGAGGATTTAAATCAGAAAGCTGGGAGCTGCTTGCTGGAAATGGCTCTCTCCAGGAATGTCAATGAGGGCATGGGAAGGATTCCCAGCCTGCAGCAGGTGGGGTGGGGTGGGTGGGTGGTTGGTTTGTTGGCTGGATGGTTTGTTGGTTTGTTGGTTGGTTGTATCGTGCCTTCATTCTTTAGGTTGTTGGTCTGTTGTTTCGTTGCCTGGTTGGTTCAGTGGTTGGTTCTGTGGATGGTTCAGTGGTTGGTTGGTTGTTTCTCCCCAAGTTCCAGCCCGTTCTGAGCCCCAGGGTGTGTTTGCTGCTCTCCTAACGAGCTGGGTGTGGGTGGGGCTCATCCCCATGTCACAGACACCTCCTGTCCCACTCAGGACGACACCGACGTCAACATGGACTGTGCCACTGACGACAGACACCCCAACAAGAGGGTGTGCAACGTGAGCTACCCCTTCTTCCGAGCCAAGGCCAAGGTAAGGACATTCCCTCCTGCCCACCTGCCCATGGGACACCAACCCTCTGCCCCCGGCATGGCCATGGGGTCTCATCTTCAGGCTGGGCACCTTCCAGCATGATTTTAACAGACAAAGATTTGGTTTCTTCTCTTTCTCTGCCCGTTGTTGGTGTTTGAAAGGTGTGTCAGGGGACCTGGGATGGTTGGGGTGCTGCTTAGATGATGGGAGGGTTCCAAAATCAAAACCAGCTCCTCCAGGTCACAGAATTTGACTCCTTTGGAGCAATTTAATGTTGGTTTCAAACGACTGGTAGTAACTTCCCTGAGCTCCAAGGGGTGAGGATGAAGCCATCACCTTTCCCTGCCTGAGAGGTTTTCCTTGCTCTGAGGTGCCTCTGGACCCTCCTCTCAGCCTGTCCAAGCCCCCTCGGGCTGGTGGCATCTTCCAAACCTGGTGGTTCCCAGAACGTGGGACAAGCCCATGATTTTATATGCCATAAAAACCTTTGGAAATGTCACATGCAGTGTTAAGGTGAGGAAGGAAAAGTGAGGAAATGCCACTCCCTGCAGCCTCTGGAGATCCATGAGAAATTCCACCTGCCCACCCTGCACCCTCGTGGGAAAAGATGCCAACACAAGTGGGGTGTGGAGATAAAATCTCCCCCACTCCAGGATCTGCCTGAAGCCTTTCCTTGTCAGAAGGAAGGATGGATGGATGGATGGATGAGCTCCAGGCACCTCAGAGCTCCCAGAAGAGCCCTGTGGGGTGGCTGTGGCTGCCAAGGAGCAGCAGCCCAGCTGCCCGTGAGCTCCAGGGCTGGGAATGCATCTGCCTGGCATCAGGTGCTGCAGGTCCTGCCAAGGCTGGAAATGGAAGCTTGGCCCTGGAGCAGCAGCAGCAGCAGCAGCAGCAGCAGCAGCTCTGATGTTTCAGTCAGCTGGGCTGTCCCAGACAGTCTGGGGTCATTGCCACGGGCTGCAGATGGGACATTTGGCACAGCTTCTGCTCTTGGCTCCCTGTTGCTCCTCCTGTGCCGCAGATGGGAGCGAGCAGAGCGGCCTCTTGCTGCCCTCCCCTGGAGGGATCCTCTCCCAAAGGGGAGCTGCTCCCTCCTCCAGTCCCAGGGACAAAAATGCAGCCTGTGGGGCTGGAATAAATCCTGCAAATCCTCCTGCCTGCCTGGGAAGGCTCTGCCCCACCCCAGCCCCATCTCCTGTGGGGGTCGTGGCGATGCTCCCACACACAGTCACACAACCCTCTGGGGGGATTGTTTTCCCCTCCAATGTTTTCTCCAATCCCATTCCCACCTCCACAGGTGGCTTTTCGCCTGGATTTTGAGTTCAGCAAGTCGGTTTTCTTGGAGAACATGGAGATCTACCTGATTGCCAGCAGGTCAGTGGCTGCTTTCTCCCTTGAATGTCTCTGCAGGGGTCATGGAATCCTGGAATGGTTTGGGCTGGAAGGGACGTTTAAGCTCATCCTGTTCCACCCCCTGCCATGGGCAGGGACATCTTCCACCAGCCCAGGCTGCTCCAAGCCTCAACCAACCTGCCCTTGGACACTTCCAGGGATGGGGCACCCTGGAGGCTGCACCCAGGGAATACCCACAAGGAAACCTGGTTTCTGTGGGTCGGGACAGCCCTGTGCTATTTTTATTTATCTGTGTGTTTATCCCCATCATTTTGCCCTGTGTGTGAGGCTGTGCAGTCCCTGCCAGCCCCTGCTGGATCTCCAGCCCCTGCTGGATCTCCAGCCCCTGCTGCCTTCACATCCACCCTCACACCACAAACATTTCCCAGGAAAAATATCCCAAAATTCTCCTTCCCCTTCCTGCACAGGTGAAGATTTCCAACAGGAATGTGAAATTTCATTAGGGATTAATTTATTTTTAATTTCATCAATTATTAGAGCACAGGAGGATTGACCTGCACCACCCTCAGGCTGTTGGGTGTGACACCTCTCTCCAAATCATCTGCTTTTATGTAGATGAATAAAAATTATGGAATAAAATTATTTTACTTTACACTTGGAGCAAAAAACCAAAAGTTCAGCCCTTCCCCTTCCTATGACCCCCCCAAAAAATATCAGAGGGCATCATTCTCCTGCCTCAGCCCTCTGGCCCTGCTGCTGTTTCAGTGACAGTGAGGAGAAGGAGAGCACCAAGGAGGACAACGTTGCCCACCTCAATTTCCAGCTGAAATACGAGGCCGACCTGCTCTTCACCAGGTGAGTGTTTGGGGAGGGGCTGCAGCTCTGGGAGCTCCCACATTGCAGGATGTCCCTTGGCAAAACCAGCTGCAAAGACAGCCCAGGGCAAACCCAGCTTCAATTTGGGGAATTTCTTTAAAAACAGGGGCTGGAAGGGCCATAAAATCAGAGACATCACTTGGAAAACTCCCCAGCCACGAAGGGCTTTGCTCTCACCTCGGGTAAAGGCACAAGGGAGATTAAAGAGCTGTGAGGGCAATTTTTTAAGGGAAAAAAGGTACTTCTTGTAGGTAATAATGTTCTTAACAGGTGTTTCCAACATCTGGGCTGGTTTCCATCCCACTAAAACCAAGGGAGAGAAGCTCAGCCGAGGGGTGTGTGTGGAATCACCACTAACAACGTCTGGGACAGCGAGGGCTGAAGCACAAATAATTTATTAACCTGAGGATGGGAAAGATCCCAGATCCCAGAAGCACATTCCCTGGCACTGGTTACTGTAATTTTTAGGAGATTTTTGAGAGCTTCAGTCATTTTATATTTGGGGCTTTTTAAGTCTAAGACACTGAAAATAAAACCACTTTAATCCTCAGGATTTATGGGGAGTGAGAGGATTCTCCAGTTAACAAATACCAGAATCAGTTTTTTCCAAGGGAAAACTTGGAGGGAAAGAACAGCCCCCAAAAATATCAAATTTGGGAACCTTGGGGTGAAAAAAAGAGCACGTGTCCCACTGAGGGTGCTCCTGGATGGGATCCTGCGATGGGATCCTGCAGGACCCACTGGATGCTCCTGAATCCTTCCCCTCCTCTCCAGCTGCAAAACTGAGACTGATTTCCCTCCTCTGACCCACACATGACACTCAAACCCCCAGTCAGGGCCTTGCATGTCTCTGTTTTATTAAAAAGGCATGAAAATCCTCCAAAGGAAGGAAAAATCCTACAGAAACATTAAAATCCCCCTTTTTTCTGGAGTTGGGCTCCGGTTTCCATCCAAGATGGAGCCAGGTGGACCTCCAGCCCTGCCTGGGGAGGGGCTGGGGGGCCTGAGTGGTGCTGGGGGTGCTGAGGTGCTTCATTCCAAGCCCACCTCAATGACCTGTCACCCCCTGTCACGACAGGACATCGAGCCTGGACTACTACGAGGTCAGGTCCAACAGCTCCCTGGAGAGATACGACAGCATCGGCCCCCCCTTCCACTGCACCTTCAAGGTGAGGAGAGGCCCAGAAGGACCCCCAGGTGCCCTCCTGCAGGTGGCATGTGGCACCATCACACCCCTGTCCTCCTCTCCCCTCCCAGCTGCAGAACCTGGGCTTCTTCCCCGTGGAGGGGGTGACCATCAGGATCACCGTCCCCGTGGCCACCCGGGCGGGCAACCGGCTCCTGCTCCTCACTGACTTTCTGCTGGACCAGGTAGGAGGGACTCCATGCCCACCTGGGGCCCTCCTGCACAGGGATGGGGCTGAGGAATGCCATGGCTGTCCCTCTATCCTTCTGCAACACCTGCATGGACAGCCTTGGCTCCTGCTGGGGCTATTCCCTTTTGCCTTCCCTTGGCTGGAAACATGGAAAATGGTGGTGGCCAAAGGGTTTAGTCCAAATATTTCTCCAGGCTAGACTTGCCTCCAGTGTGCAGTGAATTCCTGAGGGTCTGGGAAGCTGGGCCTGGGGTGGGCTCCAGGTCTCAGTGAGCATGGAAAGGATGTGAGGGCTGGAGCAGCTCCTGAGCCCAGGGACGGAGCCTGGCACAGGAGGGGCTGTCTATGGGTGGGTTTGGCCTCAATGGGCGTGTTTTGAGCTGCAGCTCAGTCAAAGTCCTCGTGTCACCAGTGACACCCCAGCACACGTGGCTGCAGCCCTGGGGGGCCTCTCTGCCAGGCTGAGTCTTGCTGGGAAGAGGCACAAAAGCCTGGAGTTAATCCAAGCAGGATGCCAGGCTTTGCTCCAGCCACATTCCCCCCAGCAGCCCCAGCTCAGTGCCAGCAAACAGCCTGGGGGTGACAGGGACCCCCAGTCCCCCCAGGAAGGGGTGACAGGGACCCCCAGTCCTCCCAGGAAGGGGTGACAGGGGCCCCCAGTCCTCCCAGGAAGGGGGCACAGGGCAGGACAGGGGAGGTGGTTGTGTCCATGCCCCTGCCCAGAGCCCACCAGTCTCTCCCACAGGAGAACACGACCTGCAGCATCTGGGGGAACACCACGGACTATGGTGGGACACCAGCTGAGGAGGACCTGTCCCACACCCCACACCTGGTAGGCACCTCCATGGGGCTCATCCTGGATCTGGGCTGGCCCCAACCCAGGGAGGACACCCTGGAACTGGGATGCTCCATGGCCATGGGGGAGGACAAGCACGGGGTGTCTCCACTGGGGTGTTGTGGTTCTCCCTGCCCTCAGTGTGTGCCAGGGGTGGATCCCAGAGGGTTTTACCCCTTGCCCAGTGATGCCCCCACCCTCACCTGTCCTCCTGCAGAATCACAGCAACTCTGACGTGGTTTCCATCGACTGCAACGTGAAATTGGCCCCTGGTGAGGAGATGAACCTGCACTTGCGTGGCAACCTGTGGATGAAGTCTCTGAAAGCAGTAAGGACACACGTGGATTTTGAGGAGAAATCCCTCAAAGGAGCCTTTATGTCCCAAAAATATCCTGCAATTCCTTCCCTTCCAGGAAGCCTCATGTGGGGGGTGATTTTTGTAGCCAAAGCCCAGCTTATTCTATTGGGGTGTGCATCCAGCCTCCCACACAGCTGGAATTTAATCCCATACCTAATTAATTCATGCAAATTTACTTCATTTAAGAAGTCCTTTAGGTTGCAATTCAGCCACATTCCTTGCTTGACCTGCATCCTCCCTCCCATCAGCATTCCTGATGGATGCAAAGCCACAGGGGGAGCAAAGGCAGGGCGGGGGGCACCCGGGTGGGGTGGTGGGTCCTCTGCCAGGTGTGGTGCTCACCTGCAGCCCCTCTTTGTGCAGCTGAAGTTCAAGTCACTGAAGCTCACCATGAACGCTGCGCTGCAGCGACGCTTCGGGAGCCCCTTCGTGTTCCGGGAGGAGGATCCCACCCGCCAGGTGAGCCCAGCTGGGATGGGCACACAGAGCCAGAGCTCTGGGGCACAGCAACACCCTGCTCTGAGCTCAGTGGGGGAAACACTGTGGGTGGCAGAGGGGCTGGAGCCATGCTGGGCACTGAGCTCTGCAGAGCCCGGGGAGACTCGGTGCAGTCGTGGCCAGAGCCAGGCACCTCCAGTGCTGGCACCGCCGGATCCAGCCAGGAAAACCTGAGCCAAGGCACTGGTGCAGGACTCCCAGAGCTGGGGGTGCTCAGTACGCCCACCATGCCCTCCATCCCTGCCCAGCCCAGCCTGGTTTGGTGCTCTCTCCTCACAGATCACATTTGAGATCTCCAAGCCTGAGGAGTCACAGATTCCCATCTGGATCATCCTGGGGAGCACCTTAGGAGGTCTCCTGCTCCTGGCCCTGCTCGTCCTCGTGCTCTGGAAGGTGAGCAGCCCCCGAGCCATGTGTGTTGGGGGCTCAGTGGAGACCCCATGCTTGGACAGACCCCTTGGCCCCACAGCTCCGTGTCCACAGCCCCCAGAGCACCTCAGCACCATCAGGAACCACCAAAAGCTCCTCCCTACTCTTTCCTCTTCCATATTATTTATATCCAGGAGATATCCCACTAAAGGAAAGACACTTCCCAGCAATGCACTGGAGTTAACAGGGTTTTGTTTCTCTTCCCTCCCCACAGCTGGGATTCTTTAAGAGCGGGAGCCGCAGGCGAGCGGCGGAGCGGGAGCAGCATTCCCAGGGGCTGGAATGACACTGCCAGGGCCAGGAGCCCCCCGTGCCCCCTCCCAGCCCCTCACCAGCTGCGGAGCAGAAGGTCACCTCGAGGGGATTTGGGTGCTGAGCTTGGGTTTGCACCGAAAGGAGAGAACACCCCTTTGTGTGACATCACCTGAACTGGTCCAAAAGCCTGGAAACACACCAAAAAACCCCACCCCTCTTCATGCCATGGCAAGAGGAGCTTCCAGCTGGGTCTGCAAGGAGGTGGCAGCGCCACAGGGGACGAGGGGCCACCCAAGCGCCGTGTCCCACCAGCGGGGACAAACCACGGGGCTGCAACACCCCTTAAAGTAACAATATCCATAAAAAAAAAGGATTGCTCCTTCCCCTGGCAGGGCTGGAGCACTCCCTGGGCTTTGCTGGCCACAATGCTCAAACTGCCTTCGTTAAGCGGAGTAATTAGGTGGAGGTTTTAATTAGCCACCTTCTGAATGCACTGAATGGAACCAGAGCGAGTTAAAGCACCTTAATGCAAAGCTCCCGTGTCCAGCTGTACATAGTCCTTGGAAAAGTATTTACTTGTTGAAGGAAAGGAGAAAAAACAAATGAAAATTATTAAAAATAAAGATAATTCCAAGCAGTTTGATGTGTTTTCTCCCAAGGAGCAGTTTGGGAGAGGTGGTGGCCAGGCAGGGCCCTCCTGTCTCATCCCTGTGCAGACGTGGTGCCACCCAAAGCCACGCTCGGGGCTGGGGACAGGAACATGTCCCGGAGCATCCCGGAATTATTTATGCTGATGTTAATTTTATGGATTGATGGCTGGATGGAAGGAAAGCAGGTGTGGGCCAGCTGTGGGATGAAGGTGGTTAAATACTGTCCTGGTATTTTTTTGAGGATTAAAAATACAGTATTTTCAAACCAACCAGGCTCTGCTGCCCTTTTGTGCCAACTCAGTTCTCAGTTCCCGGGCTGGGGACCAGGGGGTGCCCTCATCCCTCTGGGATTCAGGGCAGGAAAACAGGACACAGCACTTCATTCTTGTGGGATGTGAGGTTTCTCCAGCCTGGTTTTAAAGGGGTGCTCAGTTGGGCTGAGCAGCCAGGGAGGTTTTGTGAGGCCAGAGGAGGATCTGCTGCAGAACCAGCCCAAACATTAATTAAAGGGAGGGGAAAAGCCCAAACTGGGATTTTTCCCTGCTGGAATCCGCACCTGGAGTGGGAATTCCTCCTGGCAGAGCTTCTGGCTGGGTGTATACACATATATGTGTATACATGTGTATTAGTGTGTGGAAATAAATGGTGTGTACAGATCCATACACGTGTGTGTCTGTGTATATACATGTGTGTGTACACGTGTGTGTGTGTGTGTGTGCACATACATGTATGTATATCCCAGAGCTCCTGCACATGCAGACAGGCACATACATGTGTGTCCATGTATGTACATGTGTGTGTTTGTGTGTGCATAAACCTGTGTGTGCACATACATGTATGTATATCCCAGAGCTCCTGCACATGCAGACAGACACATACACGTGTGCCTGTGTGTTGCAGACACGTGTGTGCACAAACACACACACAGACACAGCTCTCCCTGCACGCCCCTGCCCTCACTCCCTGCTCAGCGTGGGCTGTTCTGGGCTCAGCTCAGCTCACTGGGGTTATTTTTAAAAGCCAATGGGCTCTCAGGGAGCAGCTCCAGAGCCATAAATAAACCCCTCCCGGCAGAGGGGATGTCACTGCACTGCTCTGCCCGGGAACGGAGCACCTGCAGGGCTGAGGAATCATCTCAGGAGCTTGAGTAACTCCCACAAAGAGCAGGGGCAATGCTGGAGCTTTTAATGCCTGGAAAATTCCAGACTAAGGGGAGGGAAGGGCTTGGGCTGTGATGGGCTCTGCTGCAGCCCACAGAAATGACCAGGTTGCTCCAAGCCCCACCTGGCCTTGGACACTTCCAGGGATGGGGCAGCCACAGCTTCTCTGGAGAACCTGTTCCTCAACCTGCTCCTGAAGCCACAACACCCAGCTCTGCTCCCCAGACAACAGTGAAGAGCTCGGAGCTAATTCCACATTCAATGTTTATTTATCTGTCATACAAATAGAAACGTGTGCCCAAATCTCGCCTTAAAGTTCTACCCGGATTGTTTAAAAAAAAAACCTACAGAACATTCTCTCATCATCTGACAGTTAAAAAGCTGTGTTTAAAACAACCAGATTTTCAGTAGCCTGTCAAAACAAGTGTCGTTTCACTGCTGGAGCATCTGCAACTTCTATGGAGGAGAAGCACATTCTCGAGCAACAGCATTATTGTACAATCAGTTGCTTATCATAAAAGACTTTTGTAAAAATCAGGGTTAATAGAGATTTTCCTAATGAAAGGAGTAAAAATCAGGAAAAACCCTCGAGTCCAATTCAGGGAGGCACAGACTCCACACTGCTTGGAAAAGCCAGTTGAAGGAAGACTCTCTTTGGCGACAGACTGCCCCGTTAGGAAGATACAGCATTTGGAACCCAAGAGTGCAGCTTTACATACTCTGAGTCAAAGAAAAGGTGCGTGTTGATCATTGGAACAACATAAAGGAAACAAGTTCGAAGCATTTTGAAATGTTGGGACACACACAAACACAAATACCCTATCCATTCTCTAGGCAGCCATGCATGATCTGTACATAATGAGCAACTGCAGCTACAGAAAAAGAAACGATGATTTCGGGTGCTTTCGGTCAAGTGCAAGTTTTCAGTTCAAAGGTTATTCAGTACTTACTGCAGGGGTGTGAATGAAGGGCTTGGTAATTCAATTAGCACTAGAAAAACGTGTCAGAGCTAAATGCAAACCTGTATCTCCTAACAGAGCATCCCCCACGTCTGTAGCTGTTGATAACTGCAGTTTGAAATTTAATTCAAAATAAACTGGGACTTTCAAACGTTACCAACATCTTCAGCACAAACTGAAAGGCATAAAGAGATGGTGAGGTATGAGAGCACCCAACTGCTCTGGGTGTTGAGACTTCACTTTAACCAACTACCACCGAATTCCCAATTTGTCTTTCCCACCTCACTCCAAGGAGTTTTAAAACCTGCAAATGGCGGGTGGAGATGTGGATTGGAAACAAAACATTCTACACGAGTTACATGGGGATTCTTTTCACTTTGTTTATAAAACCAAGAGGTGACAACGCGATTCTTTTCATCAAAAGAAACAACCAAAACCTCAAACATCAGATTCGACTCCAGGAAAATGATGTGGCCTTTTTCCCCCCCCTTCCAAAACCTGCACGAGAACTGAGGCTGCAGATTGAATCCAGAGGAACCCAAAAGCAAAGGGACAGAACAAAACAACTTCACGTACACGTGTATATTCTGCTGCCTGGCGTTGTCCCGGGGTAGCACCACCACGAAAGGTTTGACACGGCCTAGTGGAACTTCACAAACTCCTCCAGAGTTCTGGGGATCTGGTTTTGGTAGCTGATGTTGTAGAACCGCACGGCGCGGGCAGCCAGGCACTTGAGACTCAGCTTCATTTGAGTTTTAAGGAGTATTTCGGACACCCCGGTGGTACTTTTATCCAGAGGGGTTTTCTTCTGCTTGTTGGTCATGTCCGTGTGAGCCCCGGCCTCCACCAGGCTGATGATGATGGAATGCAACGTCAAGAAGTCGCTGATGGGCCGGTGGTACTGCACGATGATGTGCAGGGGGCTGTTGCCCTCGTTGTCCACGGCGTTGACGTCGGCGCCGCAGTCCAGCAGCAGTTTGGTGACCAGGGCGTTGGGGAAGCTGCAGACATCGTTGGTGTGGAAGTCGTCCACGGGGGTGCCGGAGTTGACGGCGTGGTGGAGCAGGCTGGAGCCATCCCGGGTCCGCGGGTCCAGCTGGATCAGGTTGTAGATCTGCTTGTTGATGCGCGACTGGTCCTCGTCGCTGCACTGGGTCTTGGTGGAGATGCAGACCAGGTAGAGGAAGGTGAAGATGTTGCACTCGTAGTTGTCCATGGCTGTGTGGAGGTCGGAGTCCTGCGTGGTTTTGATCCGGGACATGCCTTGCTCTATCTCCAGGACGCTGCACCGCAGGACGCTCTCGATGTCCTTGGCTTTGACGGGCTCGTTCAAGTGGATCATCTGGGAAAACACCTGAGCAAACCTCAGGAGGTCCTTGTGGGTGTTCCTGTTGCCTTTCTGCCTCAGGTGCAAGGCGTGGAGCCACAGCTTGATGCACTGCTCAAACTCCATGTTATCCGCGTAAACCGCGCCCCGGTAAATGATGGGGTGAGAAACATCGATATTGTCCGAGCCCAGAATCCTCTCCCGCACGATGAGGCCTTCCATGTGAAGGGCATCTCTGTCCTGCCTAATGGACTCTAATTCCTGAGGGGTCCTGCATTCAGTCCTGTTCCCATAAGCTTCGATCTGTGGAAGAACCTCCTTCTCGATGACGCTCTCGCTGTCCCGGTACCGCTCCAGCATCGCTAAATATAAGTAGTGGTAAGTCTTCAATATATCATAGTTTTCTCTGTCATTGGCAAAGGAGGCCCCCAGAAGCTCCAGAGCCTCAATCCTGCTCCTCCTGTCGCAGTCGGCGTGCGCCAGCAGCAGCTCCACCACGTTGGCCTTGCAGCTCTCGGCGGCCACTTTCAGCGGGGTCATGCCGTGCCCGTTGACCATCATGGCCGCCTTCCACCTGACCAGCTCCCGGACGATCTCCAGGTGCCCGGCCTCGGCCGCGAAGTGCAGGGCGGTGGCCCCGCAGTGGGCCTTGGCGTTGGGGTCCGCGCGCTGCTCCAGCAGGTACCGCACCACGTCCGTGTGGCCCTTGTAGGCCGCGATCATCAGGCAGGTGTTGTCGTACTTGTTGGCGATGCTGATGTTGGCGTTGTTCTCCACCAGGTACTTGACGATGTCCAGCCTGCCATCGAAGCACGCCGCCCGCAGCGGGGTCGAGTTGGTCACCGTGGTGTGGTTCACGTTGGCGCCGTGGCTCACCAGCAGCTTCACCACCTCGAAGTGGCCGGCGCCGGCCGCGCACCACAGCGCCGTGGCGCCGTCGATGACGAAGCTGCCAACGGGAGGACAGGAACGGGCAGTTAAAGTGCTGCTCTGCCAGGAGCGCCTCAGCCACGCCACGGGCACCCACACACCCAGCCACTAACAGGGGGGTTACAGCCACCCCAATTCTGCACTTGAAGGGAGCACCGAGACCAAAGGATGAGGCTGAGCACACAGACCCACCCCAGGAAGGAGGGGAGCAAAGCGGAGCTTCAAAGCAGCCAAGGGATTGGGCCACAATTCCACTAGTACTTGCCAGGCTGCTTTGAAGATGCCACCTACAAGCTCCAGCCCTCAGCCCATGGAGACCTGGGAAGAAGAGTCACAAGGACTGGGAAGAAGAGTCACAAGAATTGGAAAAAAGAGTTACAAGAATTGGAAAAAAGAGTTACAAGAATCGGGAAGAAGCATTACAAGAATTATCACTTCGATGCCTCAAACTGAGCCATTAAAGGACAAGAAAAAACATTGAATGGATGTGTTGACACAAAAAAACAAGCTCAGTCATCAGTAACAGTCCAGACACACAAACACCAGCCCTGGCAGCAAAGTTGGCTTCAAAATTTCTTATCACTTCCCTTTTTGTCCCTCCCTGAGCTGCAGAACTGCCACTGTTTCCGTTGCTGCTCCTTACTCAGAGCCTGTGCCATGACCCAGCCCAGCAGTTACACACATGGAACTCTGGGAAGAAAATAAAACTTCAAAAGCAGAAGTTGTGGACTGCTCCAGAGATTTACACCACAGTGGGAGTGGGAGATGAGGGGACAGGCTGCTGTTTGGGAAGCTGTTTGCATTCCAAGCCAGCACAGCATAACTCCAAAGATAAAGGCTGATGTGCTTCCCATTCCCTGGTTCTTGAAGCAGGATTGAAATGCAGAACAGGCAACATTCCCACTGCAGTCAATAAATGCCCAAGGCAAGTCCCAGACCACTGAGGAGGGACAAATATTTCCACATGGACAAACAGCCACATTTCCCAAAGTTAAAATGCCATAAAACACCAGCTTAACTTTCACTTTACCAGTGGTTTTTATGATTTGATGAAGCTCTCAGAGCTCTGCAGTGAGAGCTGTGGCTGTTGGTGAACCCAACACCTCCAGACAATGCTCCAGAGGCTGTTTAAGAGCCCTCTGGCCTGCAGACAAAATTCACACTCAGAAGTTCCTTATTTTGCTAAAAATCCCACTAAAATCCTTCTATATTAAGAGAGAAGGACATCCAGGGGACAGGACTTGGTAACCAACATGAGGGAATTTGCTGGAGCACCAAAGCTCCAAGAGACAAGCTGGAGCCCAAGCAAGAGGAGCTGCTGTGCCACCTTATCTGAGGCACGACAATCCCGCGGGATCACATGTCCCTCCTCCTCTGCCGCCGCGCCCATTGTGCCTCAGACAACACCTCCTTTAATCTGTGCCAGGCTCTGGCAGCACATCCCAGCCCAGCAAGGCAAACTCTCAGCAGCAGAGCATCTGCTGTCTGTCAACAGGAGCCTTTCCTTCCGTGGGATTTGGGGCAAACCTCAGCCAAGGAATTCTCAACTAGTTTCTGCTTGGGGAAAAAAAACAGGGCTGGAAGGGAAAAGGAAGAAAGCAAATCCCAAAGCACACGGGGAAGGGGGTTCCTCCTGCTGCATTTGGTGTGCAAGAACTGAGCCAGCCCTTCCCTGGGCCAGGGGCAGCTGCTCAGGTGGAACTCAGGGTGGCACAGAGGGCAGACCCCAGTGCAGACCCCACCTTGCCTGATGTTGGCCATGACTGCCCTCCCTGTGCCACCACCTCAAGCTGTCCCAAACACCTCCTCCATTGCTCAGCCTCATGTCTGACTGACACAAAGGTGAGAACTTGAGGAGCACTCTGGGAGGTTCCAAAACCAAAGCTGCTCCTCCCTCCTGCCGTGGCAGTGCAGCACCCAGGGAGCCTGGACATCTCAGGAGGCTTCTGCACCAGCACCACTGCCCTGGTGGGTCCCAGCTGAGGGCCTGGCACCCTCTTCCCTCCACTGCCTCCCTTTGGGAGGCTCCTGGCCATGCCATGTGTTGGCCACCAGCAGGGAGGAAGGAATGTTGCTTGGGATGTCTGGGCTGGACACTGAAAACCCTCAATTTGGGTAAACAAAGGGGTGGGTCATGGTGTGCAGGTACCACCCAACCTTCATCCTGCTCCTCGTGTGCAGGTACCACCACCCTGCCCTGACCCAAACCCAGGGGTGCAAGTACCACCCTGCCTTGACCCAAACCCAGGTGTCCACAGCATTAGTGCCCAGTGTGTGCCTGATGTATGCCTGGTATGTGCCCATGCCCAGTGTGTGCCTGGTGCCCATGTCCTCTGTGTGCCTGCTGTGTGCCCATGCCCGGTGCCCATCCATGCCCATGGCCATGCCCGTGCCTGGTGTGCGCCCAAACCCATGCCTGGTATGTGCCCATGCCTGGTGCATGCCTGGTGTGTGCCCAGTCTATGCCTGCTGTGTGCCTGTGCCCGGTGTGTGCCTGGTGTGTGCCTATGCCCAGTGTGTGCCCATGTCTAGTGCCTATACCTGGTGTGTGCCCATGCCCGCTGTGTGCCTGGTGTGTGCCCATGCCCATCCCCAGAGTCCATGCTTGGTGTGTGCCCATACCCAGTGTGAGCCTATGCCCGGTGTGTGCCCATGCCCATCCCCGGAGTCCATGCCTGGTGTGTGCCCATACCCAGTGTGAGCCCATGCCCAGTGTGTGCCCAGTGTGTGCCTATGCCCGGTGTGTGCCCATGCCCATCCCCAGAGTCCATGCCCATGCACGATGTGTGCCCATGCCCATCCCCAGTGCCCATGCCTGGTGTGTGCCCATGCCCGCTGTGTACCTGGTGTGTGCCCATGTCCATGCCCGGTGTGTGCTCATACCCATCCCCGGAGTCCATGCCTGGTGTGTGCCCATGTCCAGTGTGAGCCCATGCCCGCTGTGTGCCCAGACCCAGTGCCCATGCCCGGTGCCCGTGCCCGCCGCGTGCCGCGCTCGCTCACGTACCCGTCGAAGCGGACGGTGCCGGTCTGCTGTGTGTGCACTCGGTAGTGCTCGAGCAGCAGCCGGACCACCTTGGCGTGGCCGTTCCTGGCGGCGATGATGAGCGGCGTGGAGCGCTGCCCGCCGTGCTGGCTCACGTAGCCCAGCAGGTACTTGATGTCGCTCTCGGAGCGGTTGAGCAGCAGCGCGGCCAAGGTGAGCACGCGGCCCTCGCTCGCCGCCTTGTACACGTACCCGGCCAGCCCCTCCATGGCCGCCCGGCCCCGGCCCCGGCCCCGGCCCCGCGCCCGCTGCCCCCGCCCT
>JAWWLY010000018.1:1460750-1473197 GCA_035041215.1 Gymnopithys bicolor
CTCCCCTGGACCTTGTGCTCTCCTTGTCCTCTGTGACTCCTGTGACGTTCATGCAGCAGTTACAGAGAAAGGGAAAGTTAAGCCTCGGAATTAAATACAAATAAGGAGCTTTTGCCTGTTTTTGGAGGGCTGCAAAGCTGATTTGGCAGCAGGGAGAGGGAGGTGAGGGTGGCCCTGGCTGATCCTGGGGCTGGGATGGTGCTGCCCCACACTTGGGGTCTCCTCCAGAGCCTGGAGCTCTCGAGCTGGGGTTGCCTTTGGAGGTGTTCCCTGCTCCTTGTCCCCAGCCAGGCCTGCAGGAACCTGCCCCAGACTCTGAGTCAGCCCCACGTGGCCTCCACAGACCTCAGGATGGGACTGGGAGAGCTCAGCACTGAAACTGGGGCCCAAAAAGTTGCCTCAACTGGTTTTGCTGGGAATCAGATTTTTCTAGGTATGAGGTCAAACACAGCTTATTCTTGAGAAGCAAATACAGAGGTGGCTGAGTCTGGTTCCATTAGGAAGAAAGCAAAAAAAAACCCCAAGCAGTTCAAGAAGAGTCCTTGGAAAATGATCCAGTGGAGAATTCCAGAGTCCCTCAGGCAGGGGAGGGAAGTGTGTGCAGAGCTGAGTGTGCTGGAGGCTCTCCCTGCCACTGGAGGGCACAGCCAGCCTTGGAGATCCACTCTGAAGCCCCAGAAAGTGCTGCTCCTTTTGGCCTCTCCTGAACCCCTTTGGCTCATTTCTGGGGGAGGAATCGCTCTGGGTGCTCCATCAGAATCACTGCCAGGTTAGAGAAGGTGTCTCTGGTGTCCTCCTCGCTGTCCAACACATCTCTGTGCTTGCAGCTCATCGAGAGGTCCCCCAAGACCCTGCCCAGGTCCATGGTCTACGTGAGCATCATCATGTTTGTGATGGGCGCCAGCATCCACCTGGTGGGCGACTCGGTCAACCACCGGCTGATCTTCAGCGGGTACCAGCACCACCTGTCCGTCAGGGAGAACCCCATCATCAGGAACCTCAGGCCAGAGACTCTGGTAAAGGCCTTTCCACTCACAGTTCCCACTTATGGCTAAAGAGGATGGATTTACAGAGGCACTTCTCAAATCTATTCACTTTTTGTCCTTCTCTATAGCCCTGGTCCCTCTGCCCCCCTAAATCTCCCTTTGTTGTGTTGCAGATTGATTCCTTTGAGCTGCTCTACTACTATGATGAGTATTTGGGTCATTCCATGTGGTGAGTGGTTTGCAGGAGGCCCCAGAACATCACAGGAGGAAGGGCAGATCTGAGCAGATCAGAGCTTAATGTGGGAAAAAAACTGAAGCCCAGCTGCTGAAAGCTGGCTGGGGATAATGTTCTCGTGGCCAGGGTGATTACAGGGGAGCTCACCCTTGGAAAATCCTGCTTTATCTCTGTCTCAGGGATATTTCTGGGATATGGCAGTTGTTGGGCAGCTGGAGGGAACAGCCTGTCCTTCCATGGCATATCCAGGTGCAAAGACCACCCCTATTTCTGCTCCTCTGGAATCTGAGCCCCAAACACCCCAATTTGGAGACCCCAGAAAGGCCTGTCTGTCCCTTTACCTGCTGCCAGATAATCCTGAGGCTGCTCAGAGTGGAGGGAAATCTCTCCCCTTCAGGCTTTCCTGGTTTATTTGCTGTTCCTTGAGTGCTGTGAAGCAAAAAAATCCCATTCTCTTAAATAAAGGAAAGGGCTCTGTGGGGTATTGGAATCCTGGTCCACATCCTGCTCTCCTGCAGCTCAGCCTGGACTCAACAGGAGGCTCTCAGAGCCTGGAAATGGCACAAGTGGAATTGCCCTAATCAGCAAAACTGGGCTTTTCCTGCCCAAGACTGGGAATTCTCATTCTCTGGCAGGAGCAGCCCCTCCCCAGGCCCCACCAGCCCACGGACACAGCAGGAATCTCAGAGCAAGAGATTCCACTTCTCCTCTCAGGAGATGAGCTCAGAGGCTCAGCACTGAACTGCCTCCATGCTTGGGTTGGCCTGGGGGGGTTATCCACTTCCAGGTCCCCCCAGTGATGGGAGTTGTTCCCCTCTGCAGGTACATCCCTTTTTTCCTGATCCTGTTCATCTATTTCACGGGCTGCTTCACCCCTGTGGCAGAGGAGAGCAGGATGCCCGTGGCTGCCCTGCTGCTGGTGGGGCCCAGCAGCCTCTACTACTGGTAAGGGGCTTCTGGCCACGAGGGGTGGGCAGGGATGGGGAGGGAATAGCCCAGGGAATAGCCCAGGCAGAGGCTCTGCATTCCCCAGGGCAGCACTTGCTGCAGCTGCTGCTCTGCAGGGCTGGAAAATCAAATTAAATCTCATTGAAATTTGCAGCCACTTCAGTCTTTGGAAGTTGGGGCAACTCCAGGGACTCCCATCAGGAATTCTGCCCATGCTTGGGGTGTTTCTTCAGCCACAGCTGGAGTTGCAGCCCCTGTGGAGCTGCTGCCTTTCCCCTCACAGGCTGCTGTTTGCTGTGCCCCAGGACAGTCCCTTGGTGGTTTTGGGGTGCTCACCAGGTACCTGCAGAGCAGCCTCGTGGTCTCAGCTCCTTGGTGGCTGGAGATGCTGTCCCAGCTCCAGGCAGAGCCCAGGGGATGCTCAGCCACTGCCTCCCCACCAGCCCTGCAGGTCCTTTTGTATTGCCCATTTTCAGGGCCTCCTTGTCCCCAGTGCTGGCCCTGGTGGCAACCAAGCAGCTCCTCCTCCATCCTCAGGGCTGGTGTTCTCTCTTTCCTGTGGCTTTGCCCTCTGCTGACACTGGTTTTATACAGTAAATGAATTCTTGATGGGCAGAATCATCAAGAGGATTTGGTCAGTTGTCACCCATTGCACTTTCAGTGGGTCAGGGAATCTCTGTGTGACTGAAGAGCCAGGGGTGCAATTGCCCTTCCTGTGCCACCCAGGCAGGACTGGGCACTGCCAGGCACAGCCCAGTGGGTTTGGGATACAGGAGCACAACATTCCCAGGTCACAGCCAGCATCCAGCTTTGGCTCTGCCTTCAAGCCTCCTGCTCCCAGCCAGCCCAGCACCTTCCATTCCCATCCTGGCAACATTCCCTGTCCATTCTCCTCCCAAAGGGCAGGGGTTAAACGACTGGTGAGAGCCATGAGCACAAACAGGCAGCAGGAAGCAGCACAGCTCTGTGGGGCAGGGAAAGGGGAGTGTGCCCTCCTCAGAGCTCTCCTGCCATCACTGACAGCCCTTTTCCCTTTGCAGGTACCTGGTGACAGAGGGGCAGATCTTCATCCTCTACATTTTCACTTTCTTTGCCATGATGGCTTTAGTGATGCACCAAAAACGTAAAGGACTTGTCCTGGACAGCAACGGGCTCTTCCTCTTCTACTCCTTCATCATCACCCTGCTCCTCATTGCTGGCTGGGTGGCTTGGCTGTGGAATGACAAAATTCTCAGGAAGAAGTACCCTGGAGTGATCTACATCCCTGAGCCCTGGGCATTCTACACCCTGCACATGAACAACCTCCACGCAGCAAAGGAAAGTTTATAGGTTTTGATATTTTAGAGTGCTTTGAAAAGAAAAAAAATTCTAGTTTTTCTAATGTAGATTAATGTATTTCCAATAAATTCCTGACCAACAGTAGCTGCAGGAGGTGGTGTGTGATAACTGGACCTGGCTGGGGGGTTCAGTGTAATTGTTCAAAGGGAGGGTCAGGGCAGGGGCATCTCCCTGGGTGCCCTCACAATTCCAGAGCTCAGTTCCCAGCACCAAATCCCTCCTGTCCAGAGCAGGGGCAGCTCCCCAGCCCCTGGTGAGCCCCTCAGCACCATCACTGCCCTTCCCAGCATCCCAGCCTGGCATGGCAGTGCTTTGCCAGGAAGCTGCAATGTTCTCACCTCCCCTTGTCTTGGCACAGAGATGAACCTGCTCCTCCCACGCTGCTCCCACCTGAGCCAACGTGCCAGGGAGGGGCTGAGCTGCCCTCCCTGGGACCTGCAGCTGGCTCTGCCTCTCCCAGGAGCCCTCCTGGGGCCAGACCTGCAGGAAGGGCCAATTCCCCACAGAGAGTCCCAAAACACCTCAGGCAAGGGCTGAACTCCAGTGCCAGCCCTGCTCTCATGGGCTCTGTGCCACCAGCAGTTCTGCTCCTGCTCAGAAGGGCCAAGTCCCCACATACAGCCCAAAAGGAGCATCAGAGAGGGGATGATTCCTGTGGGCATCACCAGCAGCTCCTGCTCCTGCTCAGAAGGGCCAGTGCCCCACAACCAGCCCAAAAAGAGCATCAGGGAGGGGATGATCCCTGTGGGCACCACCAGCAGCAGCTCCTGCTCCTGCTCAGAAGGGCCCATTCCCACAAACAGCCCAAAAAGAGCATCAGGGAGGATGAGATCCCCGGGCATCACCACCAGCAGTTCTGCTCCTGCTCAGAAGGGCCAATTCCCCACATACAGCCCCAAAAGGAGCATCAGGGAGAGGGAGATCCCTGTGGGCATCACCAGCAGCAGCTCCTGCTCCTGCTCCCCTCTCTCCAGCCTCAGGGGATGGAGCTCCTGCAGCTCCAGCTGCCCCCCTGGGTGGTTCAGGGCTGCCCAGTCTGTGTTAGAGCCCTGTGTGACACAACCCAAGTGGCAGCAAAACACACTGAATAAAAAAAGCTGCGGGACTCACATTGTTCCTGCAGGGCCTTTGAGAGGAGAATCCTTTTCCCACCTCGTTTAAGGATCTGGAATGTGTCACTGTGGCAGAGCAGGGGCTGCCCTGGGAAGGGTCCAGTCCATTCTGCAGTGGTCCCTGTGGCCACCAAATCCTTTGTCCTTGGTCTGGATCTCCAGCACAGCCTGGCACCAGCTGCTTCACCCCCTGCTAGGAATTAAACGCTAATTAATAAAACCTCAGGCAATAAAGAACTGCTAAACCACCTCAAAAATCCCTTCCCAGCTCTGCTGAGTTTGCAGGGGCACATTCAGCCCCCCCTTCCCCTGCACACCCCCCATGAGGGCACAGGGACCTCCCACTGTTGCCCACCTCAACCAGCCCCTTCTCCTGCCCCACAGCAGGACCTGCCAAGCTGGCACTGCCCCTCTCCCTTGCCCAGCACGTTTTCCCAGGGCTGGATTTTTGTCCCGGTACCAAAACCCTCTGAGATGACCCCAACCCGCTGGACCCCAAAGCCCCCCGAGGGGCGCTGGGGCTGCGGGCGGGGTGGGCAGAGCGCTGTGCCCCGGAGGGCGGGCTGGCACGGGGCAGGCGGGCAGGGCTCAGCCCCGTGGCCATGGCAGCAGCGGGTATTTATTACACGGGGCCGCCTCCGCCCGGGCTGCGGGACTTTGCCCTTCCCCGAGGGCACAGGTGGCAGCGGCGCCGCGGCCCCGACGGCAGTGCCAGCCCCGGCCCCGACGGCAGTGCCAGCCCCGGCCATGGTGAGTCCGGGCTCGTCCCGAGCGCTGCCCCCGCTCCCCTCACCGCCTTTTAAAGCTCTTTGGGTTCTCGTGTCTTTTCCTTTCCTCCCTTCCTGCTACAGGCGAAGTTTCTGTCCCAGGATCAAATCAATGGTACGTACTTGGGGCTGCTTTGGGGGTTAATTAGCAAGATCAGCTTCACAAATTTAAGTGTATATTTATAAAAATGTCATTACCCCACCAAGTGTCTCGTTCTGGGCTTGCTCTCCCCCTCCTCTCCCGGGATGTGCTGGCTCTGCAAACAGAGAAACCTCCCCATGGTTAATTGGGAGCAGCCCCGGAGCCCGCACAGACCGGCAGGGGTTGAGTTGGCACCGGCAGAGGAACCAGTCACGTCCCAGCCCTGGCAGCGCATCAGCCCCTGCCAAGCCCTGGGGGGATCGGGGGGTACCTCGGGTGCCCCTTGGCACTGCTGGAGGGTCTCGGTGCGATGGGAGCGAAGGAAAGGGGGCAAGGAGGAGGTGCAGGGGGTACAAATTCCCACTGGGAGGCACCGGGGCACGGGGAGCTCTGCCAGGGGCTGGGTTTGCTCCGGGGATGGCAGAAGAAAGCTGAAATAAGAGTATTATTGCAAATCTGTTAATCTGCAGCGCCCTGGGGCTCAGCAGCTCCGCGGGAGGAGGCGGCGGGGCAGGGGAGGCCACGGGGCACCCACGGGCACCCCCGGGCACCCCGCACTCCCCCCTCCCCCGAGGGCTGGGCATGCAGAGGGTGAGGAGCGGGGATGGCACCAGAACAGGCTGATTGTCCCCGGGCAGCACAACCCGCCCGGAGCCAGCGCGGGCAGCGGGGAGGGGAGGGCTGGCAGAGCCTTAACTGGGTCAGCTCCGGCCCCGGCTTTGTTACTGGGAAACTGGGAATCTCCTGGGCGAGGGGGAAGGGGAGAGGGCGGGGGGGCAGGAGGGAGATGCTGCAGATCACGGCACCCCCAGCCCCAGCATCTCCACCACCCCCAGCACCTCCACTTCCAGCACCTCCACTATCCCCAGCATCTCCACCACCCCCAGCATCTCCATCACCACCATCCTCCACTTCCAGCATCTCCACCACCACCACCACACTCCATTTCCAGCATCCCCCACCTCCAGCATCCCCACCACCATCCTCTGCTTCCAGCATCTCCACCTCCAGCACCCCTCAAGCCCCAGCACCTCCACCATCATCCTCCACTTCGAGCATTTCCACCATCCCTCACCTCCAGCATCTCCACCCCCAGCATCTCCATCACCACCATCCTCCACCTCCAGCATCTCCACCATCTCCCGCGCTCCTTCAGCCTCTCTCCCATCCTCTCCCATCCCCAGGAAGGCCGAGCAAAGCCCTTTCTTTCCAACACCCCCCTCCCAATTTGAAAGCCTGGGAGGCTCCACTTCCAGACTCGCCACATTAGGCTGAAGGATCCCAATTAGCTGAGCTGTCCCCAAGGCTGGATTTTAATTGCCTTTGGTTCTTCCCCGGGGTCCCCCCCGCTGTCCATCCCCTCCCGAAAGGAGACACCCCGAGCCGACACAGAATCCCAGCTGGAATCCTTCCAGCGCCCCCGGGAGCGGCCACGGGGCGGCTCAGCGAGATCCGACACGGCCTGACCGAGCTTTGGTTCTTAATTAGAGTTCAAGGAATGTTTTTCCCTGTATGACAAGAAACAAAAAGGCAAGATAAAGGCGTCGGACCTGCTGGCAGTGCTGAGGTGTCTGGGGGCCAGCCCGACCCCGGGGGAGGTGCAGAGGCACCTGCACCTGCACAGGATCGGTGAGCGGGGGCAGCACAGGCTGCACGTGGG
The DNA here is from genome assembly GCA_035041215.1 of Gymnopithys bicolor. Classification (NCBI taxonomy): domain Eukaryota; kingdom Metazoa; phylum Chordata; class Aves; order Passeriformes; family Thamnophilidae; genus Gymnopithys; species Gymnopithys bicolor. The sequence goes on from JAWWLY010000018.1 coordinate 1,467,939, forward strand.
GTTAGGGGGGGAAAAATCCCATTTTTGGGGGGTCAGGAGGCTGCCTGGAGCCCAGCAGGGACACCCACTCTCTGCTGAAACTGCAGAGCCAAGAGCAGGCAGCAAACCCCACTCATTTCAGCACATGGGGATGTGCTGGATGGGGAACATCATCCAGCCCATGGGTTAAAATAGTGGCAGCAAAGTCACAAAATCCCCCAGGACAGGGAGAGACAAACACATGGGGGTGGATTTTGAGGCTGGGAAACTGTTCAGCCCAAGCAGCAGAGGAAAAGGGCACAGAAAGATATTTATCTGCAGGTAGAGAGAAATAAATTTAAATCACAAAGACTAAAGAAAAATTATGAGGTAAGGGGGGAGGGTGGTAAAAATTCGGGATACAAGAGCAGAGCAGAAGTTTAGCAAAACTTGAACTGGGGGTTTAGGAGAGGACAAAGCCACAGTAGTGGGTAAAAGGCAAAAGAAACCCCAGGAAGGGGAGCTGGGGGTGGGGAAGAGGAGGGGGGTGTTGAATCCTGGATCCAAACCACAAACTGAGCCATCCCTAAAGGAGCTGCTCTTGCTCTTGCAGACAGAAACGCAGAGCTGGATTTCTCCACGTTCCTGAACATCATGTACAGGCAGATGAAGCAGGAGGAGCCTCAGAAGGAAATCCTCAGAGCCCTGGCCATGATGGACAGGCAGAGGAGAGGAGTCATCTCCGTGGCAGAGCTGAGGGCAAAGCTCACCAGGCTGGGGGAGAAGCTCTCAGAGGAAGAAGGTACTTTGCAACCCCAACATGGAGCAAACACTCCCCATCTTCTTATTTCCTGCTGTTCCTCTGCAGTCAAGTGTGGGCTGAGGGAGGATCTGTGCCAGCAGGAGGCAGGAAAGCAAAAGGAGTAAAGAAAACCCAGTTTGTCAGAAATTTGCCTCCAAGGGGCACAACAAGAGATTGGAAGGTGAAAATTATTAAGACCTTCCTTGTACTGGCAGAGGTTGGGCAGAGAAGCTGTGGCTGCCCCATCCCTGGGAGTGTCCCAGGACAGGCTGGACAGGGCTTGGAGCAGCCTGGGCTGGTGGGAGGTGTCCCTGCCCATGGCAGGGGTGGCACTGGGTGGGTTTTAAGGTCCCTTCCACCCCAAACCATTCCAGGATTCTGTGACACTGAAGGTCCTTTCCCAACCAAACCATTCTGTGATTTTTTTAAACAGCTGATATTGCCCCACATGTTTCATGTACTTGTTTAAACTCTTTAAACACCTTCCCACACTTTGCTACAGGCAAGGAGAGAGTTTCCCCAGGGCTGGGGGGCCTGCACAGACCCCTCAGGCCCCCTGAGGGTGGAACTGTCCTGGCTGATGTTCAGAGTTCAGATTTAACCAGAGCTGGTCAGTGCAGGCCCCACCACCAGCCTCACACCAACAAGGAGTTTCTCCAACTGTTGAACTGGAATGAGAATTCCCACAGCTATTTCAAACACTTGGAGGGCATTGTGAGAGCTGAACCTACAGCCAGGACATGGAGACATTCCCCTAATTAAAGGCTTCCTGGAAGAACCATTTTCCCTAAAGCTTTGGGAGGTGCAGAGGGATTTCCTTCCCATTGTTTTGGCATCTGACTTGGGCAGATCCTAAAGCAGGAACTGAGGCTGCTTCTCCTTGAGAGGTTCCCCCCTTGGCTTTGCCCCTGAACTCTGAGCTGCCATCAATATTTGATACCAGACTCCATTTCATCAGCTCCTGCTGCTGCTCAGAACTCCTGCCATGGCCCTTCCACCTCCAGTGGCTCCAGAACAGCCTTCAGTCATTTGAATTAATGTTTTTTACCAAACCAAGACATTTTTCTTGTGTGTTCTTATCAAACACACGGGGAAGAATTCAGTTTTCTGAGTTTATGTCCTTGGAAGGATTTGATGAGCCACAGGGTGTTCTTGTTGGAGGGATCAGATCTCCTGGAAGGAGGGTTGTTCCTCATCTCATTTATCCCTCTGCAACCAAATCCTGCAGGCAGCAGCTTCCCCTGACCCCCTGCACTCACTGAGTGCAAACCAGCCACAAACAGGTGATGCTGCTCACAGACACCCTCACCTGTCTCTGTAAAGCAGCTTTTTCTCTCCTAAATCCTTCCCCCTTCCCACGATTTCCCCCCAGATTTCACAGCTGTAAAATCATTGTGTGCTCCAGGATGAGCACCCAGGGCTGGTTCAAAGCCCCACAGGTTGTTCAGCCACAATCAAAGTTCTGGTGTCCTCAGCCAAGTAGTTTCCAGTGCCCAGGGAGGGCACCAGAGCCCTGGCCTGGCCTGGTTTGGACTGAGAGGGCACCAGAGCCCTGCCCTGGCCTGGTTTGGACTGGGAGGGCACCAGAGCCCTGCCCTGGCCTGGTTTGGACTAGGAGGGCACCAGAGCCCTGGCCTGGCCTGGTTTGGACTGGGAGGGCACCAGAGCCCTGGCCTGGCCTGGCAGCTCCAGGGAAATGGGCACAGCAGGGAGGGCTCAGCCCAGCCCTGGGTGGGATCCCTCTGTCTCCACAGTCCAGCAACAGCCTCAAACACCCAGAAAAGTGTCCTGCTAATGAAATGCCAAAGGAAAAATGCAGGTGCACAACCCAACAGCTTCCTCTGCATCCTCCACAGGACATCCAGCCACGTTTCTGGGCTGGAAAACAGGGGCACGGGAGGGGAATGGGCACAGCCCCCTCCACAAACCTGCCCCGGGCTGGCTGAGATCCTGACCCAGCCCCTGAGCCCACACAGTGCCCAGAACTGCTGGGATGCCCTGGGGGGCAGCAAACAAGCCAAGGGAATTCACCTCCTCTCCTGCCACCCCAAGGAAGTGCCACCCCATGCCCAGGAGTAGCCTCATCCAACGCTGCCTTTCTGGGTGGCATTTCTTATGTACTTCTATTTCCTTGAGAGGAAAAGGGCCTTTTATGGCTCAGCCTGTCCAGGAGGGAATGTTTGGAGTCAGACACAGTGAGTGCTGTCACTGCCAAGGCATTCCCAAAGCTGGGAGGGAAAGTGTCACCTCTGCTGGTGCCAACTGCCCTCCCAGTATTCCCAGTGAGAGCTTCAAAACCCCAGCTGGGAAGGTGTTCTCTGCTTTCAGCCACCACAGGCCCATCCACACTAACCAGAATCACACAAATCTACTTAAAATGGGCACAAAATTCTGCATCACCACCGAGTTTGGTCTGAGTAGGGACAGGTCTGGAATTCAAGTTAAATCAACTCTCACCAAAAGGCTGGTTTAGGCTGAATTTTGAGTCTTTTCCCTGTGGAATTCAAAGAAATGGACAACTTTGCTCTGGAAAGTTGGACTTGGAATACAAAATCCAAGTGTTGACAATGTTAGTTTAAAACTCTCACCTGGCTGGCACCTCCCCTGCCCCCAGAAATTCTGATCCCATTAAAACCCCCAGAAACCCCAAATCCTGCCTTGCTGTTCCTCCTCTGAGGGTCACAACAATCAATGCCACTCACACTCACCTTTTCTCTTGCTCTTCCCAGTCGATGACCTGCTGAGAGAAGCCAAAGTTGGGCCCAGTGGGACCATCAAATACGAGGAATTCGTGCACACCATTTGCCTTCCCACAGTCGATTACTGAGCCCTGCTGGGGGCAGCACCTGGCAGGGCTTCACCTCCACTTCTCCCAGAACTGCTCAGACTTTGGGGTCAGTGGCCTTTGAAAAGCCTGTTTGCCTTCACAGCTTCAACTTCCACAGGTTCCCACCTGGTTTCTGCAGAAATGGTGTCCCAAAATGTGAGTTATTTCAATAAAGGGAGTGCAACGTTCCCTCCTGTCATGCTTTAAAAATAACTGTTTAGAAATGCATTTAAGGCCAGGGGTTGTGGCAGAATTGGCAAGTGATGGTTGAGGTCTCCAAGTTGACATCACCCATCATGTGCTCGGTGCCCAAATCCATGCCCACATTCCAGGCTGGTGCCAAGGACCTGCTCCCAGAGAGCCTGGCAGGGGAAACAGGGCCCAGGAAAACTCAAGCTATTCACAACAGGAAAATCCTCCCCAGCTCTGACTTCAGACTATTCCAACCACTTTGACCCAGAGTGGTTCCTATTGATGTAATTGCACCTCTATCTCAGCAGCCTCAGGAAAGATGCACAGAGGAATATCTGGAATTTAGGAGAACAAACAGCAGATTATCTCAGAGATCTGCTCTGCACAGTCAGGGCATGAGGAGCAACCTGGAAAACCCTCTGGAAGAGCCCACGGTCCTACAAACCTGAGGTGGCTTCTGCCTCCAGGAGCCCCTTCCTCTCCCTCCACAGCCCTTTCTTTAACCCTCATTCCTCTCTCTCTTTGCTCTGTGAAACAACCAGCAAATAATTCATGGAGCCACAGCAGATCCAGTGGATTAGGAAGGAATTCCTGCCTGGGAGGGTGGGCAGGCCCTGGCACAGGTTGGGCAGAGCAGCTGTGGCTGCCCCATCCCTGGAAGTGTCCCAGGCCAGGCTGGAGCAACCTGGGCTGGGGGAAAGTGGCTTTTAGATCCTTTCCAATCCAAGCCATTCCAGGATTCATTTATCCCAGAACACAAAGACCAACACCAGGAACATCACACAAAGCTGCAACAGAACCACCCAGGGCTGGAACTGCCACAAACCTCCTTAGGAACTGAGAAAAACCAAAGTATGAGCAAATCTCAACCCTCCAAAGCACTAACAGTGTCTCTGGAAGAGTAAAGATAAAATAGGGATTATCCTCATGGAATACTACATGGAGGGGGAAGGTGCAGAAGATTAAATGACATGGCAAAGGCCATGCCAGGAAAGGAAGGAGAGCCAGGATCTTTCAGTCCTACAGGGAGGAAGAGCTGCAGGTTTTGCCCTCTGGGTTTGCCACCCTCCTGATTCAGGTCTTGGTCCTTGTGCTCCTCAGCAGGCCCAGACTAACCCTGGAAGCTCCTCCTTGGATCCTGGCACATCCCAGCTCCCTGAGAAGGTCACACTCCAAGGGGGAATGAACTTTGCTCCATGGAAAACACACACCTTGTTTAATTCTTAATTAGCTTTTCCTACTCTATGGATAGAAAATAAAGCAGAAAAGCCTCGATTTCTCCAAGAATTCAGTTACAGGCAGCACTTGAGCAACATTCCAGAGAAGCAGCACAGGGAGGGGAGACCTGCTGGGAAATCCAGAGAAGCTGCACAGGGAGGGGAGATCCAGTGGGAAATCCAGAGGAAGCAGCACAGGGAGGGGAGACCCGCTGGGAAATCCAGAGAAGCAGCACAGGGAGGGGAGATCCAGTGAGAAATCC
>JAWWLY010000018.1:1486146-1501691 GCA_035041215.1 Gymnopithys bicolor
GAGGGAGGGGGAGGGAGAGGGAGGGAGAGGGAGGGAGAGGGAGGGGAGGAGCTCAGGGCACTTTCCTCTCTGTGGTCTCAGAGGCTAAATAAAGCTCAGGAGCCAACCCAAACCGAATTCCCAGGGAGCTCTGGGCTGTTCTGAGGGCAAAAGAAACATTCTGGGGACTAAAGCAGCACCCCAGTGACTGCCCTGGACACAGAATTCCAGCCAGGAATGGAGAGAGCAGCACCCCCTCATCCCAGGGCCGAAGGCACATCCCTCTCCTCATCCTTTTGTCTTTCATTCTGCTCTTGGAGACCAAATCAGCCCTTTCAGGGGGTGTTTTCAGAGCATCCAGGCATTAGAAAAGAACCACAAAACCAAGGCAAAAAATTCTCCCTGAGCCAAATGCTTATGAATTAGCAAGGACCAATAGGGAGGGTACAAATGGAATTACAGTCAGAGCTGAGGAGTCTGAAGGAAGGCAAAACCTCCCTGTGCACAGGCTGAGGCTCAACCTCTGCCAAAGAACCTGGGCTGGACTTTTCCAAAAGCCACAGTGAAATCAGGCAGCACTGAGGGAGGAACACACTGGAAAACAGTCCAGTTTGGGAGGAACTAAAATGACAAACATCTCAGAATGATCTGCTGTCAACTTTGGTCTTCATGTCTATCACAAAAGTGGCACATTTGGAAGAGGAAATTCTGGCACAGGTGGGAATTCTGAGGAGTCACTTCCTTCTGCCTGATGCTGTTTTGTTGTTTTACTCCGGGCAGAACTTGGAGAGCAAAACAGAGTTTGGCATCTTTGGGCACTGCCAAACTTGCAGTACTTAAAGGAAGATTGTGGGGGAAATTCCTGCTCTAATCCCAACCCATCTGAAGAGCAAAAGGTGCACCAAAAGGCACTGCAGATGGACTTGTGTCAGTGACAGAATCAACCAGGAGAAACAGAAAGATGTCAGAAAACTCCCAGGGAATGATCTCTAAAATATCATTTTGACAAATCAAACACAACTGAAGTCCATAATTCTGTAGGATGCAGAAAGATTAATTCAAGATAATCAATTAATACACAGGCACTTCCAAACTCTTACAGCCATTTAATTCCTACTAATAACAGATGATTATTTTTGTCTGTATTGGAAACTAATTGTATTGGTAAGAATATTGTGTCTAAAAATGAAAAAAAAACCCCAAGGGGTTTTTTTTGTGCTTTCTGGGATAACAAAGTACCAAGAGAACACCAAAAATTCAATTACAACAACTCAGCAAAGTGAGAGGGGTGGACCCAAAACACTTGAGAGCTCCAAACCTGCAGCATTTGGGATGTGCCACAAAGTTCAGCAGTTTGTAGGTTATGAGGTCCCAAGTTTACAGATCAGGATTTAATTTTGGAAATGCAATCCCTGTACCTTTCCTACAGATTTATTTTACCTTCCTTATGAATTCCTTATCTGGCTTAGCTGGAATCAGTGTTGATGTGGAGAAAGGCTGGAGATTGAAGATCATGACAAAAACTCATTTAAAGATCTACAGGAATATTTTATATAAAGTAACCACAGTGTTTAATTGTGCTTTTTATGAAGCAAAGCTCCCACCTCTGAAAGTTTAAGAATATATTAAATCCCATGAGAATTAAGGCTCAACTTTGCAAGAATAAAGTCAGTTTTCTTGTTAGATGTTAGAACTGAGAATTCAGTGTTGGGCTTGAGCAGACTGAGCCAAAGCAGGAAACAGATCCCAAAAAAAGGTTAAGAAGTTGTACTGCAATGAAGACATGATGTCATTCAATACAGGGAGCAAGGAAATAAAAAGTTTAAAAAAAAAGAATAAAAAAGGGCACATCATGTTAATATTGTGCAGTTTCCCAGTGATAACATGACCCCAGGTATAAACTGGTTAAAACACAGTTAGTGGGCCAAGACAAGGTTGGCTTTGCCACAGTGGAACTATTTTCTCTCCTCTCAAATCTGGAATAAACCAAATTTTGTTGGAACAACCTCTAGGACACTTTATTTTTAATTTAAGGTTATTGAACACCCAAAGTGCTCACATGCATTAAATGAATTTCAGATACAGGAGGCTCAGGATTTGGACAGCAGGCACTGGATGAAGAGCTGGTTCTGAGGCTCAGGTTTCCCCACCTTCCCCCTCAGGGGGTTGGATGAAATCAGAGCCCCAAAGTGCACACTCAGATGAGCAGATTTGAACAGATTTAAGTGACAGATTTAAGTGTATGCTCACATATATTTTGAGTAACATCTCCAAGCTAATGGAGCAGTTTCCTCAGGGGTGCACCACATGTTTTAAGCACAGAGACAGATAATTTTCTATCCCCACACAGTTAAACCAGGTAAACACAAGGTGACTTCACCCCCCAGAACAGCCACATTTCAATCAGAATCAGCTCTGAGGGAATAAAAAGAGACTTACTGGGCAAAGAAGAGACACTCTTAAGCTTGTTGTTGCTATTTCACTGTCTGGATCTGCAGTCAGCTTCTCTTTAACTGTTATTGGAAAGAAGAAAAGGGTTTTTGTATGTTAATTGAAAACATGAATTGGATAAAGAAATAAAACAAGACTGAAACCACGTGCTGAAGTTTCTACTGGAAGAGTCTGACTGTTGTTTCACTCACACAAGTCACATAAACAGACTTGACTCTCTAGAAAGCCCAGAAACAACAGGATTTCAGTGATAAGCAGAAAAGCTCATCTGAAACAAAGATCCCTGGAAAATGTTTTTATACAGAGATGTCTCTTCTCATTTACAGGCAACTTTAAACTCAGCCATTATTTAAAATATACCAACTAGTTGGTTCCACTTCCAACTTCAAGCACATGAAGGAAAAGTGTTAACAACTCTCACACTCACTGTGAACCCCCAAGATACTCAGCATGCAACCAAACTGAAAAGCAAACTGAGAAACAGGGAATCAGAAGCACCCTGGAAAAATCTGAGTTTTAAATAACTGCAGCAAAATGTTGGAGTCTTTCACCTCTCCCCATCCTTGATTTTTACTTACAGAACTGACATTGATTAACTGAATAAATCAGTCCCATTTTCCCCCTGCTTTGAACTGGCCCTGCACCCTCATTCTCACCTTGCACACTCCCCCAGCAGCCACCTGGGAACTCTCTAGACTCTTGTGCCCTTCAGTCCCCAAAGTGCATTGGCTCGAGGCCATGCCCAGCCCTAAGGAGCACTCACTGCTGGACTCCTCTCCTCCCTGGGCTGTGGATTAGCTGAGCATTAGAGAACAGGAGCAGTGAGCAGGTGTTGGTATTTCCCCCTCTCCCTGACAAACAAACACGCAGCAGTTTTTGCTTTCGTTTTCACTGCACCACCTCAGACCAACATGTTGTTGTCAGAGCAAACAATAAGGAAATAAATCTGCCTTCCAGTCTGGAGGGAACTGGGAGGAGGATGGTGCTGGACACTCTCTCCAGGCTCACTCCCCACCCTGGGACTGTGCTGATGAATCCTTTCCTCCTCAGCACCAGGTTCAGTGGCAGGCACTGAGCTGAGCCTGAGGTGCTGAATTACCAGTTAACTGTATAAATACAGTTGTTCATTCTGCAGCAACAAAGCCACTATGGCTGAACTCAAAGAGATTCTCTTGCATTTTTCCCTTTCCAGTGTCAACAGGGTTCCTGGACTGGCTCCTAATCCAAACAAAGGCCTCTGAGTCTTTGAATTGGAACTGAATACAAAGAGCAGCCCTCTCAGATTCCCCAGCCCAGGGAGCTGCAGGAAGAGCAGCCCTGGGGCAGCACAGCCCAGTCTGCCCCAAGCACAGTCCAGTCTGCCCCCAGCAAAGCCCAGTTTGCCCCCAGCACAGCCCAGTCTCCCCCAGGCCCAGGGAGCTGCAGAAGTGCAGCCCTGGGGCAGCACAGCCCAGTTTCCCCCCAACACAGCCCAGTTCAACACAGCCCAGTTCGCCCCAGCACAACCCAGTTCAACACAGCCCAGTTCGCCCCAGCACAGCCCAGTTTGTCCCAGCACATCCAGTTTCTCCCAGGCCCAGGGAGCTGCAGAAGTGCAGCCCTGGGGCAGGACAACCCAGTTTCCCCCCAGCACTGCCCAGTTTCCCCCCAGCACTGCCCAGTCTCCCCCAGACATACTCAGCGCTCGGGAGTGGTCGGGGTTCCGGATGCCCTTGGCTCGCAACCTCTGCAGCAGCACCGTGGAGGACAACTGCTTCACCAGGTACACTGCCATGGAATAGTTCTGGGGACAGAACAGCACAGCAAAGACTCAGCATCGCAGCAGCTTGGATTCTGTACCTCTTGCTCTGTGTTTCTGACAAGCTTTGGGAGCAGAGAACCCCTCGAGCTCCAGGAGTTCACAGCACTGGAGGCTGAGATGCAACACAAGTGGGTCCAACTTCCCTGAGACTGAGCTGCACACCAAGCTCTTAAAACAGCACTCAGGACACTTCTGGAAGTTTCACACCTAACTCAGGACATGCAGCCCCTTTCTGCAGGGTGATTTCACATGGGTGATGGCAGGTACTGCCCTGTGCCAATGTGTTTAATGTCACATGGGTGACGTGAGGCACTGCCCTGTGTCAGTGCATTCAAGGGAAGCTGCCAGGTCAAGTGTTATCAGAACCTTTTTCTTTTTCCTAATAAAAGCATATTTTGTTTTCAAAAGAGGAAAGGGAGCAGTGATGCCTCTTCCAAAGGGCTCCCTAGAAGATGCCTCATCTGCAGGCTGTGCCACTCAGGCAGAAGGCACTGCTCATCTGCTCCTTACCTTCCAGCACTTCCCTGGCTCTGGATTGGGACCTTCCCTGCCCAAGCAGAACAGAACAAAGGCAGTTCCAGAGTTCAGGGGGGCCAAGACGTGCTCTGGAGAACCAGCCCAAGGAGTCACAGCTCCCAGTGGCCTGTCCTTGCCCTCCCAGGAGGTTGGGTCACTTCCCCACCAGCCTCAGCAGGGCTGGCCATGCCAGTTTTCCTTATCAGTGTCAGGGCAAGGCCATGGATGCTCCTTTCTGCCACTCCTTTGGCATCCAGGCAGGTTGGATGCAGAACTCCAACCCTTTTCCTCGAGGGCTGAGCTCTTCCTGGCATCAAGTTCAAACCACAGCCTGGGATTTCTGAAGCTCTTCTTTTTCTTACAAGCTTCTAAAAAAGCAGGTTGTAAATGACTTTCTGAAAATGTGAGACTCTACTATGCATTTATCAGCAACACCATTTCAATTGAAAAAAGAAAGGCTTCCCTCAGCAACTGCCACAGAAACCATCATACAATTATGACATCCACTATCTCATATTTAGGATGCCACCAGCATCCAAAGGCAGGATTTCAGTCATACATCTTACCACAAGATTACTCCAATTGAAACAGCATCAGAAACACCACATTTTCAGTATTTTATTCTTACCATGACTGCTTCTCACATCGTTAAAAACCACTACTGCTTTAACTTGTTTGTTTAATGCCTCAATTAGTACAGAAGTTAGAAAAATGCTAATTAACACCGTGAAATTATTTACCGACAGCTTGAATCTACAAAGGCACAACTTGCCCAAGGCAGCTTGTACAGAAGGCTCTTGAGCAGAGGGGGTAAAAATCCCAGGGATGACTCCAGGAGAGGCTCAGTGCACCAGGTGGGACATGCAACTGGCTCCTGGGGGGAGGGCAAGGGGGAATCCAAATTCTGTACAGGATGGGCAGAGCCAAAATAAAGTCATTTCTCACACTTAACTGTCCAGGTCTCAAAGAATCACTTTAGGATTGTGTCTCATAGGATGGGCAGGGCTGGAAGGGGCCTGAGAGCTCATCCCATTCCACCCTCTGCCATGGGCAGGGACACCTCCCACTAGCCCAGGTCTCTCCAAGCCCTCTCCCACCTGGATTTGGACACCTGTGGCATCCAATGCTCATGCAGGTGTTACCCAGGATGTTCTTTATCAAAATAGCTGATAGACAGAGATATGATGATGATTAGATGGATGGATGGATGGATGGATGGATGGATGGATGGATTAGAATGCATTTCAGGAAATAGATATCTGAAATCCCTATGAAGCCTGAGAACCAGCCAGCCCACAAGAGACTAACAGAGTCCAGGACTTTTCCCTAAATCCTCCCTGATATTCTTCAGCATTCAGAGGATCCATCCCCTTGCATGGAGGCCCTTCTGCAGTGTGAGCCAAACCAGGTGCATCTTTAAATGATTATTTCTGATACCTGCAGCTCTCACTAGAGAAAAATTTTTTAAATACCCATTCAGCCATCATTTATTCCCCAATCCTAAGAGAGACTGTTTTCCACTCCCCAGGAAGCGCATCCTGATCCTCCAGAGGTGTTTCCCACCTGCCCACTGTGCTGGGAGTGTTTTTCCACGCTGGGTCAGGAATCCTGGGCTTTGCACACTGCCCAATTCTTGGACAAGGTTTCCCCTCAGGACAATTCTCGGCCCTTCCAACAACAGGATGGTTGCAGTGGCACCAGCACACGGTGCCCCTGTAATGCCCACCCAGCAGGTTTGCTGCCAGCCCTGAAAGCACTTCACTAATTCACGGGCTCATTTGTTGAAGTCACTTTTTGCAGCATGTTCCAGATTTAATTAGTGCAGTGGAACATCAGCAATTTCATAACACCAGTTGTAACACTCTCCCCACAGACACACGGAAGTGACAAACCCAGGAGTGTTTAATGTGAAATATGAGAGTGGCAGTTGTGAGAAGGGAAATGTAAAAGGCCAGTGGAAGCTGCTGGGCCCTGCTGAGCTGTGCTGCTTTGTGTGCACATCCCCAGCCAGAGAGGGCCACTCTGTACTGAACGTCACATGCCGGTCACCGGGCAGAGCCAAGATAAGGTTTGTCGAGTCCCTGAAGCCAGGAAGAGCTCCAAGTCTGAAGTTTGGCCAAATCAACAAACAACAGTTTTATAGGATGTCTTGATCTCATCATCTGAGCCCTCAGTGAGTCACAGAGGTGGGTGGGGCGTGGATGGAGAGCTCCCACCACCAGCTGGGAGTGCACCGATCTCAGGGAGCACATCCATCTCCTGCCACCACAGAATTCCACCAAGAGCAGGAAGAGGCCATTGCTCCAGCACCCAGGGCTCCCTGCACCATTAAACCTGCTTATCTCTCAGATCTGGCACACACAGGCCAGAGCAGACCCTGCTGAGCTCTGAGAAGGACTTACTCTCCCGATCTCTGCAGTCCAGGAGACAACGATTGTGTTTGGTACCGTCGTGGACAACCTGACGAGTGAGGTAATGTTGATTGGTCTGCTGGGGCGCTTTGGTTCGACACCGTTTTTGGTTGGTGGAAGGTAGCCCTGAAATCAAAGCATTGAGCTCTCAGACACAGCAAATCCAACACTGCTTTAGTCTCCTTCCCACCACAGCCCTGCCCGAGCTGCTCACCCGAGCCAGGCTCCCACCCCAGTGCAGAGAGAGGGGGCAGACTCAGATCATCAGGTCTTTTAAAGCTCTTTCTCCTCCCAGAGGAATCCAAAATCCCAACCCTGCCCATGGAATATTAACAGGCCCCTCTGAGCAGTGCTGTGGAACCTGCCTGGCCAACACTGCCCCCTCCAACCCCCTGTGCTGCCCCAGGACTGGCAGCCGGTGTTTGTCAGACACAAAAATTTACTGTGATGGCTTTTGGAAATTAATCTTCTGCCTGGTCTCCTGAGAAATTATTTATTTAATCTTCTCTATCCATTCAAATGCTCCATAATGTGAAAACAAAACTTAGGCTAAATTCTCAGGCTAATTTCTGCCAGACATTGCTGCTGCTGCCACCCAAAAACGTGTACCAGAAGAACATCTTACTTACTGGAAGGCTGCATGGCTTCCCATTTACTTTCACACACAGATTGGGTGGGAAGTGATCTTCTTGTGGACAACTGGTTTCTGACAAACAAAACCTAAAAGCAAAGAGCTTCCATCATCTTTCACTTTCAAAGGGATTTTGAGATCATCTCTTCCTAGAAGGGGTTTTTCCCCACTGAGCTATGAAAGCACAACTCTTGCTGAGCACTCCTCAGATCAGCCACACACGCCCCTAGGCAGGAAAGCCCCCCAGAATTCCAGTGCTTCAGGGAGGCTGTAGGTTCCTGCTCAGGTTCCCTGAATCCCTTCCCCTGCCTGACTCACTCCCACAGGCAGGTTCCTCTTACAAGGACAGTTCATCCCCATTTCTTTTCTGCCTCTTCTCAAAACCTCTCGATACAAGACCAGCCTTTCACAAATGACAACCTTTAGTGTCTCCCCCTGTCCCAGCTCCAGCAAAGCAGCAGCTGGTGAGGCAGAGGAGCCTCCAGGGCAGAGCTCTTCCTTCAGCCAGTTGAATTTATTGACTGAAGTCCAAACAGGTTTATTTGGATCCAAGACAGGACACCCTGCCCTGGGCTAGGCCAGGACCATGGACAACAGGCATTCCAAGGACCAACAAGAGCCTCTCAGCTCCACTGGGTTCCTTCCAGGGCACCTGCCAATGTCTCATCCCATCAGGGTCCCAAACGGGGGGTGCTGCCTCTGTCCCCCTTTTCCCTCATTCCCTCCTCATCCCTTTATCCACCCAACCCCATACTGAGTCAACCCAACTGGCTGACACAGAGGATTTAATCACCTCATTATACACTTATCAAAACCTCTACAACAACCAGCAGGTTCAGACCCAGCCTGGTGATTCCCAAAGTGCTGCCTGAAGGGAAGGAGCCCTTGGGTTGCCATGCCCATGGAATGCTGTGCCTGACACCTCTGCTGGGAAGAACCACCCTCCCTGCTCTGAGATTCTGAAGGCCCAGACACCTGGAACCTGCCAGTGGAGTTACAGGGAGGAGGATCCACCAAGACACTCCAGCAGGATGAGGCTCCTCCCCACCCTGGAATGCCTGACCTGCTGGATAACACGTGGCTGACACACTGAGAAACCAACAGCATCAAGGACAGGCAGAACACACATACCTTAACTGGACCTGTACTGTGAAGTCACATTTGGTCCCAGAAATATCCCTGGAAACAACAGAACATGGGTTAAAACATACCATTTTTACAAGAGATTCATCAGTATTTTCTCCAGAGTTTGCTGGAAGTTTGCTGGCTGCAAAACACACTTTCTGCTCCATATGGTGTCCATCATACTTGGCTGCTTCTGGCCAGTCAAACCATCACTCTCCAGATGCAGTAACAGGCACAGGTTTTATTTTTCAAGGTAAATAACTCAATTACATTCTCATCTGACCTCTACCAGTTCCTTTTTTTATTACACACTATAAAGAAAGTTCTGATGGCTCACTATAAAATACAACACAGAAATTGAGAAAGCATCTGGCTGGTGGCAAGAAAGGGCTGCAGGAAGCAGTGTTGGGAAATAAAATGTTTTGCACAGAGTCCTGTGTTTGCACAGAACTTAATCCAAGAGAAACCCACCCAAAACGCCCCAAAGTGGGGGCGTTTCACCCTCTCCTCTCACCCTTTTGCTCCCAGTTCACACACAAAGGGGAAAGAAAGGAGCTGCCCTTCCCTGAGCACTGCACACACCTCACATTTCCAAGGTTTGGGGTGCTAATTCCACTCACATGGAACTGCTGATCTGCTGCACCTGCTGCGGCGTCAGCGCGAAGGCGAAGCACGTCTCGCGGAACCGCTGGCTGTTGTCTGAGGCTGCAGGGAACAGAGAGACCTTCACACCCACCCAGGACAGCCCACAGCCACCTCCCCGGGGCTGGAGATCCATTTTATACTCAGTTATACTCAGTTATACTCAGTTATACTGGTTTTATAGCCACAGCATAGACACACATCCTCCTGCAAACAGCCACTGGCATCTAAACACTCCTATAAATGAAAATATAATAACAATGAAAATATAAATGAAAATATAATTAACAAACCTGATATGCAGGTGAAATAGACATTAAAAAGTGATGTTTAAACCCATCAGTCGCTGTAACAAGCGTAGTTTGATAATAAATAAATTCTCAGGAACTCTCATCAGTGACTGTTTTATCTTGGGTTAGTTCCCACAGGGACTGAAGCACAACCCAGGCAACAGCTCCCATTTCAGGAGGATATTTTATGGAGTGAAATGCACCAAATATGTGGAATCTGCCAAGAACTTGGGAGACATGTAACTACAAAATCTGCTTTCAGAGCCCTTCTCAGTGTCCCAGAACAAAACAAACGCTGCTCAAGAGTTAATGCTCCTGCTGAAAACCAAAGGCATGTTAAAGATCTCCAAAATAGTGCTTTGATCTGAACCAAATCCCTTCCCAGGGCTGCAGGCACAGAGAAATCCACCCTGGCAATGAAAATGGCTGTTTAAAGAAATGAAGGGAAGAAGGAAGCATCTCCCCAGAGAACTGTTCCCAACACACACACTGGAGTCCAACTTAAAGCAGCTTTTCATCCAATTCCATTATTCTTAATAATTTTATAAGGCTCTGGATAAATACATTATGCATTAAACACATGACAGATTTATCATTTTTTTTGGTTTACTATAATGCACTTCTGACTCAGCCCTGAGTGACAGATGAGTGAACACTTCAGGGGGAGACTCCAGAGATTTTGTTAAACCAGCAGGTGGTGGGTTGGAACCAACAACAGCAAAGACACTGAGGGAGGATAAATATTCACAGCAGCAATCCCCCCAAATTCCATTCCTCTCTCTCTCCTGCCACAATCCACACATTTATTCCTTTATGTGCAGGTCAGGGCCAGCAGCTCCAGAGCTGGAGGGGCAGGAACAGGGAATAAACTCCTGGGGCAGCAGCAGCAATAGGAAACCTTTCCAAAGGCTTGAACTCCCCCAAATAACCTGTTGCATTCTGATATCCATCCACTTCCTCTGGAGCAGCCCTGGCAGAGCACAGAGTAAGAGGGAGCAGGAAACAAACACAATGTGCACAGTTAACAATGAAAAGCTGTGTGAACGTTTGGCTTCCAGGCAATTCTGCCCCTATTTTTAGGTATCAGTGGAGAAGTCAGAATTACACATTGTCACCCACAGGAGCTGCAGAGAACTGAAGGAATTCCAGGTATTATTTCCTAGTATTACATGGCTTTGCCTGCTGGGGTTATTTTCCTCTCAGGGATTATTTCCTTTATCCTACAAAGTGGCAATTTTGCCTTTATTAGAAAAGTTCTGGAAGGTTTTTGTGACCTCCAACACCTTTAGGCTGCTGAACACTAAACTGATGTGACCTTCATCTAAACCTTAATTGCCCAAGAAGTCAAACAGCAGTTACCAAAATTCCTACCCCAAAATCCCCAAGTGATCCTTTTCCCTTTCACCTGCTCATCTTTTTGCTGGCTTTGGTTTTACAGCAGCCTCAGCTTAAGGGACCCAGCAGGGAATGTGGGAAACAGGAGGAACTGAAGTCCCTGTGCAGCAGAAAACTACGACAGAGTTCCCATCATGGGACAAAGGTCCCAAAATTCAACCCTTTTCCTTGTGTTAGTAAGTCCTGTTTTTATTTAATAACAAGATGTGATATTGAAAAGTGGGTTTCCAACTTCTGTGCTCACAGAATTGTTAAGGTTGGAAAAGATCTCCAGGATCATCAGGTCCAACCTTCAACCAAATACCAACTTGTCAACTTAACCATAACTTGTTTTTTGGTCACTGCCAGGGGTGGTGACTCCACCACTTCCCTGGATTATTTCAATATTTAACCAGTCTCTCAGTGAAAAAAATCTTCCCTAAAATCCAGCTCCTGCACTGGCCCAATTAAAGCACTTACACATTCAATTGGGAGCAAATTTAGAAGCACAGTTTGAGTGGGAGCTTTCCAATCCCAGTTGTCCTCACCAGCCCTGGATCCAGCATGTTGGTCAGACAGGAAACAGCCTCTGCTGGCACCAAAAGAGGCCTCTACCATTTCTTCTTATGGTTTTGGAGGGGTTTTTTAATTTTCAGGGTGTTTTGGTGCAGTGAATGCTGCACCCTCTGCTGAAGTGGGGACTTGGCCAGGCCATGGAGTGACAGGTCAAGGGGGAATGGATTTAAACTGAAACAGGGTGGGTTTAGGTGGGATACTGGGAAGGAATTCCTGGCTGGGAGGGTGGGCAGGCCCTGGCACAGGTTGGGCAGAGAAGCTGTGGCTGCCCCATCCCTGGAAGGTGAGACTGGCCAGGGCTTGGAATAACCTCGGTCTGTGGGAGGTGTCCCTGCCCATGGGTGGGACAAGAAGACTTTAAGCCCCTTCCAACCCAAACCATTCTGGAATTCTGTGCTATGCTCCTGTCTCACCAAAGCCCAGGAGCTGCTGATCAGTGGGCCCAGGGATGGGCTGCTCCTTCCCCAAAACCAGCCCCAAACCACCCCCTGTGTTCTCCAGCCCTGCTTTGTGCACCTGCAATCCTGGGATTCCCACAGGAGTGTGGCTGAAATGCAAAGAGGGCAGGAAAAGCTTGTTAATTAGGCAAAGATACTCCAAAAGCCAATAAAATATTGCAAAACTCTGGACAGACTGAACAGGGCAAGAACTACGTTGGTCTGAACCACAGCAGAGTCATGGTCAGGCAGACACAACTCTGCCCCTTGGACATGGAACTACAACTGGGTAGTGGCATCTGAAAGGAAGATAAAATATGGTTTTTCTTCATGGTTTTCTCTAATCTTCTCCTTTATCTTCTTTTTATATCCATATCTATTCCTTCTAGACCTGCTTACCCTACAAATGATGCATGAAAACCTCAGCCAACCACATTAACCAGAGCTCTGCCATTACAGACACAGCTCCCAGGCTGACCCACAACCAAAACTCCTCCTTCCCAGGGCCTTGGGATTTTGCAGGGAAGAAACTCTGCCCATCTGGAGTTTAAGTGTAGAAAAGCTGACAGATTTCTGTTAATTCCTGTGGTGTATCAGAACACCAAACAGCCCCTGGCAAGTCGAGCTCATCATTTACATTTCAAGTTTTCAAGATTAAAACCAGAACTTTGCAAATGTGCAGTTTTATGAGAGAAAATCATTGTGAGGGACAGAAACACAACCCTGCCCTGCAAACAACTGTTATTATTTAACAACAGAAAGGTAAAAATAGATCTGCAATCGAAACCCAAGTGGATTAAAATGGAATTTATAATCTAATAAAGCTGAAATCAAGGCCAGGACAGCAGAGTAAACACGATGGTTTGTAAGAAAGATGCCAGGAATGTTTTGGGGGGGGATTGGGGTTTTTTATAACTGTGAATTATTAGATATTATAACCTTTCCTTTAGCACTCTCTGAGTGGAACAGAACTTGGAGGATTAGTTAAGAGCTTTACAGGCCAGGTGTGTCTGCAAGTTCAGAAAGGGGGGACAATGCACAGGTGGCTCTTTGTCATTTCATTCAAACATGAAGAACCCAAGTGCAGTAATTTCCCCCAACATGCAGGAAGCAGCAGCCCAGTCTTCCCCTGCTGCTGAAAAACACCCTGAATAACCCAGAGATCTGAAAGGGCACGTTTGCAAAGTGTAACCCAAAGCTTTTCCAGCAGAATTAAGTGATTACATGAGTGGCAACAGGAACAGTTTCAGACATGAACAAAATCTGTGTCTCCTCTTTCCTACTTCTTCATCCAGCCAATTAAACCCAGGGAAGGCAAGGAACAAAATCCATGTTTTCCTGGAAACTTCTACAGACACCAAGAACCAGCACAGGCTCAGCTCAGTTGGCCCTGCAGGTGCCCAATATTAGTAAAACACACTCAAAAATGCCTCAAATGCTGCAAAAACATCACAGGGTTTCTTCTTCCAGGCTCTTCTTTTCCCAATGCAGCATCACCTGAATCACTCCATGCACTCAGCCAGGTCATGATCCAAACAGAGTATGGGATTGGTGGATATGAGCTGAGAGGGATCCAATTATGCCCTGCTAATTGTGTATTTTCTATAAACATTTCACATGAGTAAGGCTTTCAAAATTCCAGGGAAAACCATTTTAATACATCTTAATATGATTTATAGATATTTTAATAGATGACAATATCATTGATAGAACCAAAGCACTTAAAATCCTACAGAAATATGTGTGTGTATATATATAAAATATATATATACACACACACACTCAATATATCCCTTACATAAGTAATAATGATACATCAAAGACATTTCCTACCAATTTCATTCTTTATTTTGGAAAACCCCTCCAGCACCAGAGTGAAAAAAGGAACCCAGCACAAGTGGCTGCATTTTCTACAGCTCTAAAAATATTCTGTTCCACCTCACCAGTACCCAGGGCTAAAAATAGCCACAGTCTTTCTGCAGCAAAACACCTCTTGCTGCCTTGAGAAAAAGCCACTCTCTGCACTCCCATTCAGGCACAGCCACCTTGGAATCTTTAATGAATCTTGTGGCAGACACTGGTGAGGTGGATGTTTCCTGACCACCCCCTGCCAGCAAACCAAGGGGAATATTCCCATTTATCATCACCAAGTGCAGCTTCTTAAATACTGAAGGGAATGTTTTACCTCCTGATGCAGAGACAGACCTGGATTGAAATGAAACTTGCACTGTACACCACAATAATCACCTGAGCTCTCACTCAACTGGCCCATTCCCATTGATTCCCAAAAACTGGGTTTATTTCTGAAGGTAAAACCAGTTCTGTTAAGTAAGAGTGTGAGGACTACAGCAGATTTTTGCTGCATGCTGTAAGATAAACAAGAGATGCCTAATTGGTTATTCACTAACCTGATACAGTGCAGAGTTTGGATTAGTGACATTTATATTTAATTAATAATAAATATTAGCCAGAAATCTAAATATTGTAGCAGATGCCAACCCAACACATGGATATATAATTATATATATATATAATTATCTGTCTTCACCTTCCTGATGAGGATGTGAGGAACAGCTGGAGCTGTGCCAGGGGAGGCTCAGGCTGGGTATGAGCACAAGGTTCTTCCCCACCCAGGGGTGTGTGGGCACTGAACAGGCTCCTCATGGAGGTTTCCTTCCCCAGAGAGGTGAAAAGCTCATCTTGTTGCAGCACAGGGATCTTGCTGTTCCTCTGTATCCTCTTTCAAGTATTGCTCCTGAAAATTTAATTGCTGCCTCCAAACTGGACCCAAATCCCTGCATTTAGAGCAAGGCTCAGCCTTTAAAATGGTAAAATCCAGGCAGGCTTTGAATGCTGTTCCATGGCAGCAGAAGGCAAGAAATCCATGACACCACCACAGAGCCACAGCTCCTCATGCTGCTGCTTGTCCAGAGCCTCCTGGACACCTCCTGACCAGGGTCCATCCCTCCAGCTCTGTTTGGAGCTGTCCCTGCTGCTTGTCCAGAGTCCCCTGGACACCTCCTGACCAGGGTTTATCCCTCCAGCTCTGTTTGGAGCTGTCCCTGCTGCTTGTCCAGAGCCTCCTGGACACCTCCTGACCAGGGTCCATCCCTCCAGCTCTGTTTGGAGCTGTCCCTGCTGCTTGTCCAGAGCCTCCTGGACACCTCCTGACCAGGGATCACAGAATCATAGAATCAATTGGGTTGGAAAAGACCTCTGAGATCAGCAAGTCCAACCTTGATCCAACCCCACTGTGATCACCAGCCCAGGGCACGGAGTGCCCTGGGCGGGTGATCACAGTGGGGTTGGATC
>JAWWLY010000018.1:1509410-1520926 GCA_035041215.1 Gymnopithys bicolor
ACGGGACGGACGGGACGGACGGGACGGACGGGACGGACGGGACGGATGGGACGGATGGGACGGATGGGACGGATGGAGGGATGAATAGACAGATGGACACACACCCATACAGATCTCACTCTCCCCCCTGTGCACGCCCCCGAGCGCTGCCTTACCGAGGCTGGTGGGCTTGATGAGCTCGTCCAGCAGGTCGTAGAAGGGCAGCTTCTGCAGCTTGATGTCGGGGTGCACAGGGTGCAGCGCCGACGCCAGGTGGGGCAGCTCCAGCTCGTGCTTGGGGCCCAGCAGCGCCACGGGCAGCAGGGGGGACGCGGCGGGGTGCCCGTCGTAGCCCAGCTGGGGGATGGCGGAGGGGGACAGCGCGGCGGGCATGGAGCTGGAGTGCACGCTGGGCATGGACAGGTCGGCGGGCGTCATGATCTTCTGCGGGAAGCGGCGCCGATAGAGTTCCTTGATTTTCATCTGCACGGCGGGGCTGCAGCCGGCCTTGAGCAGGTGCAGCGCCTTGGTGAGCAGTTCGTGCTTGCGGCCGTGCTTGTTCCTGCCCGCGTAGCCCAGCAGAACCTGCAGCTCCGACACTCGAAGGCTCATAACCATTTGCTTCAAAGGAACGACAACAAAGGTTAGTGTTCCACTGGGGTGGTTTGGGCTTTAGTTCCAGCTCTAGGACTCAAGTCAGCGGGCCCAGAGGATGGGACATGGATTAGAAGGGACGAGCATCACCTGACTTAAAAGTTTTCGGGTTTGAGAGATCCTCCTTTTAGAATCCCAGACTGTTCTGAGTTGGAAGGGACCCACAAGGATCATCAAGTCCAACCCGTAAGTCAATGGCCCACACAGGGGTTGACCCCATGACCTTGGCATTGTTACAACTAAGTTTTAACCAACTGAGCTCATCTCAGGGTCAAAAAAGCAACCAAAGAGGTATTTCATTATCATCTGACATCATCAAGAAGTATAAAAGGAGAGGGAGGTGGAGCTTCTGCCTCTTTTGGTCTCTGCCTCAGCCCCATAAGGACACACTGCCCTGCCCTGCCGAGATCAGGCCTTGCCACCATCTCCGCTGTGTTATCCAGGGAGGGGAACACTTTCTTGTTAATGTTCTCCTCTCCTGCTGGGAGTTTTCTCTGGAAGAGGTTTTGGGAGGTTTTGTAAGGTTTGGGTGGTTGGAATCTGTATTTGGTTGGGTGACTCAGATGTTGTTGCTTTGTTTTTTCTCACATTTGCATATATATGTATTATTCTGCTTTTAATTGTCTCTCTTCAGGATAATATAAGGAGCTTGCTGGTTTGGGTTTTGGTTTTTTTCCCCACTCTCCTCTTCCCTTGCTGGGGGATGGACTCTCTTTCTCTGTGTTGGGTAGTTGGCATTTTGCCAGCCCAACCTGACACATCCTTTTAAACAGCGACCCCAGAAAGGGGTTAATCCCCCCCAGCAGAGCCCTCAACAACACAACAGCACCACTTTTGCCCCACTGGTTATCCCAAACACAATGCAAAGCAGGACTTGCTTAAAATATCTATTTTGAAGTCTGTAATGAGCATTTTTTAAAGGGATTTCCATTCCTGAAGGACAGCAATGTAGGGGGAAAAACCTGCAAAGAGGTCAAGTTGCCAGTACAAAATAAAGCTGTAAATGTAATTATTTCTTAATCATTGTAAATGTCATCATCATCATGGCTAGGCTTCACAAATAAAGATTTGGGAATTTGTAAATGTAACTATTTACCACAAATGTAATTTTTGGTCAATCACTGTCCTTCAAGCACCAATAACGTTGAAAAGTTTGGATCCTTTAGCTGGATGTAAAAGAAGTTACACATTGACAACACCCAAGCTGTGCCAGTCCTTAACTCCAAACACTTCACTCCCAAGTCCCTCCCTCCCTTTCTGCCATGCAGGACTAACCCACACAGGTTCAAAGGAAAGCAGAGAAATGGCTGATGTTGGAGAGAAATTATAATCCAATTTGTGTGCAACCCCCTCTCATCATTCCTGGGTTAAAGGAAGGAAACTCCTTCCAGTTGCATTTCCTTCCTCCTCACGTCAGAGCTGCACGGCCTGTCTCGGGTGGGGGAGCTGGGCTGTGCCTTCTATTAATTAACATCTTCATTTGCACAGTCATTTACTGTCTCCAAATATGAATTCAACTGGTAAGACTTGTCAAGTGTTTCACTTCTGCAGGAACAGAGAAAAACACTTTGCAAAGCAGGGAACCCAAGAAGCCCTTTGTGCTCCCTCTGCTGCCCCGCCGGGCACAGGAGCCACAAAACCCACCCAGGGCTGCTTCCTACTCCAGGTTTATTTGACAGTGCCTTGGCCCTCATCACAATCCTGCAGAATTCTGGGTTCCCAAGAAACCACAAGAAGGGAAATGCCAGAATCCATTGCCACAACTGGCAATCTGGATCTTCTGTATGAAATTAATAAATACCCTGAGTATTTCAAAGAACCAAACTCCAAGTCCTACTTGGTGGATGTATTTGGGACTAAAGCAGCTCAGCACATGAGGGTTCTGCTTTTCCCACCCACTGAAGGGCAGATAAACAGAACAGAACCTGCATTTGCAGTCTCTGACATCAAGCACAAATGCTCCCATCCTCTCTAGCCCTTCCAACTGTGCAAACCATTCACACACATTATTCTGATACTTTTTCACCTTAATTCTTAAACCTGAAGTGCCAGTAATTACTTTGGTATCCCCAGTGTTAGCAAAACCATCCTGAAACTCTCAGCCAATCCCTCAGACCTCCAGCACCTGGAGGAGACCTGGTAGGACTTCCCTACACTGGACCAGGCTGTGTTATTTCAAAGCCCTAAATTGGATGACTCATTAATGTAACGAGGTTTGCACCCAACCAGAAGGAACACAAAATCTGCCACAATTCTGCCCTGCTGAACCACAGCACCAGAGCTCAGGAACCTCCCTGCAAATCCTACACAAGCCTTCCTTGCAGACTTCCACAAAGCCTTTGGAGGTACCAGGAATTTGGGTTTAATATCAATATCCCAAGAAGCCTCTCCACACTTTAACTACAGGACTGTCAGGGAGCTCCTAATGAGAACAGACGAGGTACTTGAAGAAAAGATGTCTTAAAAGAATAAGCCATTTCACTCCAAACTGAAGTGTTGACAGCTGAAAGGGAAGTGAAACAAATAGATTTGAAACACGGAAAAAACACTATTTCTAAAGCTTTACAAACATTTCTTCAGCAGAATGAGTAGTTACAGCTGAAGGGTTTAATGCCACCACCATTAGAAGTCACTTCCTGAACAGCCAGAACCTCTCAGAGCTTCACTCTGTTCTCCTTTTGTGATAAACTCACAGGCCCAGCCTGCAAAGAACACAGAGGATTAAGGAATAATTGAGCCAACAGAGCAGCTCCTGCTCCAGGTTGGATGTTCTCCATTTTGAAGGTAAAGGCAGGTTAGAAATGAGCCTACAGAAAGCAGGGTCCAGACTGCCAGACCAAAACAAACACAGCTCCCCACACCTTCCCCACCCTGGCACATTCCTGACAGAGCAGACAAGAACTATTTTGTTTGCACCAACAGATCCATCACTTCAAAACCAGCACTAAAGCCTGCTGGGTTTATTCCAGCTCCAGACTTTACTGACAGACCCTTCTTCCACCTAAGAAGTGGAATAAAGACAAATATAAAATAAAGAGAGGCAACAGCATAAACAGAGGCAATGAATATAATAGAGAGAAAATACAGAAAACCAAAGGGAGGAAATGCCTTCAAACAATCCCCACACACACACTTGCACTGGGCTTTGCCAGGGCATCGTGGCCATCAGTGGCCCAGGGAAGCAGAGCCCAGAACAAGGAAAAGTCTCACAAGGGAAAACTCCTCTCCCCTCCTCCAACACAGTTGTGTTTTCCTCTAAGAGACTGCCCAGCTCTACCAGCAGTGCCCCCACTGGGCAATCCCATGGCACGGTGGGGCCCTAACCCAGGAACAGGCAGGATAATTCCAGCAGGGAAACCAACCAAGTGCTGCCAAATGCACCAAATATGGGGGAAAGCTGCAATTTATATTTTTTTTCCCTGTCACA
The DNA here is from genome assembly GCA_035041215.1 of Gymnopithys bicolor. Classification (NCBI taxonomy): domain Eukaryota; kingdom Metazoa; phylum Chordata; class Aves; order Passeriformes; family Thamnophilidae; genus Gymnopithys; species Gymnopithys bicolor. The sequence goes on from JAWWLY010000018.1 coordinate 1,513,471, forward strand.
TCTCACCTCATCACAATTCCAACCCCTTGCTGGTTTAGCTGCAGCAGAAGGGCAGAGACACAAAGGCTTCAGGAAATCAGGAAAAGGGAAGAAAAGCAAGAAGTAGTTTAACAAAAAAGATCACAGGTTCAAAAGCCACCCCAAAGAGTCTGTGCCCAACAACAGCAAATACCCACAGAGCAGTAACTGCCCCTGCCTCTGGCTGCTCATCAGAACAGGCACAATGTTTGGAGTTTGCCTTCCTACAGAAAATAAAGTTCAAAAACAACAACAAAAGTGAAGAAAAATAAAAACATACAGGCAGGTCCCAAGGACTGACTGCAGGATAATCCTGCACGCTGCAGTTCCAGGTGGTCAGTTAATAACAATCACACCTGTCCCTACAACCATCCCCAGTGCACAGGAAACTGCTGTTGTTCAGCTGCAAAAAGGGTGAGCTCTTTGCCACTGGCCCAACTTGGGGGTGAGAAACACAGAGAGCAAACAACAAAGCCCAGCACAGGAGGTGCTCTGCTGACATGGTGCATTTTGGTCCCTGTCCCACCCAGGGAATCCCCAAAACTCAAGGAGGGGCCAAGGGCAGAGGGAAGGGTGTTCAAAGGGTGCCAAAAGCAAGAACAAGCTTTACCAAACCTTTATCTCAGGTTGGCAGAGTCTTGTGTTTGGTGTAAACACCTTCCTGGGGTGTAGAAGGCAACTCCAAACACCCAGCTGGCATTTCCTGCTCGACAGCACGACACAACCACGTCACAGGGATTGCTGCACTGCCAGCCACACTCCCCTCCAACACTCCCCCCTCACCCAAAGCCTGAGGGCACAGCCAGCCCAGCCCAGCCCTCCCAAAGCCAGCAGGGCATCCCACTGCCACCACACAAGTCACCCAACCCAGTCTGTGAGGCAGGAGGTCCATGGAAGCAAAGAGGATGGTCTATTTTCCCACCTCCCATTCCTGTTTCCAATCCACGCCACTTCTCCAGGTTGTGTCATCCCAACCACCTGATGCTGTTCATGTTGGTGCATCCCCCAGTTTCTGATGGTGAGGGAACACTCCCAAGCAACTCACCTGAAAACAAGGAGTATTTCCTGCCCCACACCTACCCCAGATAACTAATAAGGTTTGGGAGAAAATGGTTTAAGTTCCAAAGTGATCCAGGGGCAGCATCCACCAGCATTCCCCACTTCTCTCCAGCCACAGGAAAGGGATGTTCTACCTACAGCTCTTTCAAAGAAGTCAGAACACTATTTTGAAAGATATACAAATTGTTTAAGGCAAGAATAATTTACTTTGGTTTTCTCTGCCTGGACAACAGCAGAGATGAAATCTTGTTTTAGAAGAATGGTGTTCCACCCACCAAGGGAGGATGCCCAGGCCAGGCAGACTCCTCAGTGAGGAAGCCCAACAGGTCAGAGCAAAGAAAAGGCTTTCAAGAACTACATCTTGTCTCACTGAAGGTTGGGAATTTAAAAACAAAAAATGAGTTATTGCCTCTGGATAAGAAATTCCTTCAATAACCCTGTGCCTGGGCACTCAATTCAGGGATGTGCACTAAAAAGACAAGAGGACTCAGACAGGGAAACTTCATTTCTGGACTGGAAAATACACCGAGGCCCAAACACTGGCTGGAAATGCAGGAAGATGAGCTGCAAGTCCTGCTGCTCCAGACAGGATCAGATGCAGGTTATCTGCTGAGATCCAACACCACCCACAGTGAGCCTGCACCTTCTCTTTCCATTTCCTCAAGGGAGGGACTTGTCAGGTGGTACAAGCCAGGCAGCAGCCAGTGTTTGTACTTTTTCATTAACTGAGCAGTGTGATGGACATTACTGAACGTTCATCACCCACACCAGCAGCACAAGAGTGTCTGAAGAGCAGCCCTTTCATCCACCAGCAGCAACAGCCCCAACAGCCCGAGGAGTGCTGGTTAAAAAGGGTATTTCTCCATCTCCAGGACCTACCTGGAGAATCCAAGTTGTTCTGGATGTTTCTGATAACCAGAAGCTGGGAATAAGCTCCAGAACACATTCAAAGATCTGCCAGCACAGCAAGAAGCATCTGGCTTGGTACCACACCACACTCAGTGCCCAAAGCTGTGCAACAGGTCCTGCCCAGCTCTCCAACCATTGAAGGGTGGGGGGAAGAGAAGAACAACAAAATCACCTCAAACACCAGTCAGAAGATGGAAGAAGAGAGTAAGGAAAAGGAGAAAGAAGAAACTAAATGGGAGGTCACCCATTTATAAACAGTAATTTAAGAGTGACAGTTGATTTCTGTTATTAGAAACACAGTGATTAGCTCTAGTGATCTTTCAGTAATTAAGAGTCATTATTACAGAAGAAAGCAAGTCCCTCCAAACATGAAGGACATCAATGGAAATTTCCCCTTATGACAAACAAAACTGCTATTCCAGGAATTGCACAATGCACTTCCAAAAGGACAGGTAAAAAAAATAAATAAAAATCATTCTTTTTTCTGGTAAAAGCAACCAGGAAGCATTGGATGAGTATGGAAACGATCCTGAACTGATCTCAGCAAACCTCCAACACCCAGATGAAAAAGTACAGCTCCTGCATGTAAGAACAGCCTCCTTAATCCAATTTTCCAGAGGAGGAAGCTATACCTGAGCTGGGGGAGCTCTCCACACTCACACAGACTTAACTCTTGGCTCCTTGGCCACTTAAGATCTGTGAAAATGGGAAATCCTGAAGGACAAAATACTCCCCTCTTTTATGAAGGCAAATTGCCCAGCCCTGAATTCTACCTGCAAGACTCCCACGAGGAAGCTCTGGGGGCTAAACCATAAAAATTGGAATCAGCCCCCCAAAAAGCTGCAGGAGGGAGTGACCCACCCAGTGGTGGGAGCTGGAGCTCCTCGAGGACAGGCTGTGCCTCCCTGGGCTGGGCTGAGGGCTCTGTAATTCAAACCAGAGGGAGGCAAAGCACAGAGAACAGGCATAAATATGCAACAGGCTCCAGCCTTAAGGAGGCTGCTGGTTTTCCTAATGAAAAACTCCTCTGTCTGCTGGAGTGGGACCCACGGGGGGCTGGGAAGGAACCAAAGGAACAGGTACAAACATCCTCTGCCTCCTGTCACCCACGGGAGGAGATGGAGGAGCTCCTGATCACAGGAACCCTCTGTTGACACAGTGCTCACAAAGAACATGTTGCAACTGGATGAGCAAATCCATACATTGGTCCAGCTGGCAATAAAAATAGATTTGAAACCACTAACAATGAGTCAGCAAAATGAGGTCCTTATCCTGGAAATGCCAAAACAGCCTGGCCAGTCCTGCTGGTGGTGCCTGCACAGGTCGGATTCCTTAAGCTCGAGCTCTGCAGTCATGATTTTCACCAAGGAACCCCTTCCCTGCCATGCCAGCCCAGACAGTCACCCCAGAGCTGGAGCTGGGTGTTAGTTACCTTTGCCTGCTCACAAACAAGGCATTTCCTTGCCAATTATATGGTTGTGTATCTGTTCATATAATAAACATTATGACCCTTGAAGCAACCAAGCTGGATGATGAAGCCCTTTTCCAACCTTGAGGATCGGAGGATTCCAAGCTCAGGTTCCAGGCCCTGTCTGGGAAAAGATCCCAAAAACTGCAGCAGTTCAGTGTGAAGCTCCTGGACAGGAGCTCCTGCCATTTCCCACCACAATCCTTCTGTCTTCAGCTCATGTAACCACTTACCAACTGTATCATAACCACCAACCTCAGAGTTCCACACTAAACCAGTCCAAGGAACATTTTCCTTCTGGCCAGCACTACCTGCTCCCATCTGCTGTGCTGGTGAAACCTCACTGCCCCCAAAGTCAGAAAGCTTTAGGAAGGTCAGAGCAATGCTCTTTCCTTTTAAATTTAAGCTCAGAGTTCCAGCCCCCAGCGCAGCTCCCTCCCTCTCACCCCACACCAGTCACACCAGCACGTGTTAGTGATGTCTGTCACTGGTTTCAAGAAAACCACAGCGATAAAGTAACAAAATGCAGCGAGGAGTGACAGGATGTTGCAAAAGCAAACAGCAAGGCAGTGCCAGCCCCCTGAACTGGCTGCTGGGAACAACAGGCAGAGTCTGGAATGTTTAATATAATCCCTGTGCCTTAAAGGTTGTCCTGTGCTTTCGGCAATGCCTGTGGTGTTTGGCTGTGCTGTCACAGGTGGGAAACACCTTCCAAAAGCGCTGACACACAAACCCTGGCACAGGGCAGGCCATGCCCCCTCCAGACCACCAGCCCAGCCCGTTCCCTACAGGGCATTGCCCCTGGAAGGAGATTCAGCCGCACTGCTGATCACACACCCAACACAAACCCGGGGGGTGTTTTGCTTTCTGATGTCAAACCCCGCACTGTGCAGGACCCCACCAGCGGGGCAGGGGCACTCAGACCGCAGGAGAGATCTGGGGCAGAGTCTGCCGAGCCTTTCGTGGGTCTCACCGTGTCTGATTTAAAGCCAGGCACGTTTTCCCTTAATCCCTAACGAAAGTTTTAGCGCTCTCCAGGGCCCTTCCCCACCAGGTGATCTCCGTCATTACCCTGGTATTCAATTAGGTCGCTGACACTGCAGTAATCTCCAGATCGGGGCTGGGAGACTCCAGGGTTTTCCAGCCACGCTCCAGCTCAATTGTCCCTGGAGGATTCTCTCCCAGACGGGAATTATTTCCTGCGCTCCCACCATTTCCATGGCAAGGCTGCAGAAATCCCAGCTCAGACAATCCCTGCCCACGGAACAAGGAGCCCTCCACAAACAAACTGCTCCCACCTGAGGCTGAGAGGGAAGACAAGGATCGATCGTCAGCTCTTTGGGAGGGGGGCATTGCCAGGTAAATTTAGTTTTTATTAGGAATGCTCTTAGGCTGGACTAAGCCCTTCTGGCTGCCAGGAGAGCCAGTTCTATGCAATAACCTGCAGTGGCACAGACACTGCTCAGAGAGCTGCCTAAACTCACCATGGCCTGACAAATAACATGATATAATCAGAGTATACCAACTTGTACAGCATTCAGGAGGAACCTGAAAGGTTGCCTCTTCCTACCAAAAAGAAAATAAATAAAATAAAAAAAAATCAGGAGTAACCTGGAAGATTGTCTCTTCCCACAAAAAAAAATAAAAGAAAAAATAAATCAAAATCAGGAGGAACCTGAAAGATTGTCTCTTCCTACAAAAAAAAAAAAAGAAAAAATAAATCAAAATCAGGAGGAACTGAAAGATTGTCTCTTCCTACAAAAAATAAAAAAAAATTAAAAAAAAATCAGGAGTAACCTGGAAGATTGTCTCTTCCTACAAAATAAAATAAAATAAAAAATCAAAATCAGGAGGAACCTGAAAGATTGTCTCTTCCCACAAAAAAAAAAAAGAAAAAAAAATCAAAATCAGGAGTAACCTGGAAGATTGTCTCTTCCTACAAAATAAAATAAAATAAAAAATCAGGAGTAACCTGGAAGATTGTCTCTTCCTACAAAAAAAAAATAAAAAAAATTTAAAAAAAAATCAGGAGTAACCTGGAAGATTGTCTCTTCCTACCAAAAAAAGATAGGACCAAGAAGCTTCCACTTCTGGAAGCCACAAACACACATTTATTTCCCCCTCCCTTAATGGTTTTTTTAAAAAATGTTTTAAAATATGCAATGAACACAAAATACATTGTGACAAACCCTCTGATTTGGGATTTGCACACAGAGAATCTGTAAAATGGGAATCCTTCCAGCCACCCTTTTCCAGCAGAACACCAGAGAAAGACCCCGGAGTTACTTCCTGAGTATCTCAAATACCTGCATGGAGCACATGGAGCTTTTGTAGGGCAGTTTGGAGGGAAAGCTGGAGAAGAATTCACCTGGAATTCAGTGAATGTGCCTGCACAGAGAGGCAGCTTCCAGCAGCAAGGCCCACATTCCTCACCCAGGGGTTGTCTCTGCTTCCAACAGTTCTTTAAAGCTCTCCAGCACCAACAGGCATTATTTGTTATTCCTCTGTGTTACTCGAGCATCACTGGATTAAAGCAAATTATTGCCTTAATAGATGCAGTTTTCCTCCTAGATTTAAAGGAAAAAATCTTTATTTCTTGCAAAGAGATTTATTCCCCACAGGCCATAAGTTACCAGCCAGTGCTGAAGAGTTAGTTAAGCACTAAAACTTTACTATTAATTAGCTGCAAATGAGAGGACACTTCAGAATGTGAGATTGCACAGGCAAATACACCCAAACCATCAGCTTTTCCCCCCCATTTGTCCCATTTTCCAGGAGGCAGCACAGGAGACAGGTGACATCATCACTGTTATTCTGGTATCTCAAACAGTTTTAATTAAGAATCATATTAAATGTGGATCCTGACTAGCAGAGTACTGAACAGCAGGGTGACACCAGGACATGATTGAATCTCATTTCCCTGAAAGGTAACCAATCCCTGGGCTGATGCCCCAAGAGAGGGAAAACTGGAATTAGCAGCTCACAACTCACACTTGAAAAAAAGGTAAAATTTACAGGGAAACATGAACGTTTTCCTGCAGACTTTGAAGCCAAACTCCCTTCTGAGATGTGGTGCCAGGGTTGGTGAACTGGCTGTAACCCGGGGCCAGGGGGTGCAGCAGCAAAGAACAGAACTGGGGAGGGGGCAGAGGAGGAAGGGAGGGAGAGCAGGAAAATCAGGAGACAAGATAAAACACCAGGTATGAGAAATAATAATAATTTGTCATTCAGAGAAAGCCTTTTCCAAAGGAAATAATTCTGCTGATAACAAATAGCCACGAAATGCACTGGCCAAATATCCCATTCCCTTCTAATACTGGTCCACTGAGAATAATAATTTAATACTTCTAACAATTAGTCTTAATTGCTATCACAGAAATAAGAGATGGAGCCAAAATTCCCACTGTGTCAATAAGCTGAAAAAAAAAACATTCTATCAGGCAGAGTGACATCTGCAGAGTCCTTTTTAAAAAAAAAACCTAAAAAGTAAAGAAAAGAAGAAGGAAAATCTGATCATTCTGCATTTATTTCATAAGGTCTTCAACCCATGTATAGAAATTCTGTCAGGAAGCCAAAGAACACAGTTCTTTTTAAGCAGTCATAGAGCAGAAAGTCATCAAAATTAACTAAAAGTTTGAACAATATTAAGAAATTTTCTTCATGCATTCCATTTTTTACTATATTTCACCAAAGAATCTGCACATCTGAAATGTTTTTCCAGCATGCAGTGGGTGTAAGAAGAATTAATATCCTTTTATATGTTACAGAACAGGTTTTTGGGCTCCAGCCCCAGGAAACAGCATTCCCATGTTTGCAGGACTCTGGAATTCTTTATTCCCAGGATAGCACAGAATATGCTGAGCTGGAAGAGACCCACAGTGAGCACTGAGGGAACCCTGAACCCTGCACAGGACCAGCCCCAAGAGCCCCACCACGGGGCCAGCCCCCAGAGCCCCACCACGGGGCCAGCCCCCAGAGCCCCACCACGGGGCCCGCCCCCAG
>JAWWLY010000018.1:1521026-1533538 GCA_035041215.1 Gymnopithys bicolor
AGTGCCACGGCCAAGCTCAGTTGGAAAACCTCCAGGGATGGGGAATCCACCCCCTCTCTGGGCAGCCCATTCCAATGTCTGAGCACTCTCTCTGCAAAGGATTTTTTCCTGCTCTCCAACTTCAATTTCCCCTGGCAGAGCTTGAGCCCCCCTTGTCCTATTGCTGATCAAAGCTGCTCCAAACCCCCAGAACTCAGGCTGTCCTGTCCTTCCATCTCCCAGAGCTTGTCCATGCCAGAAAACTGCATTTTTCTATGTATTAGCTGCAGTGTTACCTATAGGCTCAAGCATGCAGGGAGTTAGAAAGCTAAATATATATATATATATTCCCTATGCAATATTTTCCTGGCCCACATACACAGAGCACAGACAGGGCCTACAGAAACATCCCCCAGTCCCTCTGGCACGTGCTGAGGACACACACTGGGGCCATTTGCTCAGTGGGAAGGGGATATTTCTTCTCCCAGTGCCATCAACCTGACACCCCGAGCCTCTCCCACTACCTCATCCTTCAGACACCATTTTTCTCACCATCAGAGTAAGAGCTGACTCCAATTCACTATTCCCACAATAACCCCTGCCCTGCATGGAAACAAACTGCTTGATGGAATGAGGGGGTTTATAAGCCAAGTTTCAGCCACACCTATGATTTAAAATGCATGAAAACCATTGCAAGGAAACTCCAAGAACGATACTGATTTCACTTGGCTTCAGCCACAAGCACAGCCAGGACTGAGAGAGCTGCCCAAGAGAACTCTGCTGGCAAAGCTCACACTTCCCTGGCAATCCTGAGCAGGGAGCACAGCAGAGGTGAGGTGGTCCTGCAGCACTGACTGCACAGACAGCACTCCCTCCCTTTTCCAAGCCTGCCTCCCCCCAGTTCCCAGCCCACTCTCCAGGCACAGGGAAGATGCTGCTCCAGTCACTGCTCCTTTTCATCTTTCCTGTCCAAACTCTTGCCCCACCTCATTAATGCACTCATCCAAATCCCCCCCTGAATAGGAATTTGCATATACACAAGCCTCTGGCAGCTCATTAATGTCCTTTGAATGACTCTCACATGTTCATGAATTTATACTCTGCCTGTCCCTTTTACCTTCACAGGCCAAAGGGCTGGGGGATTGTTTAGGGTCTGACAACAACATTTTCTGGGTTTAGTATGAGGAGACTTCACCTTTGTGCCTCCTGATACACTCACTGGGTAAGAACATGCAGCTTCCCCTTCCAGGGATGGATGTTGGGAGTGTTGTTTTGCTTCCCAACACTGCTCAGCTCCTCTGCTACAAACAATAATATTGGGGGGAAAATAAAAATGAAGGCATGGAGACATCAGTCCCGTGTGGGCCCAGGGAGTCAATGCAGCCAATCAACTATTTACTCGAGCCCTTTATCAAACTCTGTGAAAAACAAAGACATTTGACAGAGGTTTTCTAGTGAACTGAACGGAGGAAACGAGTCCCAACACATCTCTGCTTCCCCTCAACACAGCCTGGCACCGCCTCCGAGCCCTCCGTGTGTTTAAAAACAGCCGAATCAGCCAGGTCAGAGGCGATCGCAATCCCAGGCTGCACACACCAGCGTTCTTGCAGCAGGAATCACTTCTTAAAGAAAACAAACCCGGGCCACGGCTCCTTAGTTGCTATTCAAAGTTCTTGTGTTACCAGCCAAGAGCAAACAATAGGGGAGGGCCATGCGAGGAGCTCTGGGCTGGCATGGGCAGCTTAACCTGTTCCTTGACAGCCCAGAAAAGCAGGGGAGCAGCAGGATGGCCAAGCTGCTGCTGCTGGGACTGGTGGGAGGATGGAGGGGAGGTGGGAGAGCTCAGGGATGCTGCAGTTCCACCAAGGGATGGCTGGGGGAGAGGCAGAGCAGCCAGGCCGAGCTGCCCACACACTGAGAGGGGCTCGGGGTGACCTTTGCCATCCTGAGCAACTCCTGGGCCCAGAATAAACACCCGGCTGGAAACACGGGCCCAGCAGCAAACACAGATCAGTGTGAGAAATCCTTAGGAGGGGAACAGAGAGCAAAGAAGGAATCACTGCAGGCTGTACCAACCCCTGCTTCACCCAGCTCTCCAACTCCACTGGGCTGGGTAGTCTCACCGTAAAAAAAACATATTTACAAATAAATATACACACATTAGAAGTGGGAATGTCCACCAAAGGGCAGGGGCAGGTCCACCAAAGGATGGGGGGCAGGTCCACCAAAAGGACGGGGGGCAGGTCCACCACACTTTCCCTCATGAATAAATAGCCAAAGCCAAGACTTTCCAACCTAAAAGTAGAAGACATGGGGACAAATGTGATGGAATCTATAAAACCATGAGCAGCACAAGGAGCCTGGCCAGGGATCAGCTGTTCAGCCTCCTCCATCCTGCAGTAGAGGCCCATGGGTGAAGCTGGATGGAACCAGGCTCCAAGGAAACGAGCAGGGTCCTCGTGCAGCAAAGAGCAGAACACAAATCCACCAAAACACTGAGCACAAAACAAGGTTATAAAGGTCCCAGAGAAACCCAGACAGGCACTTGGAGAACAGATTCATTCTGGCTCATCCAGCTGTGTCCCCACTGGATGCAGAGGACGGGGCAGAAAGTGGCTGCAGACCAGAACACTGCAGGGAGGCGACAGCTGCTTCTCACACTGTGCCCTGTTGGTGCTTTTCCCTCCTCACTCACTTCTGGAAGCTGTACCTTGGTCTGAACCACCACAGCTACTCTGACAGTCTTAAAAATCAGTTTATAACACATTTATTTTTAGCCATTTCTTCAGAAACCCAAGTGACACCCTCAAGAGCCTTGAATAAAAATGGTACTTCTCAAATTTTAACAGCAAAGAGGTGAGAGTAGAACTGAACTGGATAAAGCCCTGGGTGTACACCCTTTAGAAAAATATTATCTAAAATCCTTGCAATTCAAACCAACAACAGTTCTGATTCTTGATTTTTAAAGAATCTGAAGCCCTGCCATGGAGTGGCCTCAGCAGATTCACAGAGAGATGCTGATAAATCAACACAGAACCCACCAAGGAACAGCCTGGTGTCTGCCCCTCCTTTTCCACCCTGGAGCTGCACATTTCCAGGTGCTCTCCCAGCCTGAGCAGAGCTGCCTCCAACAGCTTTCCCAAAAAGCTGGAAATCTGCACAAATACTTGGGCTGTTTCAAAGGCTCTTATTTTGCACCAGGGCAACAAGATCCAACATCTGCACAGGAGTGAGATCACTTTGTCCAGGGAGTCTCGAGAAACAGCACGAGGAATGGACGGATCAGAAAACATTCTCATCCCCACAACTTGTTACAACACACTGCGGTTCAGATCACATTCACCTGAACCAAACACACCATCCCAACTGTATTTGGCTTCTGCTTTAAAAAAAAATAATAATAGTGAGCTGCACTTCTGCTGAACAGCCCAGCAAACCATCCTATATTCTATTTTGCATGTCAATGAATCATTTCTCAGCTGAAAAGCTGAACAGAGCAGCTTATGAAGTCTGAGGGCAGGGGGAACATCTTGCAGAAGGCATTAAATGAAGGTAAACAAGAAGTTTCAACACTGAAGGATTTTCATCCAACTCAACCCCTTCAAGGGACAGGAGGTTTCTCCACGTGGCTGGACAGTGAAAGTCACCCACTGAGATGCCCTTCCAACGACCAAGACTAGAACAGAGAACTGGGTTTTACCAAGTATAAACCTGGTTTACAAAAACCAGGCCTCTAATCTCAGCTCTGCCCAAAGGTTCCCCTGAATTCTGCCCAACACAAACTCCTGAGAACATTTATCACATGTTTGCACACTCCAATGGCTGTGACCACAGAAGATGCATCTTCAGGTGCTGCAACCAAGCAAGGAGGAGGCTGAGCTCAGTTTTCCATCTGCTTTATAACCAGGTGTTTAATGGGAGGGGAGGAAAGAGTGGGAGAGCTCGGTATCCCAGGCTTCAAATTGGACAGGAATCCTACAGAGCCTCCTGGTGTCACCCATCCTGGTGTCACCCATCCTGGTGTCACCCATCCTGGTGTCATGCCATCCTGGTGTCATGCCATCCTGGTGTCATGCCATCCTGGTGTCATGCCATCCTGGTGTCATGCCATCCAATTCAGGAGCCTCCTGGGGTCACCCATCCAATCCAGGAGCCTCCTGGGGTCACCCATCCTGGGGTCACCCATCCTGGTGACAGCCATCCAATCCAGGAGCCTCCTGGGGTCACCCATCCTGGTGTCATGCCATCCTGGTGTCACCCATCCAATCCAGGAGCCTCCTGGGGTCACCCATCCTGGTGACAGCCATCTACTGCCTGTCACCTTCTCCCCTCACACTGCTTATGCAATTTAATTTTCTGAAGCCATTTCCACCTTTTTCCCTGATACCAGTGGACAGTTTCAGAACCACTTTTGCACATTGCTGAGGATGTGAAGGATTTTTAAATCCATCTCCACTAAGAGAAACCCTCAGGAGTAAAAACTCCTCAAGAACTCCATCATGGCATGGAATGAGCTGCCCAAATCCCATTCCCAAACAAGCTGCTGGTATCTCATTGCCAAAGATGGGAGGTGCAGCAAGAGGCTGGGGGGACAGGGCTAATTCAGCCTGGAGAAGAGGAGGCTTTGGAGGAACCCCATGGCACCTTCCAGTGTGGAAAGGAGGTCACCAAGGAAACAGAGCCATGACCTCCACACCAGCACAGAGCAGGAGGACGTGAGACAAAGGCACAACTGGAACAAGAGGTTCAGGAGGGATATGAACAACACCCCAAACCAACCCTGTTTTCACCATGGGAACAGTTAAGCAGAGGAAGAGTTGCCCACAGAGGTGGTGCCACCTCCGTCCTTGGAGGTTTCACACACCAAACTGGATGAAGTCCTGAGTAACCTGTTCTGACCTCAGAGCTGATCCTGCTTCAAGCAGGAGCCGGGACTGGAGATTTCCCACGGTCCCTTCCAACCAGAATTACCAAATGATCTATGTATGGTCAGGAGCAAGGAGGTGTCAAACTGGAAGTAATACCATGAAAAGTTCACAGGAGAGTCCCCCTGAACTCTGAAGAATTCAGCATGACAAATCCCATCAGGGCTGGAAACTGGGGAAAAGCACTCTGAGGATAAACAGGGCACGGGGAGAAAATACCCACAGAGATCCAGGGGTGCTGCTCAGTTTGCTATGGAACAGCTGCTGGGGGTGTGCCAGCCCCGAGGCAGGGCAGGGACTGACACTGCCCCTGCCCCTCCCACTGTCAGATGTCCCTCTGGGATGGAAGGTGGCAGTGGAGTTTCCCCCAGCCCAGGCAGGGCTGGCAGGAGCAGGAGGGGGCACAACTCCCCCACGTTTGTCCATGTTCAGCCCCAGCCCAGTGTGGCACCTGCAGGGAACTGCTCTCTGCTCTCCCTCCCCAGTGCTAAACAAACTCTCACATGCCCACAGAGCCTCTGCTCTGCTGCACAGCCCAGGGCTCTGTTCTTACCAAGCAATGGCTTCAAAAGGCTCCTTTTCCTTCACCATTAATTATCATGCCACTTCCTATATAAATCTCTTGTATATCATCTCCTATAGACATGAAGGTCAAGCTTAGGTTGACCTCTGGTCTAATTGTAGACTGGCTTTTCATTTCTGTGTTTCACGTGTCCCAGACGAGCCCACAACACCCACCCTGTGCTGCCTCCTGCTCTGCCCTGGCCCTGAACACAAAGCTCACAGAGCACTGCACTGTCCCTCCAGTGTTTGCCCAGGGACACAACACACAACAGGGACACCCACAGCCAGCCCTAAGCCCAAAGGAGAACAAGATTAAGCAAACTGCTGACAAACTCCTGGATCAATACAGCTGCAGCAGCCACGGCAGCCTCACAGCACAGGGAGAAGAGCTGACAATCCAAAGGTCTGTGGCACAGCACTGGGAGAATAACAACAACAAACTGGTACCTGGTTTAATGTGGTTCTGGCTGCCACTGAAAATCTGGGTGATCAGAACAAGGCCAGATAAAACTGACATCTCCTGGCCACATCTTCAACCCCACATATTCTCCAAGGTTTAACACCTTCGAGTTTTTCTTGTAGCCCGAAAGCTCTTAATTTGCTTTGAAATAGCCACATTTTCTGGCAGTGCCTCCACGTCCAGAATGGCTTTGATGGCATGGAGCAAAGTTACAGAAATAAGCACTTTGGAAGCTCCTTTCTCCTCCTCATCCCTCCTCCCTAGCAAAAAAACCCACCTGCTTTTAAGCAAGGCATTTGTTTTCATGAACAGATTACTACTGAAGGCACTGTGTGCAATTTCTGCATCCTAAAATCCAATCATCTTCACTTTGAAAAGCACAAACCAGCACTCCTGGCATTTACTGGTCTGTAAAGAGCTGGAATAGCAACAGAGCAACGAGACAATCGATACCTGAGCTTGAGCAGGAGGGTTCCAAAATGCAGCTGCCCACCTGGCCCAGGAGTGCCCCAAACTGGGCATTCCCTCAGGAACAGGACAGACATTTCTGCAGGCACAACCCTGGGATCAGAGGAAGGGGGACAGCACAGGCTGCACTGCACAGGACACACGAGGCATTTACCAACACATCTTTAAAGTAAAAGCCACATTTTCCTCCTTCCCTGGAACTGTGACTGTCAGAAGGCTTTGAGTACCTTTTATGGAGGGGGATAAAGCCCTCCATGAGAAGGGCACCTGCAACATCCTTCATCAAAGCCAAAGTTTCCACAGTGGAGCCACAGCAGCAAAAGCAAACAGACATTTCTGAGGCAGCTTCAGGTGTGAGTCTTTCTTTCTGGAGCCAAAGGGCCAAACATCCAGAGCAGAAAAGTCACAAGAGATCCAATCCATTTCCCAGCCACAAATCCTCTGGGATTTCAGTGATCCAAAGAGTAACCCTTTCAAAATGTTTATTCACAGCAACCAAGGGCCTGTTGCTTCAAATTCAGTGGTTCAGCAGAGCCCAATGGAAGGTGATGGAGCACCCCCTGAGCCTGTGGCTGAGCTCCCAATCCCTCCAAGGCCTGGGACAAACCAGGAGCACGGGAGGTGCTCTGGAGAGAGGCATCAGAGAGGCACCCAGAGGTGGGACAGGGCTGGGGGGATCTCACAGCCATTACGGGCAGCACTCACAGCTCAAGTGTTTGGAAGTTCTGCTTTGGTTTTCACCATAATGGCACTAAGAGAAAAATGATGTTGACTTCTGTGAGAAGAGATTACAGGAACTGCAGCCCACGGTGCCAGAGACATTAGTGACAGGCCTGCACTTATCTCTGTGCCCTGTGTGAGTGCAGGTCAGCCCATAAACCATAGAACCCAGAGCTGCATCCTATAAATAACTTCAATATCTGAAGGTAACCCAACTCTCCACACCCTGTTCCATGGGATGCTTTGAACTGTTTGCCTTGTGTGTCTGATCCAGCAATGTTTTTATCAATGGCCAGGCAGTCCTGAGAACTCACCCACCCCGAGGAAACGCTTTTCTCATGGAGTGAAGCTAAACAGGATGCATCTTCTACCCCCTCCTGACCTTCTCACCCCTTTACTGTAACTCCTAAAGCAAAATGAACTGCAAACCCATTAAAAATATCTACTATGAAATGCTGCTTCTCACACTTTCCTCCTTTCCTTCTCCCAGGTGGCACCAAACATGAACTCCACTTGCCCAGACTCCCCAGGAATTCCCTCCAGGAATGCCCCAGTGGTGCTGAGGGTTATCCAGCCTGCAATCCAACAGCAATGTGGGTTTATTGCCCACCAAGAGGGGTTATGGATTGGGCTCTGCCAGAGCAGTGGTGGCAGATGTCAGTGCTGTCCCTGCTACCTGCAATCCCAGGGGCTAAACAGTGATCCCTGCACCAAAGCACAGTTACAAACACGGGGCTGGCCCCCACCAAACTGCAGCAGGACACCCCAGTAATCCCCAGCCCCAC
Organism: Gymnopithys bicolor; assembly: GCA_035041215.1. Lineage (NCBI taxonomy): Eukaryota > Metazoa > Chordata > Aves > Passeriformes > Thamnophilidae > Gymnopithys > Gymnopithys bicolor. Next base: position 1,528,928 of record JAWWLY010000018.1, read on the forward strand.
GTAACAATGACAAGGAGCTTACAAGCACAGAAACACCCAGCCACAGCAACTCAGACAAGGATTAAGCAAAAATAGCTCCTAACACAGAGGAGGAAAACTCTAATTGAACACTCAAACAGGTACATTTTTCTTATTAGCACTGGGGATGCCATTCCAGAGATCCACTTGCTGTGCCACCAGCCTGTGCCCCTCCAAAACTGCCTCCCTGGGTATTTCCCAGATGGATCTTTCTCACTGGTGTGTTTTCCTCACCACTGTGTGGAAATGCTTTTATGAATTTTCATTCAAACTCTTGGCTCACTTTTTTTTTTCTCTCAAGTATAAATTGTGTCTAACAAGAAACACACCAGGGATCTCTTCAATCCCCAAAGGCACTTTCTCAAAAGGAGAGAGAACAAAGGAGGAAACCTCCCAGCATGTGCTTTCCAAACCAGCTCCTTAGGACAGTATCAAGACTGACAATACTTGAACATCAGCTTTTCTTTTCCATTCTTTGATCCATGTGTAATTGAATTGATTATTGCAAACTGTGTAATGATTTCCCAAAGACTTGAGTGGAAGGCAAAGATCACAACAATCTAATAACCAATTTAAAGAGATGTAAGAAATATTGAAGGGAAGATTTAATCACTCAAGTACCCTCCTTCCAATTAGAAAGAGCTTTAAATAGCTTACCTGGAGATAAATTAGAGTCTGGGTGCAATTATACAGGAATAGTAATTAAGATCAGGAAAATTCACACACACCTCAGCCTATGGAGTTGTGGAGAACTCCTCAGACTTTCCAGTTACCTGATTTCAGCAGCAGAAATGAAAACATACTGGTTCAATTTATCCAAACCTTCCAGAGGACCAAGGAATTCAGTAACCTCACAAGTCTGGGATCTGCAAAGTTTGATCTTATCTGATTTTTTTTCCCCCTAACAGGACAAAATGGGGCAAAAAAACGGAAATATTCTTGATTATGGCAAGATAACACATTACAAAAAAGGCTTTTTTATTATTTAAAACTCCATGAAAAATGATGGCAGGTCAGACTGACCACTGTTTCTCTGGAGGGAGCAAGAACTTCAGTTTTCCTGTGGCAGTTCCCCCCATCTCATCACATTCCCCAATTCACCCGTGCAATGTTACACAGTTTGTTACATGGGAAGGCTCCAAAGTTTTAGAAACTTGCCCAACTTTTCCTGACAAACTGTTGCTGGCAAGGCAAGGGAGTCACTGCACAACTATTACACTGGATTTTAATTTCTAAAGGCCACTAAAGCTGAAATTAATGCTATTTGTTAATTAATCAGAGGAAAAACACAAAAGGTTTTAGAAAGAAAAAGAAAATTAAAGGAATTTGCTGGTCATTCTCTAAACAGCAGAGGGTTAATCACAAACCCTCCCTGAGGTGCCTTCCAACTTCCAAAGAATTTAAAAGCACATTTTCTGGGGGTTTACTCCTGCTTAGAACATTCCCACTGGCCCCAAGGATGATGTGACAGCTTTCCATGAGCCACGTTTTTCCAGGGAGTCCTCACCTTCTCCAGCCCCTCCAACCTGAGCTCCTGGAAAACCACCCTGTGACAGCCCTAAGCAGGAATTTGGGTCCCCTCTCCCTCCTGGCAGAGCAGGACCCACCCACACACCCTTTTGAATTTGTAAAAAAAAAATGCCCTGAAGTTTGCAAAGTACAGATTTATGAAGTGACCGTTTTCCTCATGCCAAGCCCCCCCATGGCTATGGGAAAAAATCAGCTTTTCCCAGAGGGCAGTAAAATCCCTCAGTCCCAGCCTGCCAGTGCCACTGGCCTGAGCAGCAAAGTGAAACTGGGAATAAAACACAGCTTGGCACTGAGTGCCCAAAGTCCTCAGGCAGCAACAGGACTTTAAAAAAAATTAATTAAAAAAACTGTGATTTCTCTCTCATAGTTCTTAATAAGGAACTTTCAGAGAAGGACAAGGAGCAGACACAGAAACAGCTCCATGAAAGACCCACCTGTGAAGCTGCAGAGAAAGACAAGAGGACAGTCCCCTCTCCAGCCTGATGGACCACAGAGTTCAGGTTTCAAAGCCCCCAAGACCAATAAATTGTCAATTTTCACAGCAAAACGCTGCCCTTCAGCCCTGCCCCTTGACCACCATCCTGCCATTTAAACACACGCCCAGAAAAATGACTTTATTCCTTATCCCTCCCCTCTTGTAACTCCATCTCGGTGAGTCTGGCTGATAAAGGCATCCCACAAACCCCTCAGGGGGAGTTCCCAAAACACACCGTTCCATTTGCCAGGCAAAATGTTTAGCACTGGAATCACATCCCAGCCCTTTACCCTGTTATTTGGGAGGCACAGGAAAGGAAAACGACATAAGGACAACACAGTAATACAGTATGGCCTAAAATCCCCTGAAACACTGTGGCCACAGGAGGGTTTAGAGGAGTTGGACACGCTCAGGGTTTCACTCCTTCACCTCCTGCCGGCACCCTGAGCATCTAAAAATGAAAGTGCACCGTACCTTGGACACCCAGAAACCTGAGCCCTCCTGAACCTCTGGGGAGACACAAAAAGTATTTCCTTAGTCATACTTCACATTCCCCGTATTTATATTCCACATTTCATTTCAGATCTGTGTCTTTCCCTGCATTAACTCCAGAGCAGGAGGCAGGAGCCCTTGGGGTGAGTCCCGACCCTGCGACAGTCGGGATGGAACTCCCAAACTCGCCCCACCAACCGCCCCGCTGGTGCGTTCGGGCCCCGCACACGACTCCGAGTGATGCCAAAGTTTCCTGGGGGGCTTTCCAGGGATTTCAGCGCGTGTACAGCGCGGGTGGCCCAGTGCTGCAGTGCCCCAAACCCCGATGTACAGCGGAGCAGTCCCTGCCAACTGCGCGGCGCTGGCCCGGGGCGGAGCGGAGCGGCGGCCGGGGCTCGGCGGGGCTGCCCCGCACATCCCTTGGGGCTCCCCGGGGCTGCTCCGCACCCCCGGCCCTCCTGGAGCATCTCCCGGCCCTCCTGGAGCATCCCGCATATCCCTCGGGGGCTCCCCGGGGCTGCCCCCGCACCCCTGGCCCTCTTGGAGCATCCCGCATATCCCCCGGGGCTGCCCCACACCCCCGGCCCCTCCCGGAGCATCCCCCGGAGCTGCCCCGCACACCCCCGGCCCTTCTTGGCCCCTCCCGCACCTCCTTCGGGGCTGTCCCCCGCTCACCCCCGGCCCGGCCCGGTCCCTCCCGGAGGATCCCCCGGAGCTGCCCCGGGCCGCACCCCCGGTCCTCGCGCACATCCCCCGGGGCTGTCCCCCCGCACCCCCGGCCCCTCGGGGGCTCCCCCCGGGCTCCCCCCGGGCTGCGTGGCAGCCGAAGCGCCGCTGTCCGTGCTCGGCGGGGCTCAGCCCCCCTCCCCGCCCGGGCCGCTCGGGCTGTCCCGGGGGTGGCGGTGCCCGCGGTGCCCGCACTGTCACCCCCTGCGCGCTCCCGCAAACTTCGCAGCCAGCCCCGCGCTCCGTGCCCCGCCGCGGCCGCGCCCGCACCGCGCGGGGGCTGCCCCGGCCGCTGCCCCGAGCCCAGCCCGGCCCAGCCCAGCCCAGCCCGGCCCAGCTCAGCCCGGCCCGGGGTCCCCGCTCTGCCCCGATGAGCGCGGCCGGCGGAGGGGGGGCGGCCAGGGGTGGCAGCTCCGCACCGCGCCCGCGCCGCCCGTCCCTCCGGCCCCACTCCCTGCAGGACCGCCCCGGCGAGCCCCGCAGGTGCCCCTTTCCATCCCGGCCCGGCCCGGCCCGTCCCATCCCGGCCCGGCCCGGCGCGGCCGCGGCGGCTCCGCGGGGGGACCCAGCGCTGCGCTTTACCTTTAGTTCCGCACTGTCCGCCATCTTGCGTCCGGCGCAGGCGCGCTGAGCGCCGCCGGGACACCGCCCCCCCTGCCCCGCCCGCGCGCGGCGCCCGCGTTTGAATCGCGGCGCCATTTTGTGCGGGAGCGCCGGGAGAGCCGGGCGGGATCGGGGCCCAACTCGGGCAGCGCCGGGAGGGATCGGAGCCCAACTTGGGGAGAGCCGGGCGGGATCGGGGCCCAACTCGGGCAGCGCCGGGCGGGATCGGGGCCCAACTCGGGCAGCGCCGGGAGGGATCGGAGCCCAACTTGGGGAGAGCCGGGCGGGATCGGGGCCCTCCTCAGGCAGCGCCGGGCGGGATCGGGGCCCAACTCGGGCAGCGCGGGGCGGGATCGGGGCCCAACTCGGGAAGCGCCGCGCGGGCTCGGGCCCCTCCTCGAGCAGCACCGGGCGGGCTCGGGGCCCTCCTCGGCTATCCCCGCGGGCACTGAGGGGCCTCCGGTTCCTCCCCGGCTATCCCCGCGGGCCTCGAGCGGATCCCGGACCCTCCGCGGGCCCCGAGTTCCTCCTCAGGCGGGCCCGGAGCTGCCCCCAGCTCCTTCCCGGGCAGCCCCACGGGCTCGAAGTGGCTCTGGATCCCTCCCCAGCAGCTCCGCGGGCCCCGAAAGCCTCCTGAGGCAGCCCCGAGCGGCCCCCGGAGCCCACCCCGGCCCCCGGAGCGCGGCCGTAGTGGGGATACACAGGCTGATTCCCACTGGAATTTGCGGCTCCGCTTCCCGCTGCTCCACCCGCGGGGCTCGGCCCTT
>JAWWLY010000018.1:1564092-1577338 GCA_035041215.1 Gymnopithys bicolor
GGGCAGCCCAGGCTACACCCAAAGGTGCCAGGGCAGCACAGGCAGTGCCAGGCTGAGCCCAAAGGTGCCAGGGCAGCCCAGGCAGGGCCAGGCTGAGCCCAAAGCTGCAAGGGCAGCCCAGGCTGCACCCAAAGGTGCCAGGGCAGCACAGGCAGTGCCCAAAGCTACCAGGGCAGCACAGGCAGTGCCAGACTGCACCAAAAGGTGCCAGAGCAGCCCAGGCAGTGCCAGCTGCACCCAAAGCTGCCAGGCAGCCCAGCCCCACTGCTCAAACACACCTGGCCCTGTGGGCAGGCTGGCACACCAGGAAACCCCACGGTGCAGGCAAAATATGGAAGTGCCCAGGGGAAAATACAGAAGAATTGGTGAGATTTTCGTGTTGGAAAGGGAGAGGAGAAAGAGGAATCTGCTGAGATGTTGTGCAGCCCTCCCTGTGCTAACACAGGAATATATTCCATTTAACTGACTCTGTGCCCTTCTCTTAAGGGGGAACAAAGTGGAGATAAAGGAGGAGCACTTCAGAATGAGTTTGGAACAAGCTTAGAGCAAGCACTGGTAATTCTAAAGGTTGCTCCTTTCCTTGAGTGGACAATTCTCCAATTACTTGGTGAAATTCCTGTTTTCAATCCCATGGAGCAAGTCTGTTAATGTGAAATACTTTGAAACAATTAATTGGTCCTGTAAACACAGAGCAACCAACGTGCCAGCTTGTTTTGGGGATGGGAACAGGCAACAAAGGCCAGAGAGTGAATAATTAATAATAAAAGAAACAAATCCAGGAACCCCAACTATGTTCTGGAAATGTGGTGCTCACCTGCACACGGATTCCTTCCCACAGGAACTTCCCACAGCCTTGACTTTGGCCCTATTTTCTGCCCAAACTGGGATTTTTCTGAGAGCAGAGCCCCTGTGGCAGAGGGGGCAACTCCAGCCCTGTGTGAGCCGTGGCAGTGCCAGAGCTGCAGGGCTGGCACTGCAGGGAGGGTCAGGCAGCTCCTCAATGCACCCAACAACTCCCTGACTATCAGGAGAGCAGAGAGATGGATGTTGTGCTCCCTCTGTTCTGCTCTCAGTCCCTCACTGTGCTGAGCTGGTCAGCACAGAGTGCCCTCCAGGACGGGCAGTGCCCGCAGGGAGGAGCCCACTCTGGCCCCACTGGAGTAATGATGGTTTGTGTTATATCCCCTTCATCCTTGAGACTACATGGCTTTTAAATTAAAAAAAATCCCCAAACTCCAGGAACATGCACCAGTCCTGCCCTAATTGAAGTCAATGACAAGCTGACCTTGACAGATCCAGGATTTCCCTGACAGAACCTGCCCCACTCTGCCCACCCCGGTGTTTACATCCCTCTGCCCACTGTCCCATCCATCAGAATTCCAGGGAGGTCTCAGGGGTGGATGGTGTGGAGTTAGAAGGATATTGTGCTACAATTCAGAGGGTATTTGTGTGCAGGGAATGACTGGCCATGGCACTCAGTGATGGGGCACAGCCTGAACTTTGTGGTCTTGGAGGTCTTTTCCAACCTAAATGTGATATTTAACAGCTTTTCTTCTGGCCCTGTTTTCCAGCAATTGCTAATAAATAAATGATTACATTTTCAACTTAATGCCTATAAATTAATTGCTACATCTGTATTTAAAGACAGGCTGGGGGAGGCTGTGAACACAGACATACCCACCGTGCTGACGTGTATCTGCCTGTGAGGTTTAGAAATAAAAGGACTGGGGAAAGGCAAGAATGGAACTGGTTTGACTGGGGAGCAACTCCTGAGCTACCAGGGGGTGTGGCACAGGAAGCACAGGAGGGAATTCAGGGCAGTGGGGAGGCTCCTGCAGGCAAGGACTTCATTTCACCACCTCCTATTTCACTCCTTGTGCTGCCAAGTTTCTTTATAACTGAATAAGAAGCAGCACGAGGGGCAAAATGCATCAAACCAAACAGTTTGTTTAACAAACAGGACTGCTTATTTTTATTTATTTTTTTTGTCTTCCAGAGCTGCTGGAATTTCCAAATTATTTCACAAAATACCTCCTTCAAAGGGGCCCAGCACACTCCAGGGCATGGAGTTGTAAAGATAAATCTGTGCACTTGCCTGGGACTGCAGGCACTCACCCTTTGGCCTCTGCTTTATGGCTCTGCACCCTGGAGTGGTGTTATTGCTTCCAAACATCCAGATACACTTCTGGGGTCTGTGGCTCTGCAGATGTTTTATTTATAAGTGGCAGGGCCATTGCATCACCCCCACGTGCCTCTCTCTGCACACAATTGAGGGTTTCTGGAAGCCCATTGCATTGTTTTAATAGCTGAGCCAGCCAGCCATGGCAGAGCAGAGCATGAGGTAAATGTGGCCACGGCTCCAGAACCTGCTCCAAGTTCCCTCAGATGTGACTAAACTGCAAGAATTTGCCAACCATCAGAAGTTAATAAAAAAGGCAAAATCAGGCAGAGTGAGCCTTGGGCACGAGACAGCACCCAAAGGGGGGCCCTGAGAGACTTCAGTGCTCCCTTTACTGAGGGATTTGAGCAGGTACCTGACTGGAAATACAGATGGGGGGAGTTAATACCCTTAAAATCAGATTCACAGTTAAATATTTCCCTGCCCAGGACCTCAGCTGAGAGGGGGATTGTGAGACACCTGCCCTGGGGCATCTGCAGAGCTGAGCCTTTAACTGGAGAGGCAGAACAGAAACTCTGGTTTGTCCTCCTTGCAGCTCCCACTGTGTAACAAGACATGAGAGAGGATGCACAAGTGTCTCTGTCTTGCTACAATCCTTTAGAATTGTTCCTATATAAAAATCATTCCCATATAAAAATTATTTTGTAAAATCATTCCTATATAAAAATTATTCCTCTATTAATTCCTATATAAAAATAATTCCTATATTAAAATTATTCTATATAAAAGTATTCCTAGATTAAAATTATTCCTAGATTAAAATTATTCCTATATAAAATTATTCCTATATAAAATTATTCCTAGATTAAAATTATTCCTGGATTAAAATTATTTTTAAAATTATTCCTACATAAAAATTATTCCTAGATTAAAATTACTCCTATATAAAATTATTCCTATATAAAATTATTCCTAGATTAAAATTATTTTAAAATTATTCCTATATAAAATTATCCCTATATTAAAATTATTCCTACATAAAATAATTCCTATATAAAATTATTCCTATATTAAAATTATTCCTATATAAAATTATTCCTATATAAAATTATTCCTATATAAAAATCATTCCTATATAAAAATTATTCCTATCTAAAAATTATCCCTATATTAAAATTATTCCTATATAAAATTATTCCTATATTAAAACTATTCCTATATTAAAATTATCCCTGTGCTGAAATCACCCCTTGCTATTTCATCCACAAAACTGGGACGGTTTTCCAAGTTACAGGAAGCAGCAAATAAAGCCAAGTCGTGCCATTTAAAAGCCAAAGACACCTGATGTGAGTCAGAGGGGATCGGGACTCTTGGCTCCAATATAAATTGCTGTAAATATGTGCACTAATTGCTCGGGATGGTGTTTTTCAGCTGCTTAAAACCAGTCAAAACAGCACTAAATGCAGAGCCACGAGGGAGCAGCCTGAGAGCACCGAGCCTGTTATTGCCTCACTGCAGAAATGACAATTACCAGCAAAAAAAGTGGTCTCTGAGCTCAGATTCCAACCCTCAGAACCCTCCCATGGACAGGCCAAAGCTACAAAGTCACTCAGTTTTCTGCAGCCAACCCAATTCTGGTTTACAGGAATCTGAGGGAAAACTGAGGCTCCCCCATTTCATTAAAATACACTTATTTTGACCACATATTCTGCCTTCAACCCTCACATTTGGGAAGGTTAAGATGGCAAAAGCTGACCAAGAGTGACCTACATTGACCTCTAATCCCTGGCCACACAAACTGAAAACCAAAAAGGGGTATTAAGCACCAAAAGGGTTTGGACTGAAACTTGGGAGTTCTGTATGAACTCCCCAAATCACAAGGGAACAGCAAAATATCCAACAACTTCAGTGGAATAATAATAATAATAATTCCACCTTTGGTTTGGGTGTCCTCTGTAAACATGGAATTGCTGCACAAGCCTGGAAGAGTTGAGAGAGATTTGTACATACTGGAAAATTCAGGAAAAATGGATACACTTTTATTTTATATATATATGTGTGAGTATATATTTGTATATATTTGTATATATATGTATATATGTGTATTTATATGTATATATGTGTGTATATATATTTATTTATATGTATCTATGTGAATATATGTACATATATGTACACACACACATATCCATGTGTATATATAGGAATAAAAAGTAATCACTGACAGACACAAACTGAGTTTTCACTTACCATTAAATCTTCAGGTGCTGGTCTCTCCTTTGGCTGCTTCTTCATGCTGTGTCATGAAACACAATAAAAATGAAATCAAACCAACTGCTCATTTATTCTGCATGTTTAAACATTGAATTATCTGTTCTCTCTTTCTTTCATCCCAGAGTGGGGCATTTCAACGTGTTTTTAACGTTTTTCAGGTGCTGAGGGGGGACAGGGCTCCTCCTGGCCAATATATAGAGGGATTTTTCCTTCCCTATGGGCTGTAGGATGTTTGTGAGCAGGAAAAGTGGATTAATAGAGAGCCCCCAGAAGTGCAGCCAGCTCAGAAGGCACAGTGAGTGCTGCCCATTTTTCTGGGGATTATGACACAAAGAATTAGGCAAACAGGTGGGAAATTCAGCTCCAGTGCTGAACAGCTTCAGGAGCCCAGGCAATACCCTGGGGTTCCTCCCTTCCTCTTCCCCATTTATTTCCATTACACTGCAGGGTGATAGTTCATTACACAGCATTAACCTGTTTATAAGATCATGTTTCTCATGCAAACAGTCCTAGTTTTCCAGGCAACAGGTGCAATTAGCTCCTGAAGGCTGTGCTGAGCTGCATGAGGGAACACAATAACGTGGCCCAGAGGTGACCACCACGAGCTGCCTACTGACTAATTGGATGCCATCCAACCAGCCAGGCTTTATGGCAGAGCTGGCACCAAGTCTGGGATGCTGCTCACTTGACATCCCTCCTGGTTATTAGGAATTGATTGCTTAAATAATCTATACTTCCATATTATTTGCCTTTTACAAGCAGTGATTCCTCCTGCTGAAAAGCACAGCTAATAAAACATCACATATAAAACACTGGATGATTTGTGCTGCAAACTGGAGATATTAAGGACACAATTTACCTTCCCTACACACAAGCACAAGCCCCTCAAATAATCAAGTAGCACAAGCTGTCTGAGGCAGCAGTTTAATCTGACAGTCCAAAGTAGCTGCATCCCCAGGGAGAACAAGGCTATTAAGCACCATCAGTTCTGCTTCAGGTTGACATCTGGGGAAATTTTAACACAGGTTATCCCTCCCTCTGCCTCAATTGGTTTTTTTAAAAGGTCTGCCATCAATTTTTGGGGGAGGATAAAAACATGGAGCTCCACACGCAGCAGCCAAACAGGCTCTGTCCTGGTAAGCTGAAACTACTGAAAACTGAAGCCTCTCTTACACAAACTTTAATTATTTAGTTACTTTAATTAACCGATCATCAGACTGCTTTTTGTGGCTGGATTTGTTACAGGCTTGAGAGGTCCTTTCTCCTGGATTACCCAGTCAAAGCTCAATGGCATCAGGTCACTTTTGCTGCAGTGGCCCTGACATATGGTACAAACCCCAAAATGTGCAAAGCCCAACCCACAGCTCTGCAAGGGGTTTGGAGGAGGACACAGCCCTGGGGCAGGAGACATTCCTGGGGTAGGAGACACTTCTGGGGCAGGAGAGATTCCTGGGGCAGGACACATCCATGGGGCAGGAGACACTCCTGGAGCAGGAGACACTCCTGGGGCAGGAGACACTCCTGGGGCAGGAGACAATCCTGGGGCAGGAGACATCCTCGGACCAGGACACATCCCTGGGGCAGGACACATCCCTGGGGTAGGAGATATCCTTCAAGCAGGACACATCCCTGGGGCAGGACACACTCCTGGGGCAGGAGACATCCCTGGGGTTGGACACATCTCTGGAACAGGACACAACCCTGGGGCAGGAGACATCTCTGGGATAGGAGACATCCTTCAAGCAGGAGACATTCCTGGACCAGGACACACCCCTGGGCAGGACACACCCCTGGGCAGGACACACCCCTGGGCAGGATTCCCTCTCCCACACACCGATGGCTCCCTCTGACTTGGCAGAGCTGAACATCCAGCCCTGGGTGTGCCTGGTCACAGCAAAGACCCTTCTCCCTCAAACATCCCCCATTTTTACAAAATTCGAGCTTATTTCTCTGTTGTACACAAACACCTGCCCTTTATTTCATTTTTTTCAGGGCAGTGTGACAGTTAAATAGTGATTTTTCCCTTCACTTTGCCTCTTTTGGGGATCTTACCCTCAGGATTTGGTCCTTTAGTCACTCAAGAACTGCCTTATTTATTCTACAACCTCCTCCTCTCCCCAGCCCTCCTTTCATTTAAAAGGTTTCCAATCAACTCCTCAGTTTTAAGGACAGAAAACACACCCAGTGGTGCATTTTAAACCACGACTCTCCCTAAAAATTACTTACTGAGAAGCCAAGGAGTTCATCAAGGCCTTTTGCCTTCCCAAACAGCCTGGCAATTAATTTGACAGGGAATGGTCTTAACGACGACATCACCCACGTGAGTGTTTGCTGAGCCTTCCCCCCCAGGGCACCCTTGGGGGGCTCAGCACCCACATTGGGGGGCTCAGCACCCACACTGGGGGGCTCAGCACTCACACTGGGGGGCTCAGCACCCACACTGGGGGGCTCAGCACCCACATTCAGGGCAGGGGCTCAGCACCCACATTCAGCATCTCAGCACTCACATTCAGGGTCTCAGCACCCACACTCAGGGGCTCAGCACTCACATTCAGGATCTCAGCACCCACACTGGGGGGCTCAGCACCCACATCCAGGATCTCAGCACCCACATACAGGGCAGGGGCTCAGCACCCACACTCAGGGGCTCAGCACCCACATTCCCTGCAACGGGGAGAGAGGGGAGGGAAGACCCTCCAACCCTCTTGTAAGCCCCTTTCCAAGCCTTTGTGTAACTCAGGGTCACAGATTTCGCCGGGCTCTGCCACCCCACGTGCCCCGGGGATGTGACGGTGCCCACATTGATGGCACGTGGCCGTGCCCACATTAATGACACACGGCGGTGCCCACATTGATGGCACATGGCAATGCCCACATTAATGATACGTGGCTGTGCCCACATTGATGGCAAGTGGCAGTGCCCACATTAATGACACGTGGTGGTGCCCACATTAATGGCCCATGGCGGTGCCCACATTAATAGCACGTGGCAATGCCCACATTAATGACACGTGGCTGTGCCCACATTAATAGCACATGGCAATGCCCACATTGATGACACGTGGCAATGCCCACATTGATGGCACGTGGCTGTGCCCACATTAATGGCACGTGGCAGTGCCCACACTAATGACACGTGGCAATGCCCACATTGATGACACGTGGCAATGCCCACATTGATGGCACGTGGCAGTGCCCACATTAATAGCACATGGCAATGCCCACATTAATGACACGTGGCTGTGCCCACATTAATGACACGTGGCAGTGCCCACATTAATGACATGTGGCAGTGCCCACATTAATGGCACGTGTCGCCTTCATCGCGACACGGCACGACACGACCCGGCGCCGCTCACCATTGAGTGATGAAGTGCACAAAGGGCTCCGAGAAGTCCTCGGCTGGAAGCACCGGCGAGTCCTGCCAAGGGGAAAAGAGATGGATTTTATAGGAGAGCAACACCAAACCCCCAAACCAACCCCCAAACAAACCAACCCCCAGACAAACCAACCCCCAGACAAACCCCCAGCCCGAAGCAGCAAAGGCAGAGCCGCCGTTTCACACCGGGAATTGCGGGCAGGGAGAGGTCCCGATCCCGCGGAGAACGTGTTAGAAAACACCGCATTGCCACTAATGAGCGTTACACGATGGGTAAAAACATGTGGAAAGACACTGAGGGGAGGTGAAAAAAGGACAATGATAGCCACAGGGTAAAAAGGAAGGTAGGGAAAGTGTAAATGAGAAATTAATGATTATTTAAGTAACACACAAATGGTCTTGTAATTAACAAAGAGCTGCGAAATTATTCTTGTGTTGACCTTTGTTTCTTTCGCTGCATTCGCTATTTATTTACACTCATGTTTATTTACACTTATTCATTTTAGAGCCTGTCCTCATATGCTGTCTGGTCGGGATTTAAAAGGCAGAAGAATTTTTGAAAGCAAAAAATTCACCAGGCTGGTGGTGGGAAACAACATCCCAGTGTTTATGAAAGAAAACAAACAAAAAAAAATTAAGAGCACAAGAGAAAAAATAATAATAATTAAAAAAAAGAGCTTCCAAACTGGGAACAAACAACATCACCATTTGCAAAAGAAGGGCTTTACGAATTTAGGAGTTTTTCCAAGAATGACAGAGAGCTCCAGTGTGTTTATAGTGTAACAGCTCAGGATGTAATGAAATTACACTGCAGAGTACTTTAACAGTGTCATCTCATTAGACCTACAGTTGGAACGAGAGAGCCACATAAAACACGCAGCTGCAAATGACTCCATTCTCATCTATTCTCATTTGCTATTAAAAATACCTTTCGGCGTCTTTTCCCCTCCCTGCCATCCCTCCACAAAGTACCCTGCAAAGTATGATACATGCACCTATTTAAATTAACAAAGGAATGACTTATTTTAATCTCACTGTGCTTTGGAGTGCTTTGGCCATTTGGATGAGCAATATATCATTACATACAACCTTCCAGCGCTGCAGGCAAGAAACTCGGAGCGTGCAGCATTTGGTGGGAGCCAAACAATTTCTCCAGCACACAACTGTGTCAAATGCATGCATGTATTCATTATGGGCAAGGCGAGGAAATAGCTTTGATGTAGTGGAAAAAAGGAGATGATAAAAGCACCTCTGCAATGTGTGTGTCATTATCAATGGTGGCAGATAGACACGACTGCAGAGCCTCCTATGTGATTAGTAAATATACATATAATTGCTGTGGCCAATTATCAGAAAAATGAGATCGGTAATTACAAGACAGAAAATTAACTAGAAGTCTTATTAAGGCTTTGTTTCCAATTCGAACAATTGGAAACTGCTGGAAAACACAATTCAATCAAAAGTAACTGAGGAGGAAAAGGAGAAGCCGAAATTGCTTTACGGTTTTCAAAGACTTCTATTAAACACAAGGAGTGTTTGATAGAACAAGCCCAAGTCCTCTTTGAACTCCGACCGGGGGAGGGAGAGGTTATTGTTCCCAAACTTCCAAATGACAGCAAGATTGGAAGCTTTCTGTTGGAGAGTGCTGGAAATCAGAGGCACAATTAAACTTTCTCCACTTCAAAGACCAAAATTATCCACATTAATACCGAAAATGCAGAGGGAAACGCTTTGCTCCGAGGGAGCCCAGCAGGCTTTGCCTCTCCCCATCCTTTTCTCCTGCCCAGCTCAGCCTTCCTGGGCTCCCACATGAAGCCCTGGTGGGCAAGGTGGGCAACACTCCGGGCACCACTCCCGGAGCCCCGGGATGCCATTCCCGGCAACTGGCTCTGCCCAGCCATCTATCCCTGCTGGTTATTTTAAGTAAAATGCAAGAGGAGCTCGTTCCAAGGCAAACATCCCTCGGGCAGAGCTGCCAGCTCGGCTCAGGCCCCGCTGGGCACCAGGATGGGCATCCAGCACTTCACACTCATTTGGGAGGTGATAATTTCTGCATTCACAAGAGATGACGGGCCCATAATCGAGTGAAACCTCATTGTGAGAGGAGAGGAGAAGCTGCTAAGCTGCTCTGCAGCAGCCAGCAGCCTGCTTGGGTTGTCCAAACCCTGCCAGCATCCTGCTTTGGGTGTCCAAACCCTGCCAGCAGCCTGCTTTGGGTGTCCCAACCCTGCCAGCATCCTGCTTTGGGTGTCCAAACCCTGCCAGCACCCTGCTTTGGGTGTCCAAACCCCACAGGCTCCTGCAGGCAAGAAGGGCAGAAGCTGCTTTACTATCAACCCAAACTCTGGACCACACAGCTCCTGTCCTGCTTCACCATCAGTCCAAACCCTGGACCACCCAGCTCCTGTCCTGCAGCACAAACCCTGGATCACACAGCTCCTGTCCTGCAGCACAAACCCTGGATTACACAGCTCCTGTCCTGCTTCACCATCAGCACAAACCCTGGACCACACAGCTCCTGTCCTGCAGCACAAACCCTGGACCACACAGCTCCTGTCCTGCTTCACCATCAGTCCAAACCCTGGACCACCCAGCTCCTGTCCTGCAGCCAGGCAGAGGGCACGGGGCTCCTGCCTCACAACACCTCACCTGGATGAAAGGAAGTGGTAAATCCTATTCTCTTCCTCTCTTTGGGCCCATCTTTCTATGCAAGGCGGGGATTTCAGCCCCATCCTGGGCTGCTGTTGGCCATGGCCATGCCTTGGTTGGTTTGCTCTCAGGTAGGTCAGGAAGAGATGGTGTGTGGAGGGGTGGAGATGGACACACATGCTGGAGCTCAGCAGGGAAAGAAGATGCTTTAATCCCAAGGATTTTAGACTGGGCACACTCAAATTTATTGGATATTTGCCTGAAAAATTGAGAGCCTTTTGGGAGGTTCAAGGAGGTCAAGGCTGATTCTTGAGGACACCTCCCACTAGATCAGCTTCCTCGATTATGAGGATCTGCAAACACATCCTATATTGTATCCTGGAGTTCCCCACATGTTTTCTGACACTCAGAGAGATGGGAAATATAAGGAAATAAAGCAAAGCTCCATTTCTCTCCCAAGCAATACAGTCACACTGATGTAACCCCAGGGAACGTCCAGCTGCACCCTCATGACCTGCCTTATTCTCCCCACCTGCTCCATGAAATCACATACAGAGGGAAAGAAGGTAAAAAACCAACATCTAAAAGGAGAGAGGAGCAGAGATCCTCAATTTTAACTGGGAAATGCTTCTTCCACTTTCATTAAATGCTGTATCTTTTGACCAGGACCGTGAAGACCTCGATATCAGGGATGATGCTAAAATGGTAGTAAAGACACAAACAGTTGTGAGGGTCAATGTCCCATTATTCCCAAGCTCCCTGAGCATCCAAGCAGCATTTCCAGAACTGGCATCTGCTGCAGGAGAAGCCAAGATCAGCCTCTGCTCTCTCCAAACCAGCCCAATGGTGCACACAGAGCGAGACCGGGGAAGGGCAAGAGGAAAAAAGTTTGAGTGATGCCTTTGCCTTGTGAATAATGAACAGTTCAAGGAGGTCAACCCATTACAACTGCAACCGTTTAATTATTAATTATGCACAATCTATGAGCAAAAGGACAAGTTCAGAATGTTTAATGTGTGGTAGCTCTGAGTGGACCCTCTGTGGCACTCTGTTATTAGCACTTGTCAGCAAGGTGCTCAGGCAGAACCCGAGCCAGAGCAGCAGGGAGGCCCCTCAGCCTCAAACACTGCTCCTGATATTTAATTTATAGAGTGCCAAGGCTCTGGGATAAACCTTATTGACTTCCAGGGAGTCAGGGGAAAGCCACATTATCTAAATGAAGACCTGAGAAGGAGAATCCTGAGCAATCCCTCCCAAATCCTTCTCTTCTGAAGGAAGCAATAACATTAGTGGCTGTATCTTCTTTCTTTTCCTGAACAAAGGAAGAGTGAGCCACCCAAGAGTGTGTCCAGGAGCCAACCAATCCTTTGGAACCTTTGCAGGAAGAGCCTGAATTACAGATCCAAGCACTGTCCTGACTGATTCCTCAAAGCTATTCTGTGAAATGCCTCCTGCTCTGTTTGCTCTCCCCGAGCAGAGCAGTGGCAGAGACGCTGCTGGGGCTCAGCAAACACACAAATAAACATGGATAAGGCACCTGCCCCCTTTTTTCTGTCCAGCCTGCAGGTTTATATGGATAAACTCAAGAAGCAAATTCAAGAGATGCAGCTCTGAGTTGCTTCATATTTTAAAACCACTGCCATGCCAAAGAAATTTGGGAGTCTCTCAACACACACCTGAAGCATCCCAGGCCTCACACACCTCCAGGGGTCTCACCCCAACACAGAATTTCTTGAGAGGGAAATACTTTCTCAAAGCAACTGCAAGTCTGAGATTTAGGAGACACACAAGGAGAAAGCCTGAGACAGGAAAACCAGCCAATTGAACTTTCTACCCGAAACCTTCAGGGTGGACACGGCAAAGCCCCACCTGAAAACCCTCAGTCCTCCTCCCTCCTCCTCTGATGGACACAGTTTATCCTGGACAGGAAAATGGGGAAAAGAAAAATGGGGAAAAGAAAAATGGACAGAAAAATGCGGTTTGCTGGGCATGATTTACTCCCTGAGCCTCAGCAGCACCTCTGCCACTGCTCCACTCAGGCAGAGAGAACATGGAACGGGGATGAGCATCACCAACACATCCCTGGGAGGATCCTGCAGGCAGCCAGGGCTGGAATTCCCAGTGGGTGTGGGTGAGGCAGGAGCTCTTCCCTCCCTGTGCTGAGCCCCTCTCTGGGAAGGGTTAAGCCCTGCCAGAGCCCTGCTGTGCTGCAGGGCTGTGCAGAAGGAGCTGCCATGGTGCTGTGGCTCCAGGGCCACAGGAGGCAGCTCAGCAGAGCCCAGCAAAGCAGCTCCTGCCTCCTCTGGGCCCCCCAGCACTCCCTGCCTCTGGAATTACATCTCCTCTGGGCACACACTCCACTTCTGCAACTCCTCCAGCGATGCTGAAATGGCACTATTTAATAAATAATGTCTGTGCCTCCCTCACAAAGCAGTTTGGGCTTAGCACTTCAGCCCACAAAAGCTCCAGGATTAAAGAATTTTTATGCCCTCCTGCTTATCTTATGCTAAAACTTTCAAAAACATGTATTTACTTTCCTACAGTAACTGTGTTTTCCTTGATGGCCAAATAGTGATTTTTCATCTCAGACAAAGGAGTTTTAGATGCAGCAGAAAAGCTGCCAGGTGCAATTACAGGTAATAAATACACTGTAGTTACAATGAACCAGCAAATAACAATGTGGGGCATGTTCAGATTTCATCCCACAAGGACAACTTTCTTCCACAACATTCCTTAAAAAAAATAAAAATATATATAAATAAAATCAATTTCTGACTTCAGATTTAGTCCTACAAGGACAACTTTCTTCCACAACATTCCTTAAA
>JAWWLY010000018.1:1588222-1602545 GCA_035041215.1 Gymnopithys bicolor
CCTGGGAGTGTCCAAGGCCAGGTTGGACAGGGCTTGGAGCAGCCTGGGCTGGTGGGAGGTGTCCCTGCCCATGGCACTGGGTGGGCTTTAAGGCCCTTTCCCAACTAACCCATCCCATGACCATTGTCACCTCAGAGAACCCACTCCAAACCTCTCAGCACCAAGAGGGACATCTCTGAGCCCTGCCCTGGCCACCACCCTGCCCATGGTGGTTGTTGCTTTCCATGTGCAACTGAAACAGTTTGAGTTTCCACAATCGGATCTGCTGTTCCATGGTTTGAACCTGTCTCTGGTTTGGGTTTCCACAACTGGATCTGCTATTCCATGGTTTGAACCTGTTTCTGGTTTGAGTTTCCACAACTGGATCTGCTGTTCCATGGTTTGAACCTGTCTCTGGTTTGAGTTTCCACAACTGGATCTGCTATTCCATGTTTTTGAACCTGTCTGGTATTTGCTGTGGTTTCACCCCCTGCATGTGACAATTCACAGCTGGCACAAGGAGGGCACATGACAAATAAACCTGTCCCATTCCCAGACCTTCTCAGGCCATGAAGTACCAGTGGCACCAGGAGAAACTGCTCCACAAAGCACACTCTCCAAAAGGCTTCTGTTCAAGGATGGTTAAAGATGCACAAGTTTGTCTCCTGCTTCATCTCCCAGTTAATGAATGCCTCTGGTTATGAAAAGCAACTTTTGACAGACCATCAGGTTCTGTCCCTGTCTCCATGGAGATCCCTGGGCTGGGGATGGCTGAGAGGACCTTTCCCATCCCCTTCCCAGCCTGTTCAGCAGCACAATCAAGGAAGCTCAAATGAAGCCACCCCTGGTACCTCAGAGGAGGCACCAGCTCCAGCTTTAATTTTCCCTTTTACTCTCTGGAATTAGGCCTTGCCCTGGAGCTCTTGTCTGAGAGATTTGCAGGTGACCCAGGGTTAGATCTTCCCACAGCACTTAACAAATTCTCTCTTTACACACATTCTGCTTTCCAAGCTACTGGTGGGGGGTTTAATAGAAAAATCCACCCCCCAACAAATCACACAGTTATGATTTTTCAGGGAGGCTCCACATTTCTTTTCCTAATCCAAACTGTGGATTTTTCAAGTAGATGGAGCTGATTTTTAATGTGCACAAACAAGGGTGTGGTTTGATTGAAGAGCACAAACCACAGCCAGTGCCTCCTCCTGGCAAATGCTTTGTCTCTGCCCTGATGGAAATGGACAAGGCAAATGTGCAGGTTCCCAGGTGGGCTCCACCACCACGGCTTGGACTCTGCTTTTGGAATTTAGGGATGATCTTCTGACAGATCTTACAAATTCTTGCAGGATTCCAACTGGTTCCACTTCTGCAAGAAGACAGAGTGACCCCTCAAATCTATTCCTGATATTCCAAACACCTTCCCCATCCCAATCCATGGATTTTGCAAATGGCAAACTTCAATCACTGTCAAAACCAGACAAAAAAAAAAAAAAGAAAACTATTTCAAAATAAAAAAACCCAGACAATTCACAACAACCTTAATATTAAATATATTCTTACAATTATATTACGCTGCTTCTCCCCGAGGGGTGCAAACAAATTTATACAAAGAGATTATTTCATCCACCACTGAACTGCAGCCACTTCTCAGAGAAATCTCTTTTACCAGAGTTTAGAAACACAATTCAACAAAGTGGGGGGGAAAAACTGCCCACTGGTGGAAGGACTGTGGTAACAACAACCACCAACAACAACTACCAACAACAACTACCAACAACAACCACCAACAAGGACCACACTTGTGACCACACATTCCTCAGTGGGACAAGCAAGTCTTTGGAAAAGCAAATTTAAAAGTCTTTGGAAAAGTAAATGCAGTAAATTGGTGTTAAAAGAGTTTGGAATCAGAGAATCCTTGGGGTTGGCAAAGATCTCCAAGACATCGAGTGAAGCTCTACCCCAGCCCAGCCCTAAATCAGGTCTCAGATCTTGTTTCAAGCATCACAAAAAAGGAGTAAATAGAACAAAGGATGGTCAAGCAGAAACCAAATAGAGAACAGGGTTTATTTTAAGCAGTTCTTGCTTTGTGTCAACCTTCTTTATCAAGTTGAGTGAAGTGACAACTGTGGTAACAGAGAGGAAGGGCAGGAGAACCTGGAAAACTGACCACAACCCAATCCCAGAATCTCCTGGGGGTCCCCCAAGGATCACTGAATCCAAATCCCCAAAAGCTGGAAAGGACAAGCCCTGCAGTGGGATGTCCAGGGAATTCCTGAATCCCACAGGGAGCTGTGCCCAGCTGGGGGAGTTCACAGAAGAACCACAACACCCAGAAATCCAGAGAGGCCAAAAGAGCTGAGGGCTCCAGGCCACAGCCAGACCCACCAGTCCTGCAGCCCAGCCCCATTTTCCTTCCACACACAACCACCATCATTCCCTGCAGCAAGGAAAACCTTGCTCCTAATTAAGCAGAGGAATAAATCACCCAAGGACACACCTCAGACCACAGGGGTTGAAGATAAAAAGCCTGGAATGGGTCAGGTTGGGAGGGACTTTAAAGACCATCTCACTGCACACCAGACAGAACAAACCCTGGAACAGCAGGAATCCTGGAACACCCAGGCTGAGCTCTGCTCCCTCCCACTGCCTGGAATTCTTGGGATCAGAGAGGGAAAAAAAAATCCACCAGGATTGTCCCTCCTCCCCAACACACCCTGCAAGTCCCTTCTGGCCTGAAAGGAAACAGGTAAATCGTCCATTGCTGAAGTCTGGAATTTTTCTGGCCTCCTAGAAAAATGCTGAGCTTCCTCTGAAGAGCTGTGGAATTGTGGGGGCTGCAGATGACACAATTCCAGGGACAGCTGGAAGGAACGAACCCAAAGCAATAAAAAATTGGGTACAGGAGGAGAGTTTTCTGAGCAGGTTGAGGCACCACACTATGCAATGAACTCTCTCCTGTGCTCCTGGACTGCCCACAGCAGGTTGTGTGGCAGTGCCATGAATCAAAGCCATGGTCCCACAGGGCTGGCAGAAGAACAGAGGGAAACACTTGCCAAGACCTCAAAACCATTCACTCTCACCCTGGGCTTTGGGGCTCCCCAGTATTTGGAGAAACCATCACCCAGCAGAGGAGGAGGAGATGACTGTGATCCCCAAAGTCCTGCTGGGAACAGCCCTCAGGCTCTGGGACAGGGCACCAGCAGTCCCTGGAGGAACTGGCATTGCTGTGCCCATGTCCAGCAGTGCCCACAACACCCTGAGGAGCAGGGACTGATGTTCCTCCCCACAACCCATTTCTGAGCTCCCACAGCTGCACCCCTGGTCAGGAACAGCCAAATGGAGCACAGACCTTGCCTGGTCACCTCCAGCTCCTGGGAGGCTCTGGAGGAACCATGTCTGCTCCTCATCCAGCCCAGAGAGGCTGTTCCATCCCTGGGAGTGTCCAAGGCCAGGCTGGACAGGGCTTGGAGCACCCTGGGCTGGTGGGAGGTGTCCCTGCCCATGGCAGGGGATGGAATGAGATGGTTTTTAAGGTCCCTCCCAACCCAAACCATCCTGTGATGATGATGATAAATCTTCAGTAAACCAAATATTTGCTGAGGGTTCACCAGTGGCCACCTCAACCACAAATCCATCCACCCACTGAGCTCTTCTCCCATTTCACTTCTCTTTTATCAACATCCCCTGCAGGAACCAAAACCAGGAGAGATGTTTCCCTCCAGGAACATCTCCCATTCTCCAGAAGCACCAACTCAGGCAGGAAATCCCTAAATATTTGCAAAAATAGCACTGGAGAAATGTCAGTATTCCATAAAAGCCTGGAATGGGTCAGGTTGGGAGGGACCTTAAAGACCATCTCACTGCACACCAGACAGAACAAACCCTGGAACAGCAGGAAATCCTGGAACTCCCAGGCTGAGCTCTGCTCCCTCCCACTGCCTGGAATTCTTGGGATCAGAGAGGAAAAATAAATACATGTCAGTCTTTCAAGGTTCCAAGCTCTAATAATCCACTCCCCCAACACACCAAGATCACAATAAAATATCCTACAATGAGTTACCTGCATTTCCACACTTGAGCATATTATTCAAACATCAATTTTACACACAAAAAAAAAAAAAAACACACAGGAAGATGAAAATAAATAAATTAAAAATTTCTCTTTATGTCTCAGATTCTGAGTTGATTTTTTTTTTACTTTTCTAAAATCTCTTTGGTTTTCAAGCAAAAAAAATCTCTGAAAAAAAATAAAACTAAATTCCAATTTTACAGCAAGTTTCTAATGAAATTTGAGCTCAAACTGATTTCTGGCTAAGGAGGAAAAAAAAATACAATAAAGGAAAATGTATCTGAAGTGTATTGTGAGGAATGATTTCCATAAACCCCATGTTAAGAAATTAGGAAGAGTTTAGAACAACAGCAGCTGACTTCAAATACTGCCAGTGATTTCTGGAATATATCATAAAAGCAGAAAGATTTGCACAGATCTGTCATATTGGAGAGATTATCCACCAATTTAATTCAGTATTTTGGCATTAGCATTTGAACAGTGTTTAATGTCTTTTAAATGGTTCGATGTAATGATAGATCTGCAAGACAAAACATTTCTTTCTTCCTGGGAAAGGCTCTGCAGCCAAGCCTGGATTTATCCCCCCACAAGACGTCGATGCTTAAAGGATGTTCCTCTCCATAGCAGAAACAACAGGAAAAATGCTGATTTTCCACCCCAACTGAAACAAAACATTTTTTGCCTTGACAATTGGCTGCCACTGAAAGGCAGCCGGGCCAGCTGTGGTCAATAGTGTGGATTGCAGGGAACAAAAAGCACCTCGGAGCGTGTTAGAAGAAAGCAGAGAGTGCCCTTCGAGCCCAGCAAAGCTCCGGCAAAGGGCAGGGAAGGCTCAGCCCTGCAGTGAATCCCTCCCTGCAGAGAGCACAGAACGCTCAGGGAAGCACAGAAAACCTTGCAAAAACCCTCTGCTTTGGGCTCAGAGAGAAAAGAATAATAATAATATTGCCAATAAAAAAATCCAGGTGTTGTCCTGCAGGAGGAAGGGCCGTGCCCGGGGCTGGGGCACAGCAGGATTTGCTCCAGCCCAGCACACACCGAATCCGTCCTGCATTGTCTCTCCTGCTGCTCCCGAAACGCCGGGATGTGGCAAAGTACAAACCTCTCCCTTCCAGGAGGAGAAAAAAGCCTTTCTCTCTCACCCAGGTTTTGTTTTTT
This sequence comes from Gymnopithys bicolor, assembly GCA_035041215.1. Classification (NCBI taxonomy): domain Eukaryota; kingdom Metazoa; phylum Chordata; class Aves; order Passeriformes; family Thamnophilidae; genus Gymnopithys; species Gymnopithys bicolor. Next base: position 1,593,426 of record JAWWLY010000018.1, read on the forward strand.
CCCCTGTTATATTTTCTCAGGAAGCAAAGCAACGGCAAATCTGCAGCAGCCGCTTTTCCCGGGCTCTGAAATTCCCTGTTATCCACTGCTGTTTGCCTTGCAGTGGGATTTAAGGACGGAGACACCACTGCGATGTCATCGTTCCGTGGAGCCACCACCTCTGCCAGGATTGTCTCTCCCAGTTTGAGCACTGGGGAAAAAGCTCAGAGGGAAAAAAAAAAATCCGAGGGAAAATCCAACTATAACTAAATTCTTCCCTGATTTATTCCCATTATTTATCCTGCTGCAAAAACAAACTCTGTCTATTAAAAAAGACCCCTCAATTCAGGTCTCTCGCATTTTGCAGCAACTCCTTTGAATCCCTGGCCGATGTATTTTAACAAATCCCCTCCCCTGCGTCCATCATTCCTCCTGTCTTTTTGATCTCTCCTTTTCCTCCCCTACTTATCACGTTCTTTATTTGAAACAGATTTTTAACAGATAATCTTGCTCGTTATAACAATATCTCGCTCGCATTTTATTCAAATAATTCTTAAAAACAGCTTAAAAAGCCGTTTGGAATAACATCAAGCCCTCCATCAATCACGGGCAGAAATTCCGCTGGCGGTTGTATAAACATCAGCTCAACTCCGCCGTCTTCAAGGATTTCAGAGTGAACCATAAAAAACTCCATTAACTTCTGACAAAGAATGCAAATTAATCACAACATGGGGTGAGAGGAAATTAAAGGCTCTTTTCTAATCAATGACAAGGCGGGATGAAATATTCGGCGGCCGTGCCGGGATGCTCCTGCTTTGCGGGCGGGATGCGGGAGCGGGCGGGGGATGCGGAAACGGGCACGGGATCCAGGAGCGGGCACAGGATGCTCCCGTTTTCGCGCGGGATGTTCCCGCTTTGCGCGGGATGCGGGAGAGGGCGGGGGATGCTCCCAATTTCCGCGCGAGATGCAGGAGAGGTGGGGGGATGCTCCCGTTTTGGCGCGGGATGCTCCCGCTTTTCGCGCGGGATGCGGGAGCGGGCGAGGGATCCGGGAGCGGGCACGGGATGCTCCCGTTTTGGCGCGGGATGTTCCCGCTTTTGGCGCGGGATGCAGGAGCGGGCATGGGATGCTCCCGTTTTTGCGCGGGATGCGGGAGCGGGCGGGGGATGCTCCTGCTTTCCGCGTGGGATGCGGGAGCGGGCGGGGGATGCTCCTGCTTTCCGCGTGGGATGCGGGAGCGGGCGCGGGACGCGGGAAGGCGCGGGATGCTCCTGTTTTCCGCGCGGGATGCAGGAGCGGGCTTGGGATGCGGGAGTGGGAGCGGGATGCGGGACCAGGACCGGGACCCTCCCGCTTTTCACGCGGGATGCGGGAGTGGGAGCGGGATGCGGGACCGGGACCCTCCCGCTTTTCACGCGGGATGCGGGACCGGGACCCTCCCGCTTTTCACGCGGGATGCGGGACCGGGACCCTCCCGCTTTCCACACGGGATGCGGGAGCGGGCGCGGCTCGCCCGCGGTGCCTCTTTAGCCCTCCCCGTGCCCACCGCGAGCTGCTCACAAGTCGCCCAGGCTTCGGAAAACACACTAATCATCCGAATCTCAGGTGCATCCAATTTGTTATTCACACTCTCCCGATGCCAGGGCGGAAAAAAAAACCCCAACCCGCCTGGCGGAGACAGATGCACCGAGAGCCTTAAATGACAGCTTTGGCCTCCGGAAGTGCGAGCGCTACAGCAAAATGTAGTACAGCCTGCAGGTGAAATGTCTGGAGCTCCATATGGAGCGGGGAAAATTAACAACGAGAGGAAAATCGCTGGAGCAGCGGGGAGTCGGGTTCGACAGGAAAAAAAAGCCCGACCGGAAAAAAGGGGAGGAGAAAAAATCAGAAAGAGAGGGGGGAAAAATTTAGAGATGGGGAAAGAGGAGTAATAAATTAATGGGGTGTGAAAACAGTCAAAGCTTTACAATACCCGGGGCAGTGTTTGCTCAGGTGGGGGGAGCGGGGTGGGAGGGGAGGAGAGGGAATGGGAATGGGGAGCAGGGAATGGGAATGGGGAGCAGGGAATGGGAATGGGGAGCAGGGAATGGGGAGAAGTGGGATGGGAGAGGGGAGCAGGAAAAGGGGAAAAGGGGAATGGGAGCAGGAAAAGGGGAAAAGAAAGGGGAATGGGAGCAGGAAAAGGGGAATGGGAGCAGGGAAAGGGGAATGGGAGCAGGGAAAGGGGAATGGGAGCAGGGAAAGGGGAATGGAAAGAAGTGGGACGGGAGAGGGGAGCAGGGAATGGGAATCAGAACAAAGAATGGGGAATGGGGAGCAGGGAACGGGAATGGGGAGAAGTGGAATGGGAAGGGGTGGAATGGGATGGGAAGGGGTGGAATCTGAAGCTCCAGGATTCACTGTGTGGTTTGTTCAGATCTTTGGGATTCCAATTCCAATTGAATTAAATTTGTGAGGTGCCTTCATCTTTTGGTGTATTTTTTTTTCACCGTTCTCTGTGTAAAACCCAAATCACACAAATTAAGGTTAAACTTTTAAAATAAAATTCAAACTGAGTTTCCTTCTCTATGTGCCTGCCTAAAAAGCTGGGGCTGGACCAGCAACTGGGGTTGGAAAAAGGGGGTTCCTTTGGGGGTTTTTCAAGGTTTATGTAGAAAATTATTTAAGATTATTTGTGTGTGTGTGAGCACAGGCACCAACCCTGTTCCTTTTAACAGAATAATTCAATAATTTCATAATGCAAAGAAATCAGTGGTGAATGTGCCCTGAACCCCTTCAGTTTGCACCTACAGAAAATCCTAGGAGCAAAAACCACTTCCAAAAGGGAGTTTTACATCATGCCCAAGCCAGGAAAGCCACCAAAGCAGCACCAAATTTAGATATTGATTATATTTTAAGGACTAGAATTCCCTGTGCAAAGTTTTGAGAGCGGAAAAGTCTGTTCTGACCATCACTAGTTGTTATTTCCTTGCTCAGACCACACTGAAATACTGATTGTGGGCATTGTATTCTGTGTATTGAGACCAAAAACCAAAGATAATTATTGCTAATAATTAAATATTAACTCCAAACACACCCAAAAGCCACTTTACTGCCACGAGGAGTTGCACATTTAAGTGCTCTCAGAATAATCTTAATTGTGAAGATTAAATGACTGTGCAGAATAAATGTCAGCAAAGAAATGCTTAGAAAGGAAACACTTGGAAAAGATGTGGAGAATGAGAAGTGGGAAGTTCTGCCATTAAAATGTTCTATTTTTATCACTAAAATAGTCAGGAGATGAAACAATCATATTGGAGGCTCCTGAATTCCACACTGCACTGATTCCCCCTAGAAATCTCCTTCATTTAAACTGAATTGACACACACCATTTGTCTGTGTCTTAAAAAAAACAGAGAAAAAGGGGAAAAAAATCCCTATTTTTGCAGCTGCAGCTGGAGAAAAACCCCCATTTCCAGGGAGTTTCAGGTGTTCTCATGCAGGTGGCCACACCTCCCACCTTGAGAGGGGAGCAACTTCCAAGTTCTTCAGGGATAAATTTGGGATACACTCAGGATTAACTTCACTCCTTGATTAACTTCACTCCCTGATGAACTTCACTCCTTGGATAAGCCACTGAAGTGAGGAGGATTATAAAGTGACTGCAGAATCAGGCCCTTACCAGGGAAATAAATAGATATTTGGGCATTAAACCCTCCATGAATTCTCCCCCTAATCAAAGAGGGTCCCCAAGGGGGTTCTCGTGTCCCCCTATGGCCCCACGTGCCTAAAATCCGTATTTTTCCCATAAAATCCCTCCTGCTTGCAAAGCTCAATGGCCACAGTGCCAAGTTTCACCTCCTCAACTGGTTCACATTACAAAATATACACAATTTCATGGGCTACTGACTTGCCAAATATTCTTTCCCAAACCCTCTCCCTTTTTTAATTAGAACAGCAAAAAAAAAATAAAGGATCTTAAACTTGCAATCAGATGAGGAAGGGATTTTTTTCCCAAATCATGTGCAATGTCCTCCTTCCCCACACTCTGACACTTCCAGGGTTATTTTAATTTAAATTAACCCCCCCCCAACACTTGGATTTAGGGGCACAAAATCCAGGAATGTCCAAAGTAGGGAGGACTCTCCACCACAATTCTCTTCCAACCCTCCCTTCAAAGTTCCATTTCAAGCACAGAGAAAAACATGCAAAAAATGCTCCGCTCATCACGGCACTCAAGAAGTGAAAAATCCGAGTCTTTCCACACATTCCAAACCTTCCCAAGTCCCTCAGAGTGTCAGGAGGATTGGCCTGAAACAGCTCCTAAAGATGGGAGAGGGACTGAGGCCCAGCCTATTATTCAATAACCACGTTTGTGAGGCATCTGCATAATCTAACCATGCATAAATTAGTGTGTGTATTACAACAGTTATTTGCATAATAATAGCAAGTTAATAGATGCTTAAAGAGCACAGACCAACAGCACCTTTAAATCAGACATTGCCTGCAGGCACTGGGAGCTGTACAGACCAAGAGGCAGAAAAGAGCCTTCATCAAACATATGAAAACATCAAACCCGCATTCAAATAATTCATTTTAGTCCCTGGACACTTCACTTTTCCCCCTCTCGCAGGAAAGAATAATTTGAGGAGCTGCTGAACAGTTTAATGCTGTGAATTTAAAGGACCCGGCAAAGCCAGTGCTGGAGTGGCTGGTTTGGTGACAGTTTTAGGGGGTTTGAGCACAAAATGGAAAATGTTCTGGGGTGATTCAGGGCTCAGCATCGACACAACCAGGAGTTTTCCCACCACCAACGTCAGGCAGGAAGTTAGAAAATGCCAGGATCTGAATAAAATACTAATATTAAGTCCTCTTGAAAGGGAAAATCCAGAGCTCCCCTAAGTATTCCATCCCCATGACATCTTTGAGGAGATTTGAGGACATTGCACCATCATTCAAAATCAGAATTAAAAATTAAATCATGCAAAGAGGGGCAGATACACCTTTGTGCTTAAAAAAAAAAAAGGTGGTGTTGTATTTACTGGATTATTTTTAATCTCACACCAAACCCATCATTAACATCATCATAATTTTCAGCGTCTGCATGGAGAGGAAATAAAAAAAAAAAAAGAAAAAAAAGAGAAAAAAATCAATAGAGACTTTTAAGTGACTCCTTGCAGATCACACTTTTCAATTTAACAGGACAGATTTATTTGTGTGTGGCTCCAACGTTGCCAATTGCTCCCTGCACCTTCATACATAGGAATGAATGTCACAGTGGCAAAGCAGCAGTAATGAACAATCTTACCTGAGGATATGGAAACCTCCCAAGAGCAAGCTGGGAAAGGAAATAATATTTGTCTAGTTAGAGAGATTTGCATGGAGGGCACAGTTCCTGCAAGAGAGAAAAGGACTCAACTCCTGCCCTGCAGCAGGGGGTGGCAGAGGAGGGCTGTGCCCAGGGGGCACCTCCGTGCCCACCACCCCGTTCCTCCGTGCCCACCACTCTGTTCCTCCACGCCCACCACCCCATTCCTCCATGCCCAACATTCTGTTCCTCCACGCCCACCACCCCATTCCTCCATGCCCACCACCCCGTTCCTCCGTGCCCACCACCCCTTTTTCTCCGTGCCCACCACTCTGTTCCTCCATGCCCACCACCTCGTTCCTCCGTGCCCACCACTCCGTTACTCCACGCCCACCACCCTGTTCCTCCATGCCCATCGCCCCGTTCCTCCGTGCCCACCACCCTGTTTCTCCATGCCCACTACCCCTTTTCTCCATGCCCACCACCCCGTTCCTCAGGGTCCCCCAACCCCCTGGTCCAGTTCCACTCTGGGAATGGGAGCTGAGCCCAGCCCAGCCCAGCCCAGCCCAGCTCCCAGTGATCCTTGGCTGGAGGGACTGGGCAGCAGCACCAAGCCCTGGCCCTTCCCTGGCTGGCTCAGGGCACATCTCTGGGCTCCAGAGCTCAGCTGTGTGTCCCTGTTGTGGATCCCAGGTGGGATCTGGTCAGAGACCCCCAGGACAAACCTCAACCTTCCATCACACCCACTTTTGACTGCCCATGACATCAACTGCATTTGCTGCTCCTGCTGCTGCAAAGTCAATTAATGCCCCACAGAGTGGTCCCAAACCCAACATTTTGCTTATCTTGTGAAGGAACATTCCACATGTCACAGCTAATAAAGATTCCAAGAAGGATTCTTCGTACTAGAGAGGTTTTCCCACTTGACATCTGAACCTTGGAAACTATTTCAGCAAAATCTGAGTAGTTTTTAAAGTTATTTTGGCTGCTATTCAGGCAAGGCCTGAGGTTTTCAGGGTTAGAATCACAGAACTATTTAGGTTGGAAAAGCCCTCTCAGACCACCAAGTCCAACCATCCCCAGCACTGCCAAGGCCACCACTGGCCCACATCCCCAAGTGCCACATCCAGGTGGCTGTTAAATCCCCCCAGGAGTGGGGACTCCCCCCTGCCCTGGGCAGCCCCTTCCAATGCCTGACAGCCCTTTCCCTGCAGGAATTGCCCCCAGTTCCCAGCCCACCCGTGCCCTGGCACAGCCTGGGCTGACACGGGGCACTCAGAGGTCTACAGGGTCTACTGCAGGGTCTATAGAGGAGCCAGGAGCTTCTCCACACCCCTCCCAAGGAGGGTCTCCCACAAAGGTCATGGATGTTCTGCCCTCATGGACCTCCCTGTGTGATGCCGAAGTTTCATCCCATCAAACCAGCACCAGGGAAGGTCTGACCCATCCCATCCAGAGGCCACTCCCTGTGCCAGCCCTGGGCAAAAGCTGCTCCCAGCACCTGCACTGCCAGTGACACCTGAGCCCCCCATGCCTTGGTTACCTGACCTGGCCCCCTGGGCAGCGCCAGCTGTGCCCACCCCTGATGAAATTTCAGCCCTGTTGGCAGCACAAAGGCAGCCTGAGCAGGAACAATGGGGCACAGGCAGAGCTGCAGCGAGGTGGGGACTGAGGGGGCACCAGAGCAGAGCCCCCCAGCCCAGGGAAAGGGCAGAGGTGGTGCCCTTCCTGCAGTGCCAGCTGCTCTCCAAAGCCAGGGCAGAGCTGCCCCTTGCAGAGCCTCAGAGACACTGCAGACACAGAGCAGGTCCTGGAGTGTTTGTGGAAGAGAAACCAGAGATGACACCATTTCTTGGGGGCTACTCTCAAACTGAGCTTCTGCAATACTGAATTTGCTCCAGGAGGCCATGGAGATGCTCCAGGGCTGGAGCCCCTTTGGAGCCAGGCTGGGAGACCTGGGGGGGTCACCTGGAGAAGAGAAGGCTCCAGGGAGACCTGAGAGCCCCTGGCAGGGCCTAAAGGGGCTCCAGGAGAGCTGGAGAGGGAGTGGGGACAAGGCATGGAGGGACAGGACACAGGGAATGGCTTCCCACTGCCAGAGGGCAGGGACAGATGGGATATTGGCCAGGAATTCCTGGCTGGGAGGGTGGGCAGGCCCTGGCACAGGTGCCCAGAGAAGCTGTGGCTGCCCCACCCCTGGGAGTGTCCAAAGTCAGGTCAGATGGGGCTTAGAGCAACCTGGGCTGGTGGTAGAACAAGATGATCTTGGAAGATGTTCCTTCCAGCCCAGACTGTTCTGGGATTCCATGATCATTCTCCTCTCAGAACAGTCACTCTGGTCACTCCCATGGAAGGCTTGGAAAAACCTGCTACATGGTTAAGCAGAGCCCCTGAAGTTTCTGTCCCACTCAGCCTCTCAGAGCAGGAGCTGCCAACCCACCCTTTGTCACCTTCCTTTGGCAGGACCATCCTCATAATTCAAGCAGCAGTTTGAGACCCTAAAAAATCTTCCTGCTGCAAGAGCCACAAATGCCTTGAAGAAAACTACAATTGCCTAATTCTTTTCCATCAACAGAAGCAGAATAAGTCCTGATGTGTCCAGTGACCACTGGCTGAAGAGCAGGAAAGGAATGTGAACAAGGAGATAGTGATGGTTGTAAGCACAGAGCAGAGGTCATTAAAGCAGAAAAACCACCTCAGGGCTGACCTCAACCCAAGTATTCCCATTCCCATCCCTGATCCCTCTCCCTGAGCATCCCACAGCTCAGCAGGGGCCACAAAGGCAGCAGAATAACTGAGCAAAGAAGAGTTTCCTGAGGATGTAAGTACAGGGTGATAAAGGAGCTTGGGAGGATCCAAAATGCACCAGCAACAGGTTTTTGGGGGGATGATAAAAAGAAACACCTTTCCCAGTGAAGCTGCTCCTGCCTGAGAAGGGCAGAAAGAGGCAGGGCCAGTTCCCCAAGCCCTGAACCATCACTCAGTTCCTCCCCTCACACTTGTTTCCTCCCTGCAAGATTGTCAAGGTATTATAAATTAGGAAACTTAGCAAAGAGTCTGTAATCTTGCCTGAAATAGCCTGCAGATATGTCACTGTACTAAATGTGTTTCAGATTTAATGAAGCTTTAATGTCCTTTTTAATTTTGCCTGTTTCTGCAGCACCAGGGGTCGAGTGAGGCAATCAGCACTCAAGAGGGAGGTTTGGTTTAAAACCAGCAAAACCTCATTTGCTTATGAGTTGCACTGTATTTTCTTAATTAAATTTACTAAGTAAAATGGTTTAAGTTCAGCCAACCAATGACCTCTATACGTAGACTCAGATTTATAAATAGTGTCACAGTGAAAGGGGAAAAAAAAAAGCCCCAAAACAAACAGATTAAAGTTCACTCAAGGGATTTCAAACTCTGTGTCATCTCAACATGAGGAGCAAGCCCAGTGTAGGACAGAAAAACAAACTTCAGAGTAACACAGTGGCCAAAACTTCTCTGCACTTACAGGAGGAACCTCCTGAACTTGTCATCTTCTTAAGGCATTATCACAAAAATGTAACATTTTCATTCACACTATTTCAGTTTGGGAAATGATCAGCATTTTCTGTCACTGAGCAGAGAAGGGAGTGGTTGAACTTCAAGGAGCTGGTTTTCCTTTCCCTGTGGATTCCTTCCTGATGCTTGGATTTGGTATCCCAGAAGTAGAAAGGGGTGGAAAGAGAGAGGAGAGTGAGATGGATCAGCCAGAAATGGTCCAGAATGAGACTCTGCCAGCCCAGCTCACCATGGAACAACCACCTGTCCCACCCCACCTGTCCCACCCCACCTGTCCCACCCCACCTGTCCCACCTCACCTGTCCCA
>JAWWLY010000018.1:1675565-1687844 GCA_035041215.1 Gymnopithys bicolor
GAGGGGCTCTTGGGGCTCCTCTCGAGGGGTCCCGGGGGAGCTCCGGGGGGGTTTCTGAGGCTGCTCCTGGAGATCCTGCGGCTGTTCCCGAAGGGTTCCTGGGGGGCTCCTGGGCCTGCTCCGGAGGGCTCCCGGGGTTGCTCCCGGAGGGTTTCTGGGGTGTTCCGGAGGGTTCCTGGGGCTGCCCCCGCGGGCTCTCCCGGGTCTCCTCTCCGGGTCATCCCATCACACACAAACACCCCGAGTTTGCACTGGGATGAACTGCCCAGGGAGCGGAGGAGCGACCGCCCTTGGGAGTGTTCCAGAGGCGTCCGGAGGTGGCACTTGGGGACACGGGGCGGGGATGGCTCGGGGCACTGCTGGTGCTGGGGGGTGGTTGGACTCGATCTGTAAAAACTGTGATGTTTCTATCATGCCCAGTCCACCCAGTGTGCCCACCCAGTGTGCCCACCCAGAGTGCCCACCCGTGCCTCGGTGTCCCTGCAGAGCAAAGCAGTGTCGGGCAGTGGGAAGGGGCTGCCCCGTGCGCTGGCACAGCCCAACATCTGCCCTGGCACAGCCCAACATCTGCCCTGGAGCAGTTTTCCCGACAGCTGGCACACACTTCTCCCTTTGCAAACTCTCAGCTAAATAACTGATGTGCAGATACAATTCTTTCATCGCTGACTTTCTCCAAGGCTGTCAGTGGTCCTGCACAAACCAGCCCGGTCCAAAACACCTCCATTCTCCTCCTGAGGAGAGAAAAGCCCTGGTCAAACCTCATCCCCTGGTCCAAAACACCTCCATCCTCCTATTGAGGAGAGAAAATCTCTGGTCAGACCTCACCCCCTGGTCCAAAACACGCTCCATCCTCCTGAGGAGAGAAAATCCCTGGTCAGACCTCACCCCCTGGTCCAAAACACCTCCATCCTTCTGCTGAGGACAGAAAATCCCTGGTCCATCCTCACCCCTGGTCTTAAACATGCTCCATCCTCCTCCTGAGGAGAGAAAATCCCTGGTCCAACCTCACCCCTGGTCCAAAACACCTCCATCCTCTGGAGGACAGAAAATCCCTGGTCCAACCTCGCCCCCTGGTCCTTCCCAGCAGCAAAGAACAGGTTTTGTTCTCTGAGCAGCCCTGCAAGCTCCCCACCACCATCACCAGCCAAAATAACACCATTTTCAGCTTTTCAAACAAGCTTTGCAGCTGCCAGAAGTGGCAGGGAACTCTCCCCTCCACACAGCTCTGCAGCACAAAACTACCCACTTCTTTTTATTAAGAGAAGAGCATTAATCTCAATTGGGGGCTATTGATCTGTGCATTTTATCACACTCTCTCACATCATCATCTATGACAAACTGGACTGTTTGAGTTATATTATCAATTTAGAGGGGGGAGAAGTGGGAGGTGTATTTGATTTAATTCCTGAAACATCTTCAAGCTTCCTCTTACTCGAATTCCACTTTGTTTGAGCTTTAGGAGAAAAAAAAAAAAGGATCTTTCAATAGCCATTAACAGAGATAAATTCTCTCTCTGTTCAATAACTTTATAATTTAGTTCCTACACTAAAAATTAATAGAGCCCCAACTCCTGAGTATCTCAGGGACTGGTGCTGCCCACACAGACGTGTTTCTGCTCCAATGAACCCTTTACCTGCAGTCCCTGCGTACCCTCCACTCAGGTTCATTTCAATCAGACTCATTTGCTATTAAATTTTCAAGAATAGGACACAAAATGAGAGAATTTCTATAGACCAGCAATTTTTCTAAAATGTCTCTTTCATTTACAAGACTATGGGGAAAACCAACTCAATTTGGCAAATTTGCATAAATATTACGTAGATTTTCCAGGCTAATCATACCCTTAATCCCCCATTCTGATTCGTGTAATCAAACTTGAAGGGGTTTTATGTCTTAAGAAGTACAACACATCGAGCACATGGGGGGTTTTTTGAGACAGGTTTGCTTTCCCCAGGCTTCTTTAAAATCTGTATTTAATCAGAAATTTTCATTCCAAAGACACCATTTGAAACAAACAGTTAATATTTATTTTATCATCCTGCAGATTTTTTTGCTGTGAGAGCTGAATGTCACCAAAATCTAATTTTATATTTTTGTCCTCAGTGCTGGGAGGCAAGAACACAATCTATAATTTTTTAATATTTATTATGAGATAGTCTTAAAATCTCTTCATTTGCCTGCCCCAAGAATCCCCTTTTAAAAAGTTTCTGCCCCAGGAAGTTTCAGGATTGCAGAAACCCACATTAAAAATAACTCAGCTGATTTTCCCCACTAAACCCAACCGGTGTCACCAGCCAAGGGACACCCAGAGACTCCCTATTTATAACCAGTCCCTGTGTCTCCACAATGCAACAACATTCCAAGCCTGCACAGGAATTTTATACTCTTGAATTGCAGGAGGCTGGAGAGAAAGTTTGGAATGAATAATGTGGGATTTTTCTAAGCATTTTGCCTGAATTTTCCCATTTTTCCCCCCCTTTTCGCCCCGTTTTGGGGGTCCCAGCTCAGTCAGTTCTGTATTCCAGCTCCCTCCTGCCAAGGCTGTTTAACAGCTTTTATCCCTATTCTCCTGCCTCTGGGTTGTGTTCCCCCCTTTTTCTCTCCTCTGGTCCCTGCTGTTGGATGTTTGGGGTGTTCCCCATTCCAGCAGCTGCTTTTCCAGCCCTTCCCTCTCTGGGACACTCCAGGCTTGGCTTGGGGCCAGCTGGGAGTTCTGCACCTTCCTATTTATAATTATAATCACTGTGTCCACCACAACACTCAAAAGCCTGCACGGGAATGATCCTCCTGAATTTCAGGAGGCTGGGGAGGCCGAGGAAGGGGATAAATTGCGTTTTATTTGAGAGGGGAGATGCCGAGCAGCATCCTGAGAGTGGCCACTCGCAGTGTGTTGCTGCTCTCTGCTGCTTCCCGGAGCACAGGGCGGAGCGGGAGGGGCCCAGGCAGCCCCGGGAATGGTTTTATCCAGGGAAAAAGCAGCGAGGCAGGGAAATCATTAGGTTGGGATCTCGCAGGAGCATCGGGAGTGCTCTGGGGAAATCGTGCTGTGGGTTGCAGGATGATTTGCAGGGCTCTCAGAAAGGAAGGAAAGGAGTTATTGTGTGTTTAATTCCCACTCAAAGTTGCCCAACATGGGGCATTTCAGCTCAGTTGGTTCAAACTTGGCCGTGACAATGCCAAGGGCATGGGGTCAGTCCCCACTGACTTAAGAGCTGGACTGGATGATCCTGGTGGGTCCCTTCCAACTGAGAATAGTTTGGGATTCTGGGATTTTCTGTCTTTGCCACAAACAGCAAAAAATGAAGGGTTGAGTCCCAGAACTCCAACAAGAGAAGAGGGAGCAGAGAAAGAGCTGATTGCCCTGGTCATGTTGTGGACTATTCCAGGATGAGGATCCAGGAGGTTTTCCTTGTGTTCTGTAGGGATGTGGAGCTCAGGGTCAGGAGGGAACAGGCTGAGCTGGGGGGGAAAAGCCCTGTCAGGAGTCACCACCAGCATCAGGACCCCGAACTGGATTCCTCTGGTGCTGCACTCAGACCCTTGGCTAAAAGAGCAGCAGGAATGGGAAAGATGCTGAGGATGGAGGGAGAGTCCCACAGTTCCAGTGCAGCTCCTGCTCTGGGAATTGGACCTCAGTGCTGCTGGAATCTGCCCAGCTATGACACAGGAATAACCTGGATTTCCTGTGGAGCAGAGTTCAAGAGTTAACACTGAACTGTTAAAATGTATTCCCAGTATGTGTTCCATGGAATTCAGGGTATAAAACACTCCAGGAATGAGGATCTAAATAGCAGCCCTTGGTTCACTAAATCCAATTTATCAGCTCTGCTTCCTCCCTGTACCAGTTTCTAGGCAGGAATTAAAAATAACAAAGGACAAAGCTGTTCATTTCCCAGAAAAATGGCACCTGAACATTGTTTTAGGAATATATTTATATATTTTTATATATCTATGACCTGTCTTTCTAAAAAGGTATTAATACCTAACTTTGTGTTGATAAAATAACACATCAGGGTGAAATCCCCCCCTTTTTCCCTTCCCTTCCACAGCTCAGAGAGCAGCAAACTGCATTCCCTGAGGCTGCTGAGAAAGTAGGTCAGCAGTGCCCAGGCTCTCCAAACTGTCCCTCCCTCCCTCCAAAGCATCTCCCAGCACCAGCACCACCTTCAGCAACACATGGAGACATTGAGATTACTTAAAACTGGCATTAAACCTTCCACCAAACTGCCTTCCCACCAGCCCTTCCAGTCGCTTTGCTGTTCCTCTGGAATGTGGTGCAAAGGGCTGTTTGGGAGCCAAAATTAGGAAATAATTCAGGTTATTTCCAGTTCTCAGGGAGCAGAATTTGGCCTCAGACAGATCTTTTAAAGCTCTTCCTCCCACCAAACTCATCTTACCCCAAAATAAAGGTAAACTTGATTCAGGCTGAGTCAGTAAATGTTTAGTTCTTGCTTAAATGATGAAGATAAATGGAAATCAAGCAGATTACAGCACATAAAGCACCATGAGAAGGTAACTCAGGAGCTGGACTGAGCCAAAGGGGCCGTGTGTGGCTCAGGCTGGTCTGTCCCCCCTCAGCTCCAGGGGCTGCATAATTGTTCCCCTGTCAACCTATAAATTCTTGAGTAACAACAAAATTATTGTGATTTTTCCTGCTAAATAATTCATCTCTCAGAAAGCAATGGATGAGCAGGCCCATGAATCACTGAGCATGGCACAGGCACATCTCGTGGCATTTCTTCTTGCAGCAACAGAACCAGCTTGGGCTTTGTAGTCTTTCATTATCTTGGCCAAAAATCAGGTGTTCTGTAAGAGAGTTCTGGTCTGAAATCTGCATTTCAAGCTTGGAAGTTTCCCTGGTCTGCAGGATTGCCTTTAATCCTGTTTCCATTAGGATTATTAATATCACTGAAAGTAATAAATTGGGTTTCTAATGAACTGGAACAGGGCTCATAAACTGTGCTTAAAGTGAGGTAATTGCTTTAAAAATCACTCCAAAGTCGTGTATTTTGCCTTTTAAAAGACTTCAATGCAAACCCAACAATGTATTTTCTTCTGGAAATAAATCTTTTACACCAACCTGGGATGTGTCAGTGAGGATTTGGATTCTAATCCCCTGCTGCAACGCTGGAGTTGCCACTTTCTGAGTGTATTTAAACTGAAAAATCCAGCCCAAAAAGTGGAATATGACACCTCTTTGCAGAAACAGGGAAAGAAATCAAGACAAGCCTCAGATTTATGAACTTCCTTCTCTGCAGTGAACATGAATAAGGAGCTACAGCAAAAGGCAATTTAAATTAAATGGCCAAAGTAAATAATATATGAAGCAAATTCTCCTTTGGTTCAGGCAAAGTTGCTCTAAACCAGAGGCCTGGGGGCATTCAAGCATTTAGAAACACCCCCATTTTATTCAATAATCTTGCACATCAGGGAGATCTGTAACTGTGGTTGGCACAGAGATTCAGGTCAGCACACGGGGTGAGGTGAGGACAGATCCAGCTCCTGCTCAGGGCCATGGAGGGTCAGGGGGCTCCAGGTGTCCCTGGGGGCTGAGGAGTGATTTTGGAGGTAATAAGAGAGCACTAATCATGAACACTTGGGAACAGCAAATCCTTACTAGTTTTTAAATCCAATATTAATTTACAATGTTAAAAAAAAGAACTTCATGTTGCAGCTGCATCCAGGTGAAGGTTCAGCAACTGTGACATCAACCAGTGATAAAAGGAGGGATGTTATGCCTAAAAATACTCAAGTGCAATGAGCTGCCTGGGCCCTGTCACAAAACTTGTGTAAACCAACCAAAGCCACCCATGTGGTGCCACCACCAGAGAAGGTGTTTCTTGGGTAACTCATTAGAGCTGCACAGTCTCTGCTGAAACATTTATCAAACACACAAAAAGGTCTAAAAGTGAAATATAGTAATTAAGGCCTGGCCTTTATTGACTGAGGGGCTGAAGTCGTTTCTCAGAGCAAACCTCAGATTTAATAAGTGTAAGTAGTCCCAGCTCCTGCCTTGGCTCAGTCATTAGCATGGAATTGAAGCAGAAGAAGGAGCCCTGTGTTGATTACCACCTTATCTCTGAGAGGCAATTAAGGGCCTCAATCATCACAACAAGGTTTGATTGTGCAGCCTTTAGTGGCCATTGATCTGCCAGCAGAGCAGTTCCAGTTTCCATGCCCTGCCAGCAGCCCAGCTGAGCTGGGACACCCGAGCCCCCTGACCCGGCCAGGTGGGACACCAGAGCTCCGGCAGGGTCAGGTGCCCCCCATGGGCATTATTGTTTAAAGAGGTGCCACAAGAAGGAGCCACCCGATCCTCTGGGTTCAGACTAAGGTTTCATCTCTCTCAGGTAGTTAAGGGAGGTGAAACAAAGCCCTCTGCCTTTCTAACATCAGCTCTGCCTCATTTAAACATCAGCCTTGAATACAGCAAAGATAATTAAGGCTTACAAGATGAGCTGCACTTTAATCCAAGTGGAAGAGCAAACCTGTAAGAAGTCAGAAGGGTCAGTCTGGGGATCAGTTATTCCCTCAAGAGGTACAGAAATATTTGAGACAGGGTGCTATGAATCCTCTTGGGCCCCAGTTTTCCATCCTGTGTTATACCTTAAGTTATAAAAACAGACACTCAGAAGGAGGCATTTATAGCAAAAAGAGAGTGAAAGGCAGATGAAGTGTTTCACCTTTGAGGAAAAGCAAGTAGGTTTATGTTCACTCTTGAAAATCATTATAACTGGAGTGTTCTCCCTTTTGAACAGCCTGTTTTCCCTCTGAAACTCTGTGAGAGCTCCCACCCAAGCCTTAATGAAAGCAATAAATGATATTATATTTGCACTCTGCCCTCAGACATCTTCCAGTTCATCCTTTAGCAAAATCAACTTCATAAGAGCAAGAGGTCTATTGATTTTCATGTAATACAAGAAAATATTACATTTGCTTAATTGTTACACAGTGAGATCATTGAACAAGAAATCAGGGCCCTATTTAATGCTGTGAGCAGCACAGAATTGCAGGGATCAATAGGGTAGTTTGTCAGAGATGCTCTCCAAGGAGCCTGGCCCATCACTGTGTGCCTGTTGCCTGCAGTTATTGAGAACCTGGGAAGCCAAGTCAGCAGTGCCCATTATCAGAAATCAAACAAGCTGCAGTGAGAGGAGGGGCAGCTCCAAGGAAGAGCTGGATTTATAGTCTGGTAATTAAAAACCATTTTATCAAGGCTGTGTTGAGCCCAAAGCTTTACAGCCCTGCATTGATGAGCTCCCTGGCAATGAATGAGCAGCATTTGCCTTTACACTCACGAGCTGCACCTTTGCACATGGACAATCACCCCCAGAAAGGGGCTCACAGCAATTTTTATTATTCATGAGGCTTCTTGTAATCCCATCCCCTCCTCTTTGAGGCACATTTAACTTGTGTGAGGAATATCCCCCCAAATGACCCAGTGCAAGCACTTCTCTGATTAAAGCCTTGAGGGTGCTCTGAGCAGAGCCAGGTGTTGCTTCACTCAGTGGGAAACACTTGCATGGGCTGGAATTAAGTTCAAAAGTATTTAAATGGCATCAGACTGTGGTCATAGCTGGATAATCATTTAGGGAGGAGCTGAGATTACCCCCCAAAACCAGCACCTGCCCATTTTATATTTATTTTCCTACTTAGGAGAACTGGAATGACCAACTGACATCCCAGACGTGGCATTTGGAACCAGCACCAAGATCTGGTGGCACTGAAGCCAAGCACCAGTCATGGATCCTGTAATGAATCTTTCCATTGTCTGAACTCAATGCCCAATAATTCCACATTCCCACTATCCCAACAGCTCCCCAGAAGCTTCCTCTTTGCCCAGGTTTCCAACTGAAGTCCCTCTGGCATTGCAGGTGCTCAGTTGCAACTGGAGAAATCAGTTATTCAAGAAAGGAGCTCAGCATTGCTCTCATCCCCTGCATTAATTACAAATATCAGCAATTTGTAGATTAGCACAGGGGACTAAACCTTCCAGATCAGTTTTGTTACTTCCCTATAAAGCAGACAATTAAAAATAACAACATATCTGGAGCTCAAGAACAGCACAAGGTAAATGGAGCAAACAATTAAAAATAACAACATATCTGGGGCTCAAGAACAGCAAAAGGTACAAGGATAAAATGCATTTTAGATGTTTTATTTAAGGTTCATTTGGAGAAATGTGATTCAGCCATTCTGAACTTCTTAGGGTGGTGGTTTGTTCCAAAGGCTCTTCCAGGTGATTGGGAACAGTCAGTGCCAGAAATTCCCTTGGAATTGTTGCCACTGTGACAATTAGTGGATTATGAACCATTCAGGCAAAGAGCAAACCTGAGCAGCTCCACCTCTCCAGAGACACCCTAAAACTGTCAGTGTTTTCACAGTGTCTTTGCCCACTGGCTACAGATGAATTCTGCAATTTGGTAAATGCACCTCTTTAAACTATCACAAGTTTATTCAGCAGTGCCAGGCACTGACCTCCAGAAATACCCTCAGAAATATTAATCCTTCTCTCCAAAGTTTTACTTTTTCAGCTTTACTGACCTCTGAAATTGAATCTCTCGTGACCAGAAAGTCCAGGCAGCTCCTGCACCAGCACACAGAGTAGGAGAATGCACTGTAAGAAATCACCAGTTTCTTGAGGTGTTTTCAGTCAGAGGCAGCAGATTTTTGCAGCAGGAACACAGAACCCACCCAGGCCAGGGACTGCAGGGCCTGGGCTCAGTACATGGCCCCTTCATCTTCTTTATTTAGAAAATAAACAGTGACTGGGCCATGGCTGGTGTGAACAGTCTCTGTGACTCTGGCAAAGAACCAGGAGCCAATTCCATACAGGAAAGTTGGGATGCCTGAGGGAAGACAAGAACATGTTACACACACAGCAAGGCAGGGGAAATTAACTGCAAATTACTAATAAAGGAGCACTCCAGAACGAAAGGAGAGGAAAAACAGCCCTGCAAAAGCTGCTTGGGAAATATTTTGCCTTTCCTCAAATGCAGCTCTCAGTGCATTAAACCCTCCCTGGGTATCAGGCACAGGAAGCAGCCTGGGAAAAGCAGGAATTGAGAGAAAATGGGAGGAGAAGGATGAGAAATAAGGGAATCAGGGTCATGCACACAGCCTGGTTTCTACCAATTCCATATATAAACATAGATATAAACATAGATAAATATAAATATATATATACACACATATATAAACATAGATAAATATATACACATATAAAAACATAAATATATATAAAATATATATTAAAAACCATATAAATATATAAATATAGATAGATAGACAGACAGACAGAAACACTAAACACAAACTCCATGGCCATCCCCAGTTCTCAGGGTTTAGTCCACGGATCAGAGCAGAGACAGGATGGAAAACAGGCAGCAAGTTCACAGATGAACATGAAGCTGCTCTGGGGCAAATCAGCTCCAACCCCAACAGAACTGCAATGGGGAGGAAGGTTTTTATATAAAAAATGATGGATTTATATAAAAAAAGGATGGATTTTAACTGTGCCAAGTTTCCCCATAAACAGACAATGTTTATTTATTATAGAGGGGGAAATGGAGATGGGTTTAGGCTGTGAGTGCAGGAAGGTTCAGAAACACCAAATTTAACGTGCTTAAAGCCACCCAAGTGTTCAGAAACATTCTGGGGGACAGCAGGGGACTTTTTAATAATTTTTCTCATAATTTGCATATGAAATATGCAGGATAGTTGTGAGAAAGATAAAAAGTCTTGACTAGATGGAAGGAAAAGTGAAGTTGCTCTTAAGAAATCAGTCTCTGTGATTGTACTTTCTCACTGAGTCAGCCTGGAAAGATCAGAAAATTAGGATTAGCAGACAGGTTTGGGAAAAAAGTCACTGAGGACTTTTGAAGGGGATTTTTAAACATTAAATATGAAAACAACAAACTTCTGAAATGTTGTGCCACTGTCACTGCCAACACTTATTTATTGTTGTATTCACAGCCAAAGTTTTGAATGAATCTACTCCAAAACTTATTTACACTTATTTTTATAACATGATGCAGTGCTGGTAGAGATGTTCATCATAAGGATTTACATTCCAGCAGCACAAAACTTAGTTGTACTTATTTTTATAAAATGGTGAAGTGCTGGGAGAGCATTTCATTGTCAGGATTGATATTCCAGCAGCACAGAACTGACTTGTACCAATTTTTATAATAGTGCTGAAGGGCTGGTAGAGCATTTTATTGCAAGGGTTGATATTCCAGCAGCACAAAACTTACTTGTACCTTTTTTTGTAATAATGCTGAAGTGCTGGTAGAGCCTTTTCAGTGCAAGGATTGACATTCCAGCGGCACTCGAGGCGCAAAGCTGACCCTGCCAGCCTGGAGGAGGCGGCGCTGGGTGAAGTTTCCCTCCAGCCGGTGTTGGTGTGTCGGCTCCGGGCACAGAATTTCACCCACTGCGCCCACAGTGCCAGCCCCAAAGCTCTCCATGGCAGCGGCACGAGCCGTTCCAGCCCCGAGAGCCTTCGGGGTGTCCCTCTCAGAGAGGGCAGAGGAACACGAACCGCTCAGACCCTCCGAGAATGGGCTGGAAGCGCTGCCTGAGCCAGGGGCACTGCCCGGAACGGACCGCACCGGGACAGGCACGGCGGGGACGGGGACACCGGGACAGGCACGGCGGGGACGGGGACACCGGGACAGGCACGGCGGGGACGGGGACACCGGGACAGGCACGGCGGACATAGGACAGGGAGAGGGAGAGACGGGGACAGGGACAAGGAGAGGGAGAGAGGAACAGAGAGAGGGAGAGAGACAAGGAGAGGGGAGACAGGGAGAGCGGGCAGAGAAAGGCGGGACAGGGAGCGGGAGAGAGAAGGGGACAGGGAGAAGTGGGACAGGGAGAAGGGGAGAGAAACAGGGAGAAGGGGCACAGGGAGGAGGGACAAGGAAAGGAGGAGAAAGACAGGGACAGTGGGACAGGGAGAGGGGGAGGGACAAGGAAAGTGGGAACAGTGGGACAAGGAGGGCAAAGGGACAAGGAGAAGGGCACAAGGAGAAGGGGCAGGAACAGTGAAAGGGGCGGACGGGACAGGGAGGGGCGAGACTGGGGAAGGAAGGAAGGGAGGGAGAGGGGGAAGAACAAGGGAGAGACGGGGAAGGAGCGGGGCGAAGGAGGGACAGCGGTGGGACCGGGGGGCGGACACCGACTGGGCCGAACAAGGACGGCGGAGGACAAGGAGAGGGAGAAGCAGAGGGCGCAGGGCCAGGCGCGGGGCCGGCGCTCGGCACTCACCCGCGTTGAGCACCTTGAGCGCGGTGAAGGCCGCGTTGAGGCCGCGCAGGTCCCGCGGGGCCGCCCGCGAACAGTGGTACTTGATGAAGGGGAAGCAGCCGGTGCGCAGCACCAGGTAGTTGGCTCCGTCCACGGCCCAGTTGAAGTGCGAGAGCCCGAACTGGTCGTTGCGCACCGCGCTGTACTTGACGCAGAAGGAGGTCCAGTGGGGCAGGCGGCGCTGCCGAAGGTGCGCGCTCAGAACCTCCGAGGCCGCGGGACGAGCCCGGCCCCGCCATCGCCACCATCGCCACAGCGACCCGGGCAGCGCCCGCATCGCGGCGCAGCGCGCATGCGCCAAACGGCGCGGCATGGAACGGAACGGCACGGGGAGGGCACGGGGCGGGGAGGGCAGGGCATGGGCAGGACAGGGCATGGCATGGGCAGGGCACGGGGCATCATGGCATGGCACGGCACGGGGAGGGCAGGGCACGGCACGGGCAGGACAGGGCAGGGGAAGGCATGGCATGGCACGGCACGGCCCGGCCCAGCCCGGCCGATCCCATCCGGGGCACAGCCGGGACGGAGCGGCACCAGGGAGGAAACGGAGCTGGGAAGGGGCTGGAGAAGGACCGGGGATGGGGACGGAGCTGGGAAGGGGCTGGAGCGGCCCAGCGAGCTGAGGAGGCTCACCTGGAAAAAAGGAGGCTCAGGGGGGACTTTCTCACTCTGCAACTCCCTGACTGATCCAGGGAAGGGTTGGGATCTTATCCCATAGAACAGGGACAGGAGGAGGGAACAGCCCCAGGCTGGGCCAGGGCAGGGACAGGTGGGACATCAGCAGGAATTGCTGCATGGAAAGGGTGGGCAGGCCCTGGCAGGGGCTGCCAAGGGAGGTTTGGAGTGCCCAGTCCTGGAGGTGCCCAAGGCAGGACTGGCCGTGGCACTCAGAGCTCTGGGCTGGGGGACAAGGTGGGCATTGGGCACAGGGTGGGCTCCATGGGCTGGCAGGGCTTTGCCAAGGTGGGC
>JAWWLY010000018.1:1696777-1719269 GCA_035041215.1 Gymnopithys bicolor
ACCCCTGCCATGGGCAGGGACACCTCCCACCAGCCCAGGGTGCTCCAAGCCCTGTCCAACCTGGCCTTGGTCACTCCAGGGATGGGGCACTGAGCAGAGCTGTCCTCCCAAACCAGGGCTCTCCTGATGTTCTCTCCATGCTGGACTGCTCCTTGGAGCAGGGACTGTGCATGTTGGAGCCCTAATTTACAGTATTTGCTCTCAAATGGTATTTGTTTTGACATTGACTCATTTAAGTTGACATAGTTGAAATCCTGATCTAATCCATCTCTGCCTGAAAATTAATCATGTTTATAATATTCTGAGAATTAATAACACCCATTGCTCAAGTCATTAACTTAAAAAAGGAGCTTCCAAAATCTGTTCTCTGCAGTGGGGGGCCACAAATAAATGAATGCTTGATAAAATAATCCAAGGAGCAGTTTAACAAGCGTAAACCTGGATGTGGCTGCAATAACACAGAACTATTGTTTAAGGGTTGGCATCAGGTTGATGAGGTGCTTATTTCAGCTACAAAGCATGCACACACATGCATAATGAACTGCAGGATGAATTATTAATGTGTTGCTTATTTAGCCTCATCTGTCTAGAAGATAATGTATCCTAACTATAATGAGTGATTGGGTTTGTACATAATTACAGGAGCAGCAGCATCGAGGAAATTTGTTCTTTCAAAGAAGGATTTCTAAAAATAAAACCCTCACACAAACTCAGGGGCTGCTCCATTTTATCAAAATCAACCCTACCAGCATGGAGAATATCTCATAAATTAAAAGGGACAGAATCATTATTAACATCATAATTTTACACAAAGTGTTTTACTTAATCATTCATTACAGATCATGTGCTGTAAAAACATTTGTCTCTGGGTTTGTTTCTTTTTCTCTTTTCCTGGGAGACTGCAGGGCTTGTAGTTAACTCTTAAAGAGATAAAAACCTCAGGAACACAGAAAGAAGAAAAAACAAAGGATATAATGACAATTTATGTTAATTCTGATGGAATTTTAATTAAAAAAAGTTGCTACTTGATTACTTTTCGTTTCTAAAACTTGGACTACTGGGACTAATCATATCTAATTTACTCCTCTCCAACTAAAAGTGGTTGCTTGACGAGAACAATAGATCAAGGGCTCATTAACCTCTCAATTACAGCTCCATGACACTTTTGGAATGGTGCAACATTCCTCCTCTATGGATGCAAAGAAGGCAGTTGTGAATCTCCTGTCAAAACACGTCAAACAGCATCTGTTTGGTGCCTCTGTGTGTATCTGCACAGAGATCTCAGTTTCTTAAGCTCTGACTGCAGAAAAGACTTTCCTTCCCTTTTACAGAATCCCAGGATGGTTTGGGTGGGGGGCACCTTAAAGCCCACCCAGTGCCACCCCCTGCCAGGAACAGGGACACTTTCCACTGTCCCAAGTTGCTCTCCAAGTTCATCCAGCCTGGTCTGGAACACTCCAGAGGTGGGATTGTTCCCTCAGGTCAAGTACAAAGCTGGGGTAGAACTTCAGTGCTCCAAGTCCCCATCCCAAACTGGATTTAAGTCACACCTACAATCAGGACAGTGTTTCACCTCCACCTTTTTCTTGCAACAAATAAATCACCACTTTTTTACAACTTGAAAACTACCTGAAATATTTAAAAGTGAGTTACCACCACACAAATCAATTATTTCTGAGTGAAAAGCTTGGATGGACAACAGTGTACCCATAAATCTTTAATTTCTGCTGGGATGTTGCCCTATGACTTGGTTAACCCTGATGGACAACAGTGTACCCATAAATCCAGCAACCTTAATTTCTACTGGGATGCCATCCCATGACTTGGTTAACCCTGGAAAATCCAAGAGGAGCAGTTTAAAACCTGAGAGGAGCAGACTGAGCTCCTCTAGAGCAGTGGCCCAGGACACACTGTAACTTAGTGGTAGTTTCCATGAATAATGTTAGTTGTGAACATGGCACTGCTTACAGTTTTTGTCCCCTCCTGCTGCATCCATTGGCTTTTCCCTCTCTTTGACCCAAGAGGTGCTTGGAGGGGGCTGGAGCCACAGTCCAGATTTCCATCTGTCAGGTACAACATGAGCTGAGTCAGGGCCAGCTGGTCACTGTAGCAAAGGTCAAGGTCTGTTGCCCACACCTGATGAAAACAAAGAGGTGCATTAAAGTAAATTAAAGAGAAGGGTGAAACTCAGCAATTGGGAAGCAACATCTCTGCCTTTATTGTGCTGCTTGTTGGTGTTCCTGCTTCTGCCTTCCTGGTGCAGCATTGGAAGTGATAAAGATATTGGGAAGGAATTCCTGGCTGGGAGGGTGGGCAGACCCTGGCACAGGTGCCCAGAGAAGCTGTGGCTGCCCCAGCCCTGGGAGTGTCCAAGGCCAGGCTGGAGCACCCTGGGCTGGTGGGAGGTGTCCCTGCCCATGGCTGGGGGTGCAACAAGATGAGCTTTAAGGTCCCTTCCCCCCCAAGCCATTCCAGGATTCCCTGATTCTACAAACCACTTCCCAATGGGAACAATCAGAACTCTTCTGTAAGTTCAGAACTCATTTTCCAGGCAGGATTTCCAAGGCAGAGGAAGTACCAGGAATTCCCTCTGTGAGGCTCCTCTGTCCCAACGACCAGAGCTTGGTTTTCCCTGGGAGTTTTCCCCCTCAAAACCCCCTTTGTGCCTCCTGTGCTGCTGAGAAATGTTCCCCCCCACAAATATCTGCCCTCCAGTGGACCCCTTGAAACAAATCTCCCAGTGAACAACTTGCCTAAGCCCTTGAATGGTAAATGGCATCATTATAAGGATATTAAGGGGTCAGGCAGCCAAGGCCTCTTGGAAAACCAGAGTTAATTTCGGAATCATATGCACATAGTAATGCCCTTTGGATAATGGGGAATAAATCACCCCACTAACAGTTGTTAATATCCAACTGCCAAGTATCTGTTGCTGTATTAAATATCCTATTTGTCAACTTAAATATTTCCTGCTGCACGGTAGCAAATGCAAAGTGGGTGCTAATGGCTGGCCTTGCTCAGTAATAGAGGAATGTGCCCCAATTATAATGTTTAATTTTCTTCAATAATTTATAGCCTATCATCACTTCTGCCAGACAGGAAGGAACTTTCCTGGTGATTTGTACTTCTCCAGTGTGTGCCAACCTTTTCAACACACTCACAATTACAAACTATTCATATTCTGGGAGTGCTACATTAATTTTGATAACTGTTCTCAACAAATCTGTGTCAGTGTGTCTTTGGTCTTGTTTGAGCTGGGGTTTAGACTCTCAGTTCAAGCTTTGCTCCCTGAAGGAGGAGCTGTTGAAGATCTTGGATATCTGAGGACTGTTCAGCAGCTCAGAGGGCACAGGTTGCTCCTAATTCAGACCCTGATGTTACACCTGCATTGCTCTGACCTCCAAATCCACACCTGCACTACTTGGAAGCTTTGCTGATGCTCAAACAAAGGTGCAGGAGGCAAGTCGGGCTGAAGAGGGACCATAAAAAAAAGTTAATCAAAGATATCCCTGCGACTGAAGTGCAGCTGGGAAGTACCAGAGTGGTGCTCTGGCAACGTGTAGGGAATGGGCTGAGCATTTAACAGCAGATAAAGCATTAAAAAAAGCAGCCTGGCAAACCCAAACAGCCATTAGCACTGAATAAATTCATTACACCCTCCCAGGCACTCAGACAAACACACCAAGTGTGGGCAGCACGGAGATTGTGCAAGAATTCCTCAATAAACCCCACACTGCAAGTAACGAAAATTAAAATTGGTGCAAGTGACACTGGTTTGATTTCAGATGGAGAGAAGAGACCCAGCAATTACTCCTGTGATACATTTCACATCCCTCTGAACAAAAGCCCTGCATGCCAGCCCGGCTCCAGTGCCCACTGGCACCTGCCCAGGGAAGGACAGCCTTGCTCCTGCATCCTCTGCTCCAGGGAAGGTCCAGCTTGCCCAGGGAAGAGGAGGAAAGGCTTTAGGCAAGGCTGGAAATCATGAGATCCACCAAATACCATTTCAGGGAGTTTCTGTTTACTTTCAGAGGGGATCAACTAATTGTTTCAGATGTGGCTTCCCCACCTCAGACCAACTGCCCTACAAAATTGAGGGCTTGGGTCTGCAGGGTGGAGGAAGGAAGGTGTCCACCCTCCCCCTGCTGTTAGTCTGGAACAAAGGACAGCTCAGAACACCTCCTTGAGCTTCAGTCCAGGTTCCATTCTACATGAAGTCATCAGATATTCTGCATTTTTAACTCTAAGGTGAGGGCTCCACCAGCACAAGGAGCAGGAGGAGGAAGACAACTCTGGCTGGGAGCCACCTGCCCACCTCCCTCCATCCTGGGCCTGAGCCTGGGGACAAACCACCCCTGTTGCAACTGAAAGCAGCCAAATGGTCATTTCTCTGTGCCAGCTGGGATCACCCCCAAGGACTGTTTTCCTGGCTCAGGATTGCCAGAGAACACAATATTGTGGCCATGTCCCTTCCTGCCCTGGATGTGTCCCAGAACATCCCCAGAACGTGGGGAGAAAGGAAGAAGGATCAGATGGCACAAGATTCCAGCTTTATCCTAGCAGGGGATTCCCTTTTGCCATGGAAACCCAGAAGTGCCCTTTAAATCCCCTTTGTGCTGCCACACAACAGGGAAACACACAGGGCTGGGAAAGGGGTCTGAATTTATTTTTAGGGATAATCTTTCCCATTTTCTTAGTTCCAATGACAGATAATTCATAACTAGCTGTCTGAATTCTTTAATGGAACAATTTCCAAGTCTCATTCCCGTTCCTGAAGATCAAAAATGCTCTTTGTAAAATTAGAGCCATCAAGCAACACTTTGGTAGTTCTGAGCAAGGTGGAAGTTGGGTCAGGCCTGAGTTGTGAAGACAAAGGCTCTGCAGCAACTTTTGGGGCTCTTAGTTCTGGAATTGGCACAGGGGATCTGTGTGCTGGCTCTTGCACCAGTAATATATCCATCCACATTCCCAGATGGAAAGGGGCAGCTCAGTGCATCACACTGAGCACAGACTGAACTTGGGTGTCCCTTGAGTGTAACAACCTCAAATTAATTGTAATAAAGAGCACCAGAGTCCTTTATATTTTTGTCTAAGGGATTCTAATGAGGTGGACTCTGTAGCTGATGACTTCTTGATTTCTTCTCACCAGTAACTGTTGTTTGCTGAGGATTTCAGTGTGTTTGTCTCTCCCTCTCTCTTATATTTATTAGCTCTGTGAGAAATAATCAATGTTAGGGCCACATATAACACCCCCACCAATCCAGGGCTGTAGATTTGTATGTACCAACCAGGGGAAGGTGTCCCTGCCCAAGGCAGCAGGAACAAAATAAGCTTTAAGGTCCCTTCCAACCCAACCCATGCCAGGATTTTATGATCATGCAGCAAGCAAAGAGGTGGGCATAGAAAAGGGCATGGTGAAGAAAAAGCATTAATGAAGGTGGAAATGGAGACATAACCCCTCACCTGGGAGAATAATCTCTGTGGAGAAAACAAAAGACTCTCAGGGTAGAGCTGATTCCACAGAGCACCATGTGAGGCTTCCCAGAAATACCAACCCAGCTCCACCTTTGGGGCATCTGATCTCCCAAAGAGTCCAACAGCTCCACAGGGCCCCAAGCACAGGGAGAACAAATAAAACATCAGATCTACTAAACAGCTTGGGCTGTTCTTTTAGGTTTAGCTTTCTAGTAACATCTACTGGATTGCAACAGGTTTGAAGTCACAAAAATGGGTGTCCAGAGCTCCTGGAATGCCTGGGAATGCTGAGCTCTGGTGGTTGGGTTTTCATTTATTTCCTGAATATATTTCCACAGCATAGAAAGCAGTGCCTGTGGAGGTCAGGCAGTTAATAACCAGATGAATTGCCATCTCCCCCAGTAAATAAGGAGTTGTTGGAGGAAGGCCTGGGCAAAGGTCATGTTTAAGTAAAGATAAACAATGATACAATCCTACAGATTAACAAACACCTGTTATGGAGCTCATCCTCATTTTCTGAGGACATACAATAAGGGCACATCAGTATTTATGACTGTCAGTGTCACAGCCTGACAGGATTCCATGGAAAATTAGCATAACACAGGGAGTTTTCACCTGAAATTTGGGGATCTTAAGGACACTGTTCAGAAATTGAACTGGAATAGACCTCACTTGAGAAATCTATAACTGGTTGATTATCAAACCAGAAATCAAAGGTAACAGGTGGAGGCAGTAAAGATTTTAGATAGACTTCAGAGTGGTTTTAGGCTAAGCTAAGCAAAGCACAGATTAGCACCTTCCAGAATCCCACCAGTGGAAAATAAATCAGTTAGAAACACATCCTGCAAGAGCTGCTGGCTGTTTGTCCAAGGAAACATGATAAAGCCTGGAACTGCTCCCTGTTCCAAAGGCTGCCAGGAGACTCCTCCAGTGAGCACAGCTTAGAGCCTGCACTTCATGGCAAAGGCAGCTCCAGTGAATAAAGGCACAATTATACTGGAACCCTTTACACCTTCCATTAAAACGCTTCAGCTTTGAAACATAAACCTGAGAAGGGGAGGAAACATCAATTCTTAAGGAGTTACTACACGACAGCTTTCCTTCCCCATGTTTACCTGTTTCCTCTCTGTCTGTGTTACTGTCAAGAGCACATGTGCTATTTTTAAAGAATTGGTTGGATGATACTGTTAAAATGTCAATTAGTAAAATATTAATGCAACTTGGGTGTTGAGGAGAGAGTTGCTTTTATGGCTTTGGCAATTTGCAGGAGGAAGGATGATCCTGGCAGGGAGACCCTTACCCGGCTGCCACCTCGTGGCAGCTGCTGGCATGGTCTGGGACTGCCCAAACCCCTCAGTTCCAGGCTCTGGAGCTCCTCTGTCCTGCTCAGTGGAAGACTGGAAGATGTTAAGGACAACACTGTGGCTCTTGTTTGAAAACAACCCACAGGAATTGCTGCCTGGTGTGGAGAGACCTTCAGACACACAGTGAGTGTGTCCAACCTGAGCAGCTCCTCATCCCTCACTACTCCCACCAAAGGCTGGGGCTGTGTACAAGCCATCAGATCCATGGAAAAGGTGGCTCAGGACCCTGTCAGACCCCAGAGCTATGGCTGTAAGAGATTTTAGGCACCCAAGCAGTGCCACTCAGTTAAATGGGCTTATTTGGGTGCAGCTCCTTGGCAAGTTGGGTCTGAGCAGAAGTCAGTCACCACTGGGCAGGGTTTCACTCTGAGGGGTCAAGGCCTGGCTCTGAACGATCATCTTGGAAAATAAAGTGGAATTCAGAAGTGATTCAGTGCAAATTATGCACCTAATTCTCCTCCTGCATGTCTTTGCCCAAGACATTGAAAGCAGCGTGTCCCCATCTCCCTTTCCCTCGGGAACAAGCCACAGATGCTTAGAACTGAGACAGAAATAGATTCCTGAGGCAAACAGGGAATTGTGTGGAGTCTCCACACAATTTCTCTGCCCCTTGGATCCTGCTGGGTGCTCATGGCCAGGAGCTTGTGGCAGCCAAAGCTCTGCCTTCCCATTGAGCTGTGCTTGACAACACACGTTGTCCCTGATCCATCCCGGACTCCCTTTGCTCCCAGTGCTCCAAAGGTCAATATTTTCCATAAAATACACTTTGAAAGAATTCCTAAGTATCCTCTGCTTTCAGAAAATGCACCTGAGCCTTCCAGCTACTGCATTAAAGTGGGCACTTGTGAAATTAGTGAGCAAATGTTCTGGGAGTTTAATAGGATTTCTTGTTTGCCAAAAAAATAGTGCTTTCAGGAACACAATCCTTTGTGTGATCTCCCTCTCACAAGACAGATGGCCTCATTAATTGCCTCTACATCCAGTTAAATTTAAAAACCTGGGCTTAAATAATGCTAAAGTTGTGGTACATGCTGACAAACACAGGAAATAGTAAGGTAGAGTCAACTGGAATCAAGGGAAGAAAACCAAGACAGAACAGACAGGAATTCTAAGAGGCCACAAGAAACACTGATTTAATATGTCCTTGTTCATGCCAGGAAATGTCATGGCCTTAATAATCCAGGAAACATTCCTGTGTTTCAGTGAACTCCAGGCTGGAGAGAAGCAATTGGCCAAACTCCCATGGACTTCTGTGGGTGAGAATGTCATCCCTTCATCTTTGTAAAGCAACTTTCCAGGGAAGGTGTCCAGCCTGGCTTATCTGCAGCAATAATTCCAACTTTGGGACTCAAATGTGACTGGGATCTGTATTGCAGAGCCAACAAACCACTGCAAGGGTGGTGTGGCTCTGGCTGCCCCATCCCTGCACGTGTCCAAGGTCGGGTTGGATGAACTTGGAGCAATCTGGCCTGGTGGGAGATGTCCCTGCTCATGGCAGGGGGTGGAATGAGATGGTCTTAAAGGCCCCTTCCAACCATTCCAGAATTCTATGATTATTCCCATTCTCTGGTTCACCACAGTCTCCCTACAGTACTACCAAAACCCTGATTTTAAGCCTTCTCTGAGGTTAAACAGGGCTATAATTATCACAGCACTGCTTCTCCCAACAGGTACCACATCTGACTCCTTGGCTTTGAACACAACCCTTGTGTTTAAAGCCTTTTCTTTTCCCACAAAAGTGGTTTTCAGCCACCTGGGAGAAACAGCCACTCCATCTCCTCAATATCCACCTGTTTCCCATAGCCTTTAAATCCAGGGATGTTCCCTTTTACAGTCAAAACACTGAGGGCCCTCATTGAAGATTCTAGAAGAGAACAATGGCAGGAGAGTGAAAGAGAAAACAATGTCAAAAGAGGGAAAAAGAAAACAATGTCAAAAGAGGGAAAAAGAAAACAATGTCAAAAGAGGGAAAACCAAGGAGATGCCTCAGGTGTTCTGTGCTGTTATTGGGATACTCATGTGCTTAATCCCATCCAAATGCCCCACAGTTTGGAAATACAGCTTGTCCCAAAGGGCAAAGCTTTCTCCTGGTTGGAATTCCATGGGAAAATCAGCATTCCTTGATCTCAGGAAACACAGGGAAGCACCACACCTGCCCTACTCACTCACCTGCTGCTCCATGGTTTGTGGATGGGTGAAGGCCACAAAGTCGACGGAGAGGTAGCCAAGCACCCCCTTGGACCTGCAGGTGTCCCCGACCCTCCAGCAGAGCGAGTGAAGGAGAGCTGGGGGCACAGCCCTCTGGGGGATGGTGGTGCCAGAGCACCTGAGGGGCCCCTCAGCGTGGAGCTGCTCCCCACAGGACATGATGCTGAGCTCCCCTGTTGGCTCTATCAGCAGATCCACCGTCAGGGTCGTGACGGTGCTGGAGGGAGGGAAGGCTTCGATCACCCCACCTGCAAGGGAAGGAGCAGCTGCTCAGCCTGGGAGCAGATCCACAACTCAGGGCACACTGAGGGGAGGCACCAGCTGCTTCTGAGGGAGATACAGCAAGGACATGAATGGAATAGGAGCAGCAGAGGATCTCTTGGAGGAGAAAGGACACACCTCATCTAATATGGTGCTGTGCAGATCAACCAGTGGCTTTTCAGTCCCACTCCCAACTGGAAATATCCCATATCTGACTGGAGAAACATCTCTGGGGTAGTGTGAGTGAATCCAGCCAAGCACCAGGCCCAGAACAGCTGGAAAATGCCATGTTGGGAACTTGGGGGAAGTGGTGTCTCCTGCTGTGAACTAATCCTGAGACTCCCATCCATAGGATGGTCTTAGATAAGAGTCTGCCCTGTGGTATTTATCCCCGTGAGGGACTTGGTGTGGAGATGACAACTTCTAGCATGGCTTTCCACAGGAAAATCACGAAGAAAACCTTTTCATTGCACACAATGCCATAGTTCATTCAGTTAGGATGGAATAAAATTGGAACAACATGTGTCAACTGGCATTATTTAAAAAAAAAAAGCTTTCAAAGGTTTGATTCATCCTTGTCTCCTGCACAGATAAAGAAGTGTATGAAATGTATATATGAAATATTCCCACATTTACCTTTGTGCTGGAATTCCCTAAAGGCCTTTGCCAAATAGCCTTTAGTACAGTAGCCAGGACTAAAGAGTTGGTGCTTATGGATTCAGAATCAGGATTAATACAGGATCAAAGCTTGGGTGGGACACAGGAATGACAGAACAGTGGCCTATAATTCATTCGTAAATGAACATTCGAAGCTTAATGGAGAAATAAAAGGAGATAAATATTTAAATGGGCCCGAGATTAACAAGAATATGGCATACAATATGGTATAATTACTCCTGCTAACACTTACCAGCGACTTTGCAGTCTTATTTACCTTGAGTGAGGAATGTTTGGAGGAATTCTGCCCATGTAGGGAATCGTTTCTCATTGACTGGCTGTACGTGCTGTGCTAAAAGGCCCGGCAGCTCCTGGGAGAGCTTCACCAAAGCTAGCTCCTGCAGAAACAAATTAAATAGAACCACAAGCAATTTTACTGCAGAAATGAAAACTGCTTGTGGGGTGATTAAAAACCAGGCCTCCAACAGGCAAAAAAAAAAAATGTGGTTACTGTTTACCCACAGTCAGGAAGCCTTTTTTAATTTTGCTGCTTGCTCCTCTTCCTTCCTACTGCAAACTGCCCTTCTCTGAGAGCCACCCCCCTCTCAGAACAGCATCTCCTGCATTATAATTTATATCAATAATTGGATCTGGCAAGTGAAAATGCCAAGCACTTGGTAACTGCTCCGGGATCAATAGCAGCAGTCAATAACTTCTGCATTGCTTGTATTTTGAGGCAGCATATTGAAATAGTCACACATGCCAGCAATACTTGCACTGCTTCTGTGTCTGAGCTGCTACATCAACCCCAGCACCCTTTAGTTAAATAAATACCCTTCTCCACCCTGTAAAATATCTGCACCAAATTCCCAGGTGTGTTTGTGCCTCTGTCTTTGGCAGAACTTGATTAGTCATTGCGGAACTAAACCAGCGTTTTCCCCCGTTTTAAATTCTTTATTATCACACACACAAACCAACCCCATTAAATACACACAGTAACGTTGCTTTTACTGCTCCCCAATGTCCCAGAAGTGCACAAGCATATAAAGTGCAAGGACCCTGACTCCATTGCTTCAGGCTCCTCTTCTTGCTGCTTCATGAGCCTCCTCCTGCTTCCCCCAGGGCTCTTGGCTTCTGTCTCACACCCTCTGCCCTCCTCAGCATCCTCTGCCCCAGCAGATGCTCGACCCTCCTCTGATCCTGGCAATGTCCTAAGCCACAATCATTTGCTCTTGAGCTCTGGAGGAACAGGGGAAAACCTTATGGCTACCAGGTAAGGGTAGGAAATTACAAATTAAAGCTATTTTTCCAGAGCAGTGAGTTTGAAGAGATGGGTTTTGTCATGACATAACCAAAAATACAAATCCAAACTCAGCTTACTGGGATTTATCTACCAGAAGGAGGAGGATGGAGAGCAAGGATTAGTGTCACAGGATGTAACATAACCAAAAATACAAGTCCAAACTCAGCTTACTGGGATTTATCTACCAGAAGGAGGAGGATGGAGAGCAAGGATTAGTGTCACAGGATGGTTTGGGTTGGAAGGGACCTTAAAGCTCATCTTGTTCACCCCTGCCATGGGCAGGGACACCTTCCACTAGACCAGGTTGCTCCAAGTTCATCCAACCTGGCCTTGGTTGGGGAAAGCCACAACCTCTCAGGGAAACTGGGCAATCAGGGATCAACTTGGTGTACAGGAAACCTGGATACCCCTTGTTTCTGACTGCAGCCTGCATGAGCCTCCAGGAAAGAGATTTTCTGTCTGTCCAGTCAGGAAAGGGGGACAGTTGCTGGCCCTGCCTCACATGGAATTGAGAAAAAAGTGCCTTAAAAATACTGAAATGCTTAGAAAACAATTCTGATGTGGGCTATGTGGGCCCCTGTCATACAAGAATGAGAAAAGGGTGTTGTTGACTTTAAACATCTCAGAAAAAAAAAGGTTAAAAATGGGCTTAGTCAGCATATCAATACACTGAGCAGCACAACCTTTAGGGCAAAAACAAAGGAGCACAGAAAACATGAGATTCAAAATTTCCCCAACTTCAGGTCTCACACTGCTCCTTTCCTTATGACCTGTAAGGAGGAATTCAGGTTTTGGGTGGCTCAGTTGACTGAAACAGCAGTGAGCAAATATCAGCTGGCCTTGCCTTGGTTTGTATTTGTGTTGAGTTATTGCTGAGCAAACAAGTCACAGGCTGAGGTGGTTCAGGGAAAATAAATGTGGCTTTGGAGAGGATGTGAGCCATGATGGATGGCCTGGAATTCCTGCCTTAAAAATCAGTTTGCAGCTGGCAGAGCATTCAGTGGTACCTCTGGCACTCCCAGCCTCATCCCAGAGGTCTTGATGACTTTGGGTATTGTGCAATGTGAACAGAAATACCAAAACAAGCAAAGGAAGAGGTGTGCAATGGCTGCCTCAAAGCTCTTGATAAATCACAGAGGAAAAAACCTCTTATCCCTGCTGGAAGTGTAGAAGCATTTGGGAATGCTGTGACCAAGCTTGTGTGACAACTAAACCATGAGCAGGTGAACTGGGACACAACTTTCCATTGCAACAACTCTGAGCTGTGTCTCCCTTCACACAGAGTGGTTTCAGAGGATCACACATGGGGTGGAAGAGAGTTCCCCAAGTGGGTGCAAAATCAAGGAGAACTTCCAAGTTCTGGAGTGTACCCAAGGGCAGACTAACCCCAACCTGGCTCCCTGGTGGAGGCTGCTGGAGACCCACACCCCACTCACCCCATCTGCACCTTCAGGAACCTCCTGTTCTGCTCCTCTCAGTCCATATGATGGACATTACACAGACAAGACTCTTGTGGCATCTCCTCCACAGGCCCAGTGTTGCCTGAGGAAGGTCCTACAGCATTTGAAGGGGTTTGAGCACAGGCTGAACTCAGAAGGAGCAAAATGCTCAGCTCAGGAGCCAAAACATGGAATGGTTTGGGTTGGGAGGGACCTCAAAGCCCATCCAGTCCCATCCCTGCCATGGGCAGGGAAACCTTCCCCTAGTCCAGGTTGCTCCAAGCCCTGTCCAACCTTGGACACCTGCAGGGATGGGGAGTCACAGCCCCTGACAGTTCAGAGCACCCTCAGCACTCGTGACTGTGATGGCTGTGAGTGTCCAAACCAGCCTGACAGAAAGAGAAGTTGCTTTTACAGAAATAACCAACCCAAGTGAAGCTGGAAAACTTCTCTGTGGGCTCCAGCACAATGTCACAGGGCCTTGAACAAGCCATGCCTGGATAATCAGGGGCTTTGCAGAAGGGAGGAGGGAACTGCTCTTTAAGGAGCAGCACCTGGAATTCTGCTTGGAGAGTTTTTGCAACTGTAAGCTCTAAAAAGGCAATAATCCTGATTATAGGGAGTTTTAGTAGGCAAATTCAAGCCCAGCTCAAACATTCACTCACGAAGACAAACCTCTTAAAAGGATCAGTGCTTGGCTGGCTAATTTCATTTAAATTGGACAGTATCTCCAGCAGAGCTTACCAATGTTTTATCTCTTGATGTGGCCCAAAACAATCCAGGATCACAAGCTCAAAAAAAAAAAACCCCAAAACCAAACCAGGAGCATTTGTCAAATAGTTCTGCTGGTGTTTCTTAGTACCAGTAAAAAAGCAGCAGCCCAAATACTGTTCACATCATATAAAAATCTTAAATCTATCCAAATTGGTTCTGCATCTTTTTATAACAATGAACAAGCATGGAAAATATAAATTACACCTTTTCCCCAATAATATAAAATAATTTCTCACCCTTCTGCAAGCTGAATTTCAAAAGGCTTTCTTAGAATGGCAGTTGCAACAAAAAATTAGGATCAAATGTGGCAGATGTTGAAGGCACTGGTAGGAAATCTGCTGGAGACAGATCAGCCAGAAAAGAAAAGCCTGTTGAGAAAAGAGAAGTAAATAAATAGGAAGAAAGACCTGAGGACAGAAAGAGGCTGCAGAGCAGGAGAAAGCATGAGAAAGACCCAGGGCTTTTTAGCTAAAAATCAGATTGAAAGGAAATTATTTAGACCTTGCAAGCAAATAGAGTGAAGAGAGGAACTCCAAATAAGTAAAGCTGAGTGGGCCAGAGAGGAATGAAACCAGCAGAGACCCTGAGCAGTACAAACTGCTGCAGTCAATGAAGCCATGGCAATTTATGCCACTTGGATGGCACTCTGGCAGTTCCTACTATGTATAAGCAAATCCTTTCCAGTGCCATCAGTGGAGCTGGATAAGCTATTCCAGCTGCCTGGGTGGGAATTGCTCCAGCCCAGCTTACTCTGCTGCCCTCAGTGCCAGCAGCAAACACGGCAGAGGCCACTCTGACTGCCCAAATAAGTGCCATTATTTCCTGTTTGGCAAACGAACCCTCTTTGATCCTTTTTCCCTAATTCACAAAGGCACCCCCTGGCCAGAACAACAACCTCCTGCAGGGAACAGAACCATGTGAGGAGGAGCTGATAAAAACAGAAACGCTTTTGGAAGCGACACACTGAAAACCTCTCTCTGCTTAAAGTTTGCCACCTGATTTAAAGCCCAGGCATTTCGCTGCTAACTGCAAATTTTAAAATGAAGGAGTGCCAACTGCACGGGGGTGTTGGGAGCGAAGGTACCATCCTGCAAAGCAGCCGCCGTTACCCAGCCACGCAAATGCAAAATCGCTCCGGAAAATATTTGCTCCATCTGCTGAAAGGAGCCAAGACAATTTTCCCTGGTAGCTAATGGGCCATTTCAGCTGCCTGGCAAACGGGGCTGCCACTGGCACCGGGGGGAATGGTGGAGGCAGCGATGATTCCACCCTCCCCGGGACTGTCTCGCCCTCCCTGGGACTGTCGTGCCCTCCCCGGGACTGTCTCGCCCTCCCTGGGATTGTCGTGCCCTCCCTGTGGATGGGGACATAGGGCTGAGGTCACTGTGGCTCCAGGGTTTTTTGGGGGGGCTGAGGCACATCTGCCACCCCTCAATCCAGTGTCACAGCAGCCTCTTCCCTTTCACCTTCACAGCACTTGAGCTGCTGGTCCTTTCTTCACCCCACATGGGCCCAGGGGTTGCTGGCCTGGCTCACTCCTGCTCTGCACGCTGAGGGTTTCAATGTACAGAGATCAAGCACTCCTTTTAATTCTAAATTCAACTCCACACACACACAACACAAACCCCCAAATGCCCCTGTGCCCTGGTCCAACCCCCTCCCCACTGCTCCCTTCACTGTGCACTTTCCTATTTACCATCCATTGAAAGGCACATGTTCACATTGTGCCCTGAACTGCCTCAACATCTGCTAACAGACCAATAAAAAATAAATAAACCAGGATTGTTTAGGAAGAGAGATCCTTCCCATTTCCTCGGAACGCTCCTGAAGTGGCAGCACAATATGCTCCCAGATCCCTGCTCAGCTCGGGGAACAATATGAGCAGGGAAATCAAACATCGAATCACTGCTGCCAAAAATCAGCAACAAAAGAGGATCTTGAAAGGGTTATGAACTTCTCCAAGAATTCTGCATCCCCGTTGGATGTGTAGGAAATTGGGTACAGCATATTAATTTGAAATTAGGGCAATTTTACTAATTAGTTTGCTATTTTAATCCAAAAAATTCATGTGCATTGCTGGTTTATGCATAAAAATGTGTCTTCTGCAATTTCAAGATTGCCCTCACCTTCCTTCAAAGCAAGGAAAACAATTACTATGATCTTCAAAAATCTCTATTTAAAAAGCCAAACATATATTTATTTCCAATGCAGCGTTTTTAAGTTCAGGACATTGGAATGTTAAGCCTCGTACAAAAAAAGAAAGTAATATTTGAAGGCATCTTTTCTGTATTTTAATGAGATCTCTGCAAATGCAAACGTAATTCTGATGCCCGCAGATTAATATTATTTTCCCAACTGATCTCTATAAATTTAGTGCACTTTGGTGACTTGTATCTCTACAGAAAAAATCCTGATGAATTCCAAAAATGCGATTTCAGAAAGCAAAAAACCCATCCCGTAGAAACCCCGCAGGAATTTGCCGGCAATTGCTGTTAACGCTGACAAAAAAACCCGCATCGCCTTCCCCGAACAACACACGCTTTTATTCCCAGCGCTGCCTCTGCGTTACTTTTGGGGATTTCAGCAAAACAAACATTTCGAAAAGAATCCGAACAGGCGCTTTATTGGCTGCGCCAACATTGCCATTTCTTTAGTGCCGCCGCTCCCTCCTCCTGTTATCGCTCCAGCCCGGCACTTAAATTCAATGGATGCGGAGGATCGGGATCCATCTGGCCGCGGAGCCTGGAGCTGCAGCGCCGCGATTGCCTCGCTGCTGTTCCCCAGCATTTGCCTCTCCCCCGGTCCCCAGATGGTGCAAGGAACATTTAAACCTCCTTTCCTCTGCCTTGTACAATAGACCTTGGCACCATTTCAACTGTTTACTCCGGTAATTAACAGCACTGATACCACAACAATTACAACTCCTCCAATCTTGCCACAATAATGCTATGAATTAGTGAGAGCTAATGGCTGGAAGGTATAGCGCTCGCAGCCTGAGCCGGGTGCGCTTCCCGAGCAAATAAAAGGTACGAGCAGCACGCTCGCCGTACACCATGATTACCTAGTAATTAGTTTACACAAAGCTTCTATTTAATGGCAAACCGCTGTAATTAACGCGTGACAGAAAATCAAAGGGTACTTTGTAAGCATATGAAAAATTAACACTGCAGGCCTATAGCTTTATGTACTGATTAGGAGCAGATGAATCAATAGGACGCAGCCCGAGCGCGGCGGAGCCCGTGGGTGCGCCCGGGAACGGCGCGGGGCTCGGGCAGGGCACGGCCGGGCTCTGCTCCACCTCACCTCTGATTCCATCTATTCTAATAATCCATTTCACCCCAGAGCTGAGAGCCACCCGGTTCCATCTGCTCTAACCACCTATTTCATCTCAGATTTGAACATCACCTGATGACATCTGTTCTAACCAGCTATTTCAGCTCAGATTTGAGCATCACCTGATTCCATCTATGCTTATCATTTATTTTATCTGATTTGAGCATCACCTGATTCCATCTATGCTTATCATTTATTTTATCTGATTTGAGCATCACCTGATTCCATCTATTCTTATCATTTATTTTATCTGATTTGAGCATCACCTGATTCCATCTATTCTAATCATCTATTTTATCTCAGATTTGAACATCACCTCATTCTATCTATTCTAACCCCCTTATCTCACCTCAGATTTGAGCATCACTTGAGTCTATCTATTCTAACCACCTATTTAACCCCAGATTTGAGCATCTCCTGATTCCATCTCATAATCTATTTCACCTCAGATTTGCCATCATCTGGTTCTATCCATTCTAACCACATAATTTATGTCACATTTGAGCATCCCCTGATTCCATCTGTTCTAGTCACCCATTTCACCTCAGCTTTGAGCACCACCAAGGCACACACACAGATATATCAATAAACTGAGCAAGAGCACTCCAGATATTTCAGTGTTTTAGGATGGAATCCTCACACTACCAAACAACCTGCAGCTCTGCTGCTTTATACAATCAACCTCTTTCTGAAGTCTTTGGGTTCTTCTCCTCTTAAACCAAATATCAGCTAGAAAAAAAATGTTAAAAACCTGTCAAAATGCTGTAAATGCATTTTCTGTGGATCTGTCAGAGTTTCTGGCCCTCTTCAGGCTGGAAAAATACCACACCTGCAATTCCATGTACAAGAGACTCCTTAAGAACTCCCTCGGGAGGCTTTGGGTGTTACACAAAGATCAAGTTAAAAAAAAAATCAGGAAACAAGCAGTGTGAGGAAGCTCTGCTGTGTTCAGAGAAGGTCAGAAAGGAGTGTGCTGGCAGTGCCATGTTTCTAAAATTACATCCTTGATGGTATAATGCTTGGGTTTATTCTGATCTGCTTGCAAACATGGATGCTACTCTGAACCTTAACTCAGTAAAGAAATGCATGATATAATTTGGAAGCTTCAGGTCTCTTACAGTGCATAGAATTGGTTCAACCAGGAGAGGATCTACTCCCCACTACTCCTGATTTCCAGGTAATCTCAAAGTTTATCTATTATTTATTTGAGGACTTCCAAAATCTGACCAATATGTTTCATTTTAAGAACACCCAGCATTCTTCATTACTATTTTCCAACAGCAATCAATGCAAAATCCTTTCAACCATCATCCAAATATTTGCTGACATTGAAAGCTGGATTTTCTGTATTTGTCACCTTGTGGAAAAAAATTGATTTCCTCCTTTTGGTGAATGAACCAAATTATAAGGAAAAGAAACAGTGACAAAGTCCTGTGGCTCAGCAGGAGGAGAGAGATCCAAACACATTTCTACCAGGGGCTGCCCAAGCACATTAAATCACTTTTTTTCTTCTGTAACAGATACTTAATGGAGAGTTTGGAAATTGCTGTGTAGCTATGGCCAATTATAATGGCTTACTGAGACAATATTTGCTACTTGTTTTTCTGTGTCTTGTTCTATTCCTGGATTTTCAGCTCTCCTTTATATTTTTTTGTCTCCAGACTGATCTTTGTTTTCTTTAGACTTGCTGCCAGATAAACCCACATCATGTTGCTGGTCCTGGTGGTTAATTAAGTCACAGTGTAATAAAAGATAATTCTAAAATTAATTTCAGTAGTAATTTATCTACTGATTTACTATTTAGAGCTCTGTAGTTATACAAGAGGACGGGATCCTGCAGAGTCCTGTATTATTTGATGTAAAAGGGGGATTTTTGGAAGAAGAAAAGAAGGCAACATTAACAGGAAAGTGATGTCTTCCTTGTAATCATTCCTCTAATAAGGAAGAGGAATCTGGGAGTTTGAGTCCACCCAAGTTCAGGATATTCAGGAAAGCATCAAAACAGAGCAATCGTGTCTGTTCCTCAGATCCTCTCCCAGCCTCCCCCCTAAGCCAGAGCCTGGGCAGCAACAACAATTCATAACTTCCCATGAATTTGTGGTCTCCCAGCAAGGGTCCATGTAAGATAAGGTGAGATTTGCCAGAATCTGACCTGCTAACTCTCAGCAAAAGCAAGATCCCCAGGTTCTTACACATATATATATATTAATAATTATGGATATCTCTCTAGATATTCCAAGAAATCATTCCCTTTCTCTTACAGCAGCAAACCCATTTTTGCTGTTACACATGGACTGACTGAAGCTTGAGTTGGTACAGAAAAGAGGCTGGAAAATCACCACAGAATGGCATAAAACCACTTTACAAGCCTATGTAAAGCATGAGTTTATTTGCTCCTTACAGTGACAATGACACATGACAGGACACAAACTGCAAGGAGCCTCAGTACTTACTG
The DNA here is from genome assembly GCA_035041215.1 of Gymnopithys bicolor. Classification (NCBI taxonomy): domain Eukaryota; kingdom Metazoa; phylum Chordata; class Aves; order Passeriformes; family Thamnophilidae; genus Gymnopithys; species Gymnopithys bicolor. The sequence continues at coordinate 1,716,047 of JAWWLY010000018.1, forward strand.
ATCCCTGCACACAACTAGGGCCACATCCTGCCATTCCTTCCCACACTGGGGATGTCTCCACAAACAGCTGCCAACAGGCACTTGTGGAGGCAGCAGCTCGCTGGGTATTGCATGTCATTGGGTTCTGGGCCTCAGGAGGAGATGTTTTATGTGCTGACAGACTTCAGCAGTGCACAGGAAGCTCATGGACCTGGACACATTCATGGAGTTTATGAATTCAACCCTTTATGCAGTTGCAAGTTAATTGTTGAGATAACTCAGAGGCTGCATTAAGTTAACAAGGTGAAATCCATCCATAATCCTGTCCTGCACTTGGGTTTGCCCCATGTTCTATTTGAAATGAGGAATCTAAAATCAGCCTCATTTTCAGCTGGAATAGATTTTTCCACAGTTCAAACTCACAAACTACATTATTTTTAATCTGTTGCCTGCTACAAGCCACTGAGGAAAATCTGGGTATCGTGTCTTAAACTGCTATGCAAATGATGCTATTTGTAAGTATTAACATAATTTAGTGCTTACAGTCATATTCTCATTCCTAATAATTCTACCAGAATGGAGAGGCTTTTCACTGTACTCCTTGCCTGCAGGATAGTCTTTCATCAAGGAGCTGAGTTTTTTAATAACCTGCCAGCACACATTTTGTGTGGCAGCCGACGCCACGACGTCTTCATTATCAAAGGAACAGGTCTCCCCACTGCAACAGGACATGAAAGCAGCCCTGTGCTCAGCAACTGGGCCTTTGATGTTGAAATGTGTATCATTACTGTGGTGTGCCTTAACAAAGGAGGATTTGAATGCTCTGCTCTCCACGGTGGGACTTGGGGGAGATGCAATTCATTGTATCAAAGGGGTCTCCTGCGCTACAAAAGAGGGTAAATGGGGAAGGCAGAAACATTTGAACACTCGTATTCAAAAGGGTCAAAATAGCAGCACTTCAGAGTCACAGACAGGATCCCAGACTATTCTGAGTTGGAAGGGACCCACAAGGATCATCAAGTCCAACTCTTAAGTCAATGGAATCATGGACTGGGTTGGGTTGGGTTGGGAGGGACCTTAAACCTCATCTCATTCCACGCCCTGTCCTGGGCAGGGACACCTCCCACCAGCCCAGGTTGCTCCAGGTTCATCCAGCCTGGCCTTGGACACTTCCAGGGATGGGGCAGCCACAACACTTTGCCAAAGCCCACCTGAATATTGCTCTGGATTTCTGGAAGCTTTTCTCCTACTCCAGGAAATCAGATTAAATCTGTTATTCTCTCTATCTTTTCCAACCTCCAACACATGTTTATGTTTAAGAGCTGGTAACTGGTTGAGTCCTGGTTGCATCAAAGCTTGAGGTCCCTGGAGTATAAAGAAACCAAAGAAAGGTTGGGATCACTGTGTCCTTTAGCCAATAAGGGAAGAATGAAAGAGGCACAGCAACACCAACACTTGGGAATGTCACTTATATTGGGAATTTGTACCAGCAAAGAACCAGACTTGGAGACTCCTGCCTTCTGTCCTGACTCAGGAGGTGGGACAGCACCTGGATGTGCCATCAGCTTTACATCCCAGGCAATGCTCCCACTGGGATGGCTCTCCAGGGCTCTACTTTATCCTGCCTGTCTTGCAGGGAGTGAGGGATCTTCAGCAGATCAGAGAAATCAGCCCTTCAGCTTTACATCCCAAACTCTCTTTTACAATGTGGAATTATTTTGCAGTTGTCAGATGCAGCAGAACTGTAATCAGCACAATTTGAAATTTTAATATACAATATAATTCAATCAACCCAAAATTTCAAAACAGTTTTGATGGAATTAAAAAAATCAAAAGAGCTATAATGAGTAGTTTATGTAAATGAAACAATTTTTCTGGATACATTCCTTCTGGCTTTAAAACCATTACATTAGGAATGAATTTGGCAAGATATACAGAAATATCAAATGCTTATTGAAATTAACATATTTAAATACCAATGAATATTTAAACTACAAATAGTTCTCTCAGTGCCAGAACTAATGAAGTCTGGTTTCATATGGACTTTTCTGGGGTTGGAATGTATCATCTTCCAGCCTCTCAATCCTGTGGATTCTCAGGGATCTGCTGGTGCCTGAGTTCATCCCATAATGTTTCCCTCAGTTAAATACTTACAGATCTCTCTCCTTACCTAAACACCCACAGCAATGAAACTTGCAGGAGTTAATGATCTCCAAGGCCTCAAGTGTTCTGTCTCACACAGCTGAAAGTAACTGGCAGGTTTAGAAGTTATTAGTGAGGCAAAATGGACAGAAAACATAATCCTTACAAAACCACATTTAAAACCAATCAGTTTGTATGAGGCTTCCAATTAGTGCTGTTCAACTCTATTAATCCAGCCCTTTGTTCCAATAATTCCACTTGTCTATGTAGATATAAGGCTCTGCTGCCTGCAGACAATCATTTATTTCTCCTCCCTTTGGATAAAAACCCTGGAAAATTTGCACATTGTTGCATAGGAATGAAGTGTTATGACACACAACTTACTCCACAGTTGGATACCAGGCACTCACTCGTATTTTGGAATATTGAACTGTTACCTATTGCATTGTATGAGCCAGTCTGGACTGTAACACCAACATTTCCCTTGAAATGAAGGCCCAGAGAAGAGATTTACAGTGAGGAGGAACCTCAGTGGGGCCGTGACAGCAACCAAGACACTCCTTTGGTCCTTACCCGTGCCCGGCTCTGCCTCCACCCCTCAGGGCTGTGGCTCTGCCTTTCCTTCTGGAGCCAGGGGGAGCATTCCAGGTGGGCAACAACATCACAGTAGGCAGTGCCATTTCCTCCCCACTCATCATCCACCTTGAACAGCCAGCGCTGCACCTCCATGTTGTCCACGACGAGGCGGCTGAGGGCGCGGATCATCTGCAGGACAACAGCACAGAGAGGCACCAACCCTTCCTCAAGCACTTGGGCTCAAAGCTCATTTCCTAAACATGGTTTCATTTTCTCAGAGCTGCCTGTGTGGTTACAGCTGTCTGGAGAGGCAGTGAAAGCAACCTTGGGTGGTTTTTGGTGAAGGTTCCATGGCTTTCATCCTGGAGTTCATAGAATCATAGAATCGATTGGGTTGGAAGAGACCTCCGAGATCATCAAGTCCAGCCCTTGATCCAACCCCACTGTGTATACTAGATCATGGCACTCAGTGCCACATCCAGCCTCATCCTAAAAACCTCCAGGGATGGCCTGACCACCTCTCTGG
>JAWWLY010000018.1:1720114-1735499 GCA_035041215.1 Gymnopithys bicolor
TCCTGATATCCAACCCAAACCTCCCCTGGCAGAGCTCAAGCTGTGCCCTCTTGTCCTACTGCTGGTTCCTGAGAGAAGAGACCAATCCCCACCTGGGTACAGCAGTTGTGTCCCTGTGGTCTCCAGAACAGGACTGGGCTGCCCAGCCTGCTGAGGGTGCTGAGGGTCTGAGGCTTGGGATAACCAGAACTGCTCCATAACTGTTTGTGACAGGGACCAACATGGGATGGACGACACTGTTTGCAAAATGGAGATGAAAATGTGCCAGAGTTCCACACGAGCCCAAACAGCTGTGAAATTCTCCTACTGGAGAGTACATTCCATGGTTATAAATGTAGGGAGGAGGTACCAGGCAGGCTTTATAAAAATGCTAATTATTTATTTGTGTATGTACCCAGATTTAAATGGCTTTAAAATGCCTTTTGCCCAGCTGGTGCAGGATGCAATTAGCTTCTTAGAAACTGCAAATGACTTTGAACCTGGTAAAAGTATTAGCAGATCTTGGTGCATTGGCTACAGTCTTCTGCATTTTACACAGCAATTTGGGGGACTTCTGTTTCTTTATTTTTCTAACATTGACCTAAAATACAATTACATGTGTTCCATTTGTGGCTTTTGAGAATCACATAAATGTGTTTTGCTTGATGGCTCCCCTACAGTAATGAAAAGGATCAATAATCCTGTAAAGACTGTCCCACTCACAAAGAATTATGTGCTATCTTTAAGTGAAAATTGAATTGTGCTTTACCATAGTGTCACCTTGCTTTGATTATTTAACCCAAAATGTCAATATTTCATACAAGGCAACAACAGAAGTTAAACTTCCACAACCCTGCACTATGAACCAAAAGTACTGTTGAATAATTTACGTGAATCAAATAAATCAAACAGCTGTTTTTCAGGTCATTGATCATGTATTTATTTCATCTACTGTGGAAGTTGCAATGTATTTGTGTAGCTTAGATTGTTCAGTGTTAAAGGTGATTAATAAAAGGCCAAGCAATGTGAAAAGCCTCTTGAAGAAGCAGGAAAACCTACAAGCCTTGGCAATTATTGTTCTCCTGTATGAGATGTAGCACCACCATAAAAATGTGGGTTTTTAAAGAAAATCATAGTTAGACCTATCATTGCAAATTGCAAAATCAGCCTATGGAGTAAAATCCCGAGGCACTGACTGCAAAATAAACATGGAAACAAAGTACAGAAAACTCTTTTGCCTTGTAATTTTAGTTGGGGAATCTTTTGTTCTTTCCTTGTAGGTCATGTTAACGAAGTGCTCAGTGACCCTCAGTTTGAACAGGCTGATTGCACAAGTGAAAGAAGTTTCCCCTTAATCTTCCCAGAAACCCTCGTTTTATCTTCAGTCTCTGCTAAAAATTAATGTATTGATTTCATTGAGGCTGTAACTTCATCCATGGAGCAGCAGCACAAACTTCTGAAATAGCTGCACCAAACACACAGAGATTCTCCAGATACCAGGAAGAATTCCAGAGTAAGTGTATTCCTTCCTGGCTGGGGCACAAATTGCATTTCATTGGTCAGTCAGAGGCAAGAAAGAACCCAACCTACACACTGGGTTTGATCTGACCCAGTGAGGGTCTAATCTAAGAGTTATTAAATGTGCCCAGACAGCCCTCTGGGACACCCCAGAGCATGCCCTGCTTACCTGCTCCTTGCTGTGGATGGCAGATTCTCCAGGAGGGGTTGGCACACGAGCACTGGCAAAAACTCTTTTGCTGCCAGACTTGGTGCTGTAGAGCTGAGCCACCCCTGGCGCCGAGCCCAGCACGGGCACGTCGAGCATGTCGGCCACGGCCACGTCGTCGGCGTGGGCAGTGCCCCCCACCAGGTAGGCAGCCCTGCCCTGGATGAGCCCCCGGATCCTCTGCACTGTCCTGGGGCTGTGCTTGAGCTGGGTGGCCAGGCAGGTGGAGTGCCCCTGCAGAGAGAGCACAGCACCAGCTGAGGCACGTGGCATCCTCCTGCAATCTCCTTCAGAGGTGGCTTTCCTGCCCCCCACCCACCTCCCAGCGCTGCCCAGGATAAATCAGTTATTAATAATAGCAGGCTGGGTTATGACCTATCCTGTAGCTGAGCTGTTTAAATTGATAAAAGCTGTTGGGGTGAGGCTCCATAATGGTGCACATCTTTAGTGTGCTGGCAATGGGCTCATTGGGAATAGAACTAATTACTCCACATCTGTATTTATTTGATCCACACGGAATTATCCTTCTGTCAGTCGGCACAGAGGCTGGTGGCCTTTGGATAATAGTGATTCATCTCAGCAACACTCCTGGCATGGTTTAACTCTAAAGCTCCTCAAAATCAATAAAAAAACCCGAAGAACTCCCCCCCCTTTAGCAGGGAATGTATTTCACATACAGTTCAGTGGTATTTGAAACGATTCTCTGAGAATAAGACACTTTGATTTGCAAAAGGTTTCACTGCTCACATTAAATTACTGGGGAGATGCATTTCCATTACACCAACAACTAACCCCAAACAACTGCAGAGTGCTCGAGGACAGGGGGGTAGTTTTGTGGTAGTTTGAAGTACAAAGGTTCCAACATTTTGGAAAAAAATTTTCATTTCTTCTAAAAAAGAAGATCTATTGGTGAACCAGCTGTTCATGACACATTCTGTAACCTCTGAGTTTAAACAAAGACATTGGGCATGGCAGGTGAAACCTCAAAAATGTTTTCTGTGACATATCCTATGCATGGCCTGCAGATATCCCAGTTATCTTCCCAAAGACAGAGGTGCACTGAGACAGAGACAGGGAAATAGAGAAATGGTACAACAGGAGAAGTCCACTGCAAGAGATTGCCATAATCACAACCCTAACAAGAAGAAAATCATCTTCCCAGTGAGATTTCATCTCATTTAGGCCTCAGTCAGCAGGTATTCCTTTTCAGGATAGTGCAAATCCTGGATTTTCTTGGGATTTCCAGAACATTTTTTTCCAAGTCCTGGACGTTCCTTCACAGGGACTGAAGTGTAAATCTTGATTCCGTTATTTAGGTGGGGATGATGCTGGAAAAGGAGATGGAGGAGCCCCTGGAAGTGGCCAAAAGGAATCAATCCCTTCAGTCAGTTCCTCAGAGCAAACACAGCTCCCAGGAGTGCCCAAACCTCTCTGCAAAGGAGCAGACACTGCAAGGACAGGGGGGAGGGAGTCAGAGGAATGGGATACTCCCAAAGCTCCAGCAGGAAAACTGGAATTACTGAAGTTTAAGGACATCAAGGAAAACAAACAATTTTCCTGGAGCCTTTTCCCTTCCCTCAGTTCTCTACCCATGTTCTGATCCATGTGTGCCCTTTCCCTGAGCACAAGGAGCTGGCCCATTCCAAGGTTTCCTGGCAGAGCTGTGCCATGGAGGGCAGGGCAGAGGATCAATTCCCAGCCCCGGTCACTCACTCCCTGCGGCCACCAGTGGGGAGAGAGGGATGAGCTTTGCTTTGTGTCTCTCAATAATGGATTTTACAGTTAATTAAGGAGTGCAGGAAACAGGCTGTAAAATCTGGTTCATTCCTGCTTTGAGACTCTGGCTGCCATGATATATGGCACTGGGAGGGGAGAGGGAAAGGCAGACCTGAGGAACCCTCAGAATTCCAGCAGGACTGCTCAGAACAGGGGTGAGCAGACCTGAGGAACCCTCAGAATTCCAGCAGGACTGCTCAGAACAGGGGTGAGCAGACCTGAGGAATCCTCAGAATTCCAGGACTGCTCAGAACAGCCTTCCCAGGTTAACCTGCTGCTTCTTGGTTCTCAAGCTTGTGGATTATTGTTTGCTTTGAAACTCCTCAAGCTCAGAGGAGCTGACCTTGGCATCAGCCTGCCACGAGGAGCAAAGTCACCACCCTGCAGCTCTGAGAGCTGCTCATGGACAATCAGGACCATCTCCATCTTTTCCATGGCTTTTCCTTCCATCCAATTCCACCAAAAATCCTGCAAAACTAGACAGGACTGATTTGTGCTTCCAGAATTGCTAAAAGGAACCTGCTAAGGTGGCCTTTGAGCCACATTTGCATTTATTAGCAATAGATTTAGACATATCAAGGACAGCAAAGGCTTTTTATTAAATAGCCCAGCAAAAAGATTCTTCCAAAGGATGTATAAAACTCCAATTCTTGCACAGCCAAAAGTGCCACTGAAGCCAAGGATCAGTTCTGGGCACAGATTCTGCTCCACACAATCATCTACTCCTTGGACACATCAGTTAATAGGAAGCAAAGAACACTTTTAATGAAAGCAGCTAATTTGATGATTTTGTGTATAAACTGAAAGGCCAAGGGTGAACCTCAGCCTGGGATCACCCAAAGCCTGGGACTGCCCATTCTCCCTGACAGGATTTGCCACAAACACACTAATATTTGGTAGTTAGTACTGGAAAAATAACCCTGAATCCACAAACAAAACCAGCTACAATTGTCAAAGTGTCATTTAAAAAGGAAAAAAATACCAAAAATAGCAGCAGAGCTTCAAGAAAAGACCTTAAATGGACCACAAAGTTTCATAAAAATCACACTTCAGATTTAATATTTACAATATAAAACTACTATTCACTGTAAAAAGGCTTCCCTGCACTGCAGCACTTCCAGAAACACTGTACAGAGTCTGCATTAATTGGGGTCTCCTTTTAGGCCATGGATTTACACCTGACTTGGCAGGTTTGGAACTGGTATTTCAGTCTGATTATTTCTTATTCTGGAACCATTATTTCTGTATTATTGGAACCAGTAGTTCTGCATTATTCTGTCCTGTTTGAAACTACTATTGCTCTGTTATTACCCAAGTCCTGCTCTTCAAGAAGCTCTGCATTGGGTTTGACTGCAGAACCAGTGCAAACACAGGGATGATGCAATGCTGGGCTGCCCAGAGATAAAGTTTGAGTAATAAGAATGTTTTATTGCCACGATTTGCTTAGAGATATAAATCTATCAAGTTCCCAGTCCCACAGATACAGTCAGAAGGGACAGCAGTCTACAAACAGCCAATACAGTCCTATCTCAACCAAGTCTATAAAGCTAAACCAGGATATTTATTTCCAATGCTCTAACTAGTAGTCTAATCAGTAAAGCCCTTAAACTTGCAATAATATTTCACTGGTGTGTACCAGAGCGTTGCAAGATATAAAATTTCCAATTTAATTTTACTGCATCCCTCAAGCTGTAGTAATTAGAAGACAAACTCACAGGGAAGCTGTTTATGGCTTCAGGGGTGAGAATTCTGAACCTGTCCTGCAGGTCAGCCATGTCCTCAGGGTTCCCAGATCTAACAGCTGCCTGCAGACCCAGGAGTTTATTGTAATACTGCAGGAGCTCCTCACTCAGGGCGAGGGGGCAGATGTAGATGACGTCCACGTTGGCATCTGAAACAAAGGGGCACAGTTTGTTCATCACTGCCAGGAAGGTAAACTCCAAGCTGATCATTTGCTAACAAACAGCTTCCCTGAAGGAGCTCTGGAAATAAAAATGAGGCCTAATTCCCCAATCTTGGTGCTTGCAAGTGCTTTCTCTGTGCTTCAGCATTTCTCTGGAGGAAGGTCAGCAACTCCAAGAAAGGGCTGGTGTTCAGGATTCCACCTGCCCAACATACTGGGGGCAGGATTTGGGAGTGTTGGTGGAGGGATTTCCATGCCCAACTCTCATAACATCAATGGGATTGAAAGCTTTAAAAATACACCCCTTTAACAGCAGCAAATTATAAAATTAAGCCCTTCAGTTAGAAAGCTGGTGGAACTGCAGTGTCCTGTGCTGCCTGGATTTTCCATGGCCTGTTCCCATTCCTGCCTCCAGAAAAGCTCAGGGTGGGAAACCATTAATAAAATAATTATTGCTGAGCACATGAATGTGCAGATGAGTTAAACACCACAGTGTGGAAATCTGCTTTTCTGCATGGAAAACAGCTTGGGCTGAAAGGCAGACACTTAGAGGGGAGGAAATCTTTAATAGATGCTGTTTGGGAAAATTGTAACTACTCTGCTCTGCTAAAATATTAATGTTAATAGATGAGCTAATGAATTAATGGGCCTGGCAATATCAATAGGATGCACTGGCAAAAAGCAAGACTGTGATCCAAACCAGTGGGAAGCCTTTCAGTGTTTTACTGTGCACAAGAGCCTGGAAAGTGCCAGGGCCAACTGTTATTCCATGGAATGAATCAGCAGCAAAGCAAGGGCTGGAAAAGGAAGGGAGTAAGAGATCCCATTCATTCACTTGGTTTTCCCATAGAGCTGGAAAAGGAAAGTCCACATTACAAGGAAGGTCAGAACCTCAACAAAGCACTAAAGTAGCACAGACCTCCCAGTCAGCCTTTATATAATCCAGTTCATTAACACATAACTTTTGAAACTAATTAAACACTGGTCACCAGTCAATACTCTCCTGCTATTTTAGGCTTCTCATTTCATTGCAGAATGAGCCTGAAAAAGCAAAATGTACCAGGCAGAGTCCAAATCCCCACCTGGCAGTGTGGCTGCAATGCTGAATGCACTGCCACAGAGGGACAAAAAAGGGAATTTGGGGAAGAAAATGCTCTTAGCACTGCCCTATAAAGAGAGATACAAATCTCCCTTGGACACAGTGAGGCCCCAGGGACAGATTCACTCCCAACCAGCAAGGAAATCCTCTGGTTCTCTGAAGAAAAAGAAAAGCAAAATGGTAAATCTCAGTGCTCTTCTGCCAGGCACAGGTAAAGCATCTGATCTGCTCAATAATTTAGTTAATATTTCACTAGTCTGTATCTTCCTTATGGTCTGATTTACAGTAGAACCAATTTTCATGTTCATACATGAGAAAAAATGTCTCTTTAATGTGTGACTTTGTCCCTGTAAGTTTCTATCATTTTATAGCAAAAAAAAAAACACAACACCAAAACAAACAATTCTATGCTAAAAAAAAGGAAAAAAGAAAATTATATGTGGAAAAAACCATTATTAGTGCCTAGATAATATATAAAGGCAATTACATTATTATTTTAGGCAACTGTAAATTTCTGGCTCTAATATATTTTTGTTACAAACTTGCTAAATGGCATTTATAAAATAATAATGATACTGAAATATATATGAATCATGTAAAGTATGTCATTCCAGGGAGCCAATGAAGTTGGTCACTGATATGGAATATTCTTCCCTGCTTTGGTTAAAAGAGAACTGTCAGGAAAAAAAACTTTTAAATGGATGTCTTTTGCCTCATTTGCTGATGTAAAAAAAAAATTGGTTTAAATAAGGGCTTGCTTTTTCCAGCACATCTTTCTCTCGGTGTGAGCCTGAATGAACACTAACAGAATTAGCTACCTAATTTTGTAGAACACTAAACACTTTGTGGTGCTCAGCAGGTCACAGGATGGGGCTGCTTTACCTTATCACAGAGTCAGAAAGAATCAGCAGGTTTTTTTATGAGTGACATGGACAGGAGCAAATGCCCCGGCAGATAAATCCCTCCCGAGCTCTCCCTGCTCTATATTTAACATTAATATAGAGAGTCCTTGTTGTTCTCTTTGACTCACAACTGTGGGCAAATAATCAAGGAGCAGGAGCCAAGAGCCCATCACATACCCAGGATGTCACACAGCCTTCCCATCTGCACGTTCTGCTGGAGAGCCAGATCAGGGATGTGCTCCCGGGTGCCTCGGGAATATCCTGGAAAACAAGCACAGCCCCCCCCCAAACCACATTCAGAACCCCCTCGGTACAGACTGCAAAGAAATCAGAGTTTTGCTTTAAAAAAAAGCTGTAATAAAAGCAGTTCAAAGCATGGCATAGCTCTAATTGCTTTTTTTTCCCCCTGAATTTACCTTTATTAGTAAACTGATGTCACTTCATGTTTTTCTGTTGTGAGATTTTAAATACAGACCTGAATGTTACAGACCTGCAGAGTTTTCTAATTTAACAGAACGTTTTGCTGGAGCCTTTCATGTTGCTGGATTTAAAAAAAAAACAAACACTGGGGGGAAAAAAAAAAAGAATGACACCATCATTAAGCAAGAATGGTGGTAATTTTGTCCTTCACACAGATAAAAGGCAACAAAGGCACTTCATTAAGGAGATGTCTCGGTGCTACCTCCTCACTTTGGTGCAGTGACAGCCTGGCTGAGCTGGGATTGTCTCCTTGGGGGTCAGAATTCCAGCTGATTCCATGCTCACCTTCACCAAGACTGCAGGAAATGACAGCACCAATCCTGGAATTCTGCAGTGCCTGGAATTCTGAATTAATCAGTGTCCACAGAAACACCCCCGGGCACACTGGGATAGAATCCTGATATTCAGTGTTTGGCACAACCTCCTGGCTGATCCAGTAACAGGATCCTCACATTTCCACAGATCTGCCCATGAGAAATGATCAGAAACTCGGGGCAAACTTAATCTGACTAAAATCTGCTCCATATTCCAGTGCCTTCATTTGGAAGACAACAATAGTGGCTATTTCAGGCAAATTCAGGGCAATTATCACAAATAATGACATTCTGAGGGGCTGTGGCACTGGCTCTGGGCACACAGGAGAGCAGAACACAAGCAAATGCAGAGAAATTAAAATTACCAGCTAAATTTTTAGCAATTTCTTGTACAACTTTCACATTGCAGTAAGCACAGGCACCTGCAGAACTACATCCAAATAAAATACATTAATTTTTTTCCCTTTAATAATAAGTTAATTTAAAAAAAGCTTCCTCTGATGATTTAAACTTTATTCTCAGAGCTTTCTTTGGTTCTCTCAGGTGGGGCCCAATTTTAAGGCACTAAAAGTGCTGCTTAACAATTTAAACCATTTACATTTCAACCTTAAGAAGGAGCTGATTTCCCTACACTGAACTGTAGGGAAAACACATTTGTCTTTTAAGAGCTGGGCAAAAAATAACATGCAAATATCACTTGGGAAATCAGCAATTATTTGGAAGGAATAACAGTTAAAGCAGCAAACAAGTTAAAATCACAAAGATCCTCCCCAGCACTAAACCAACTGCCACGTGTACTTTTCATAAATAGATTAATAAAACATGAGGAATATTCACTCCTGGTGAATCCTTCCCCTCCCAAAGGACATTCTGAACCACATTAATCCTCACACCTGATACACTGGAAATGCTCCACACTCAGCTGGACTTTGGACAAGGCTTAAAGGCAGAGTTTAAACAAAACCCAGCCCAAATAAATTCAGTATATTGAAATCATGGTCTGCATGTTCCAGAGCACCCAACCCACACCTGCACTCTGGGGAAGAAACTCTCCAGGAGGCTGAAAATTGGGATATTGGCAAAGGAGCCCTTGGGGATGGAGTTGTTGGTTTGCACAAGGCATCAGTGACTCCAGAGGGAAGGGGAGGGAGAGTCACAGAAATCCTAAACCAAGAGGTGTGGGAATGAATTCACCTCTTTCAACCTCAGCCATGACCCAAAGCCCCTTAATTGTCATTTTCTTAATGAATTTTGCTCATCTCCAGGTGACTTCTCTCACCAGAGAATCCCCATCCCTTCAAAGCTGCCCTCAAGGAAAGAAGCAGCAGAACAGGGAGGGGCACAGGACACCAAGTTTTAAATCCCCATGGGACAATATTTGAAGGGAAAGGAGGAAAATGAGCTGAGATCACCCACCCTGAGCTGCCCAGAGCTTGGGACTAAGACATTAATAATAACAATAATAATTCCACCTGGAGTCTAATGAATAACAACTAATTTTCCTCACTATGTTTGACACACCTACTAAACCTGATGAGAAGGTTCAAATTCATCCCTCCTTAACTGATAAAAATGCCAAACAATCTTCAAACACTGGGATCTATTTGCCTTTTTCAGCAATCCTACAAATCCAAAGTTGTTGCTTGGGTGAAATAAATGGAAGCATTTGTTCCTCACAGCAGTGTAATTTAAGCCCTTCACTGTCCCTTTTTCTGGGTTATTTCCAGAAACTTGACATGAATCTGAAAGTGTTGTGAAAATGAAGCTCTGCTGGTAAATTCAGTTACAATTTTAACTCCATTTATTGGAATTCCACTTGAATGGGAAGAAAAATCAGGCTCTGATTGGCCAAGTCAAGGACATTTGAGTAAAGAATTTCAGGCTTTATTTTGGATTTACAAACCTGAACAGAGAAACCCCTGAGTGTCATCAAACTTCAGTGTCCTCTTGTTCACCTGCTCTGTCCCAGGGCTTGTCTCTGACAGAATTTTTGATGATTACCCACACTCAGGCATTAAAAACTAAAAATCCTGCTGAAATCAGTAGTCAATTTGATCTTTAGTCTTGTTAGACTGAACTAAATATTACTTGTTTCAATAGTCCAGCTTCCTGTAAGTCAATTAGACTTCTTAATTGCAAAATATCAAATGTGTAGGAGCAAAATAATTAAACAGAAGATTATTTTTATTCTCACATTTTAGAGGCTTTTAGTTTATAGATTTTATGTCTTCACCTTTTCAAATTTCTGTTTCTAACCAGCTTAATCTTGGCATTTCAGAAGAAAAAAAAAAGCCAAATATTTGCATTACATTTTAATAAGCTGAATTACTTAATTCATGTAAAATCCCTGTGGAATTCTGCTACAACTCTTGATACAGCTGCATTTAATAAAAACAAGCATGAATAACTTTTCCAAACAGCACTTTCAAATCCCTCTTTTAGAGGGAATAAAATACACTTTTTATATTTTAACCTACTTCAATAGGTTTCTAATTTTCTAATAAAACATCTGCACTTAAATTATCTTTACTACTTGCTTGCTCATTAAGGGGAAGGTTCCACTTGGATCCTCCCAGACCTGCACATGGAAATGGCTGTGCTTACAGCAGCAGGTTGGATAAATCCCCTTCCACAACCAGGGAATGAAGAGCAACTGCCCTCCAGTTTTACAATTTACTGGAGAGGCTGAAATAATTTAAGAACTCCTATAAATTCCACTGCATGCCCCAAATGCAGCAGAACAGGCACACACTGATTCATTTTATGTCAACATGTTTTGCTTATACCGAGGGTGATTTTACTACAACTCTGAAAGCAGCTGCTGTGCAGCAACTCTGCTGACTTTTCAATTCACACATCTAATTAATAACTGCTTTTTTTTTCCTGGCTAAAGGCTCTCCCCCACATTTTTATCCACTTTAGAACACTGGGATGTATGAATTAGTTTTAAGTTATCCTGGTTTAAAGTAGGATTTAGTCGTGGTTTAACCTGGGATAGCCACAAGACTAAGACAGAGGTGTAATTAAAACCAGCTGTTGATCAAATGTATATTTATGTTAAATACAGTCAGCAGAATCTCAGAATAAAAGGCTCTCTGGGCTTCAAAACTGAGGCCTTAAAACATATTTAAGACCTGAATTAATGAAGATGGTAACCAACTCACTTCACAAAATCCTGAAGCTCTCAGGTCAATTAATGTAAATACAAATTATAAATCCAGTTCCCGGCGCTTTGACAGGATTTGGTGCTTTAAGAGATTATTGCTGCATCCTAGAAACCCCCAAGAAACCCTCCCAACACCTACCCTTGGCCACTGCGCCGCAGAAACCGGCTTTTAGGCTCCCCAATTCATAAATGTAATTAAATAATTACATCGGTGCTAATTAACATGAAACTGCGGATTATTTAAGCGCAAAACCCACTATTCAACTTCTTAATTATTCTTGTTCACACAGCATTTCCTTTAGCTCAGGCGCCCTAGGTGCAAATAAAGCAGCCCATCTGCTCGTAATTAGAACTAAATAATTTCAGAGAATGCAGCTTATCATTTTGACTGCACATTTGATTAAAACCAGAGCACAGGCACTGCCCTGCCCGGTGCTGTGGTGGGTGCTGGTGGTGGCACAGCCCACGTGCCCGCCCTGCCAGCGCCGGGCACCGCAAACCTGCGCCGGCGTTTGGGGAGGGGGAAACACAACTTTGGAGTTCATTTCATAGAGATGAAAGCAAATTACAGCAAATCACCTCTCCACTGAAGAGAGCCCCCCACATAATGGCTTTATTTGCTTAATCCCCAAATTAAGCGGCGTTTCGAGCGAGGGCCCTGCGTTATTACTCTCATCATGTCGAGAACATTTTCCTGCCGAGACCAATTTGAATAAAACAAGGGGCCTTCCTTGAACTCAATCAAGGAGTCATAATGTGGTGGGTAATAGAGGTTGCTGATAGATTTGCAGGCAAAAGTGTTATACCTAATGATGGGATATGGATAATAGTCCTCCTGGAGGTCCTGATGCGATTCCAGTTGGCTGCCAGATGCTAAAAATCAAGAAGAGCATTGATCAGTGACAGGAAGCTGTAGTGGATTCATCTAGTCAAACTTCAGCTGTTTTTCCACTGTACAGTTAAGCCAGGCATAAATTATATTAATTGATTTAATTACATACTTAAAACATCTTCCCCAATTAATTTAATTAGGTGGCTACATGAAGCTACTGGCAGGGGAAGATTAGAGGCTGCTCACTTAATTAACAGAATATGAATGAAAAAAAAAGAAAGCAAACATAAATGAAATTGTGAGCACTAATTAAGAGGCTGTCTGCAAACTTAAATACTTTCTGACAAAGTGGTGACAGCAGTGGAGACGAGAGAGGGACTTTTTTTTTTATCCTTTTTTTTGCAGCAAATTAAGTGCCACAAGGTATATATAAGGAACTGAGGTAATGCAGTTACAGCATTGATTTTCTGACAGAACAACTGAAGCCGAAGCAGAGGGACGTTTCCAGCAGAAACACCGCGACAGATTTCGCCGCCGCAAAGATGAAATATGAGCCCCGGCCAAGCGTGTGGTTAGAGGGGGAAAGAATGGGCACAGCTCACTGTGGGCACTGAAGCACGAGCTGCTGCTGCACTGCACACCTTGGCCCTGCTGCAGAAACTCTCCAGGTGTCCCTGCCGTGCCTCCTCCAGGGCGCTCCTGGCACGTGCCAGGCGGCTGTGCCAGCGCCGGGCAGCGCCGATCCCGCCTGGGGCCCGTCTGTGCCGCCCGGCACACACCGTGGCTGTCCCGGCCCCCTGGATCCTCCCGTGGCCTTCAGAGCTCTGGTCAGGGTGGTTTAGGATCTTTCCCACAGCTGAATGATTCTTTATCACTGACAGAACGACACTTTTGGGGGGGTTCTCGTGAAGCTCCAAGTCGGAGGCAACTTGCGCCAACTTCTTGCCGCTGATGGTAGCCAAGGGGACAGAGGAGTCCTTGAGAAGCTTTTCAGCACGTTCCAAAAAAGCCACAATGCTCCCCCAGGACAAATGGTGATGCTGTTTGAGGGCCAGAAAACCTGGAGCTTCCTGGTCTACTGTGCCATGGCAAACAACAATGTCCCAGTCCAGGCAAGGATCCTGAAAGGACTGACAGGTTTGTGGGGGCTGTGGGAAGAGAAGAGCCACAGATGAGGCCAGTGATTGGAAATAATTAGTCAAAACATGCTATTGCATTGCTAATTATGACTTAACTGTGGGGGTTTATGTATCTGAAACACTCTCAGACTGATTCTGTCCATCACAGCCATGAAAACCCACCCCAGGTTTGCCACAGAACCCACTGCCACACAGACCTCTGAGGTCATGGAAGATTCCAAGCATTTTCCCAAAAATAAATTAACTGCACAGAGGAATTCTTGATTTACCAAAGATACAAATTCAGCTTTACAGACTGAAACCTGAAAGTGCCTGCAATGGTATTCAATCCTCCACTGAGACTGCCTCCACTTCTCTTGCATATAAATGCAAATGGAGAAAACTTGGAATAGAAATATTCACACCTTTTAAAAGAAACCCACATTTACTGGCAACTCCAGCCAGCAACTCATTAGCTTTGGTTTTAAGTGCACTATTTCTAAACTATTTTGAGGTAACTAATTTTATTTACGCTGACAGGACCTGAAGGGATCCTGCAAGACAGATGGAGAGACATCACTGACAAGGGATGGAGGGACAGGACACAGGGAATGGCTTCCCACTGCAGAGGGCAGGGATAGGTGGGAGATTGGGAAGGAATTCCTGGCCAGGAGGGTGGGCAGGCCCTGGCACAGGTGCCCAGAGAAGCTGTGGCTGCCCCATCCCTGGGAGTGCCCAAGGCCAGGCTGGACAGGGCTTGGAGCACCCTGGGATAGTGGGAGTGTCCCTGCCCATGGCAGGGGTGGCACTGGGTGGGCTTTGAGGTCCCTTCCAACCCCAACCATTCCAGGATTCCATGATCTCCATTTCTCAGCTTTGCTTTCTCTTTGATTTTCAAACCTCTTTCATTTTCACATCTCAATGGCACAGAAGTCAAAAAGTCATGAAAGATGAAGCAAAACTCCAGACACTTTGTTACAGAACACAATAACTGGCCATAAAAAGAAAGAAATGCCCCTTTTCCAGGGGGATCAAGAGCAGTCAGCAGGCACTGAGCAGTCAAGGTCAAAGTGCCCCATGGTCTGCTGTAAATATGAAGGCAAACACTGCATTTGCTTAACTGCAGTGAGGGAGATTTAGATGAAACATTAAAAAACTCTTTTACAACAGTAAAGAGAGTTAGTTAAGCACTGGAACAGATGGTCTAGGGAGGCTGTGGAGTTACTATCACCCAAAGTTTTCAGAACAGGTTAGAAAAACATCTGTCTGCAATATCACAGGTACAGGTAATTCTGCCTGGAGGTCCAGATAACCTCACAACATACTTTCTAAACTTATTTTCTAAGATTGTGAAATCTTGTTTTTCTAAAATGTGAGGGAAAAAAAGACTAATTTAGGTAGAAGTCTTAAGAAAGTAGAAATTGGTAATACAGGAAGTATTTCTTATTTTACTTCTTTTTACTGGATCTGGTTCAAAACCTACTGTACCAATTCAGTGATTTACAGTCACTTTCTAAACCCCCTTTGTGAAGACAGTGTTAAAAACATGAATAAAAAACTTATTGTGCTCACTGAGTGATTCATTTAATCAAATACCTGTGTCTGAGAGGGAATCTGCCCCTCAGATTCCAACTGCTGAGCTGGATCCACCCTCAGTGGCTTTGATCTCCTTGTTGAAGCCATGGGGCTGCTGGATGGAAGGGGTGCAGTGTGACCTCTGACAGAGGAGTCTGTGCCACAGGTTGTGTCCTTTGAGTTCTGGAAGGTGGTGGTGTCTGTCATCTCAGGGGCCAGCTCACTGCTGCTGTCTCCTGTACAAAGAGAAACACTGATTGCAGCTTCTATTCACTTATTCTGAGTCATTCATTTAATCACATGGCAAAACAGAGGTTTGATCAGCTGCTCCAAGTGGTGATTTACAGCAGCTCTGGTTTACACTGTCACAGCTTCAGCTTCATGTGTTCAGGAGCTGGAAATCAGAACCCACGAGGGTTCCAGAGATGAACAGGAACCAAATTGAGGGGCTGGAGCGGGGCCAGAGAAGAGCAACGAGGCTGGAGAAGGGACTGGAGCACAAGTGCTGTGGGGAG
>JAWWLY010000018.1:1735905-1747270 GCA_035041215.1 Gymnopithys bicolor
TCTTCAGTCAATGGCCCACACAGGGGATTGAACCCATGGCCTTGGCATTGTTACAGCCAAGTTTTAACCAACTGAGCTGATCTCAGATCCTGCACCATTGGAGGTTTTTTTATCTGGTGGCCAGAGCACCCAGGGGGGCTCCTGTGACCCACCTTTTGGGGTGTCCTCTTCCACCAGGGGTGAGGGAGACTCCATGTGTGCAAAGGCAGGGAAACCCCCAAGGGTGGCAACTCTGTGGCCTTGCAGTGTCTTCTGACAGCACATCTGGGAGGAAAACAGAACTCCTGTTACATGTTTATTCAGTGATTATGACACAGCAGTGCTCAAAGATCCCAGTCATGGCCTGGATTGGACTAAACTTGTAACCATGAGGAGAAATCCAGGCTTGGAAAAGGCAAACTCTTCTACTCCCACAGCAATAAATAATAAATATAATTCCTGCTATGACTTGTTTCATTCAGATTGAACAATTTTACTACTTATGAACATGCTACAGTATTGCCTACTGTCATTGCTTCACAATTTAAAATAAAGTTAATTCAATTCAATTGATGTCCTGTGACTTTTGTTAGGCAAAAAGCAGTGGACTAAAATTAATAAAAGTTAACTAAAAATTAACTAGAACTTAATAAAAATCACAAGAAGTTTGCTCAGTTTTAATTATTTACAGTGTTTATTGACAGAGCAGCCTTTGAATACATAAAATGTATCCCTTGCCAAGGAACCAGAAGGAAAAGGAACATTGGATAGAAATGTCTGAACTCTACTGATGATCTAATCCCACATGCTGGAAAATTGTTTATTTTGCTTTTTAAATAATTATTTCATTATAAGATATCTCAGTAATAAATAGATGAAAGCAGAAAGCTGGGAAATATTAACAGATCTGCAAAGAGGGAATAATGAAATTTACCTCTGCCAGAGGACATTGGGACTTCCTGGCTTAAAATATTAGATTTTAATGACTGATTAACAAGTTTTTAGTCCAATCCAGGCCATGATTGGGATCTTTGAGCAGGGCTGTGTCATAATTACTGAATAACACCAACCATCAAGTATCTTGAAAGGCTGAAACAACTCTAAAGAACTGCTCCTAACCCCAACAAGGAAATGAGAGAGATCCAAACGAACTATTCTGATTTTTCCTCCCAATTTGATTGATAGCACTGCCCACAAGAGACAGCAGGGAGAGAAAATATCTACTTTTTATCCTACCAGGGGATCTTTCAGGGAAACCACAGGCACTCAGTTCAGTTCTGGCCACTGTGGACCATTTTGCTCCAAGGGGTTGAGGTTGGATCAATCTTCATGTCCTTGTGTTCCAAGAAAACAGCAACAAGCAAATAACAACAATGAGCTTCACCCCACCTGGCACAGACGTGGTTTGATGCTGAGAAAAGGAAATTATAAACCACGCTCTGGCCCCAGCAGTTTGTTGAGGACACAACAGAAAGATATAAAAAGAAAGAAATTGAATTAAAGCGACTCCTTTTTAGGCTATTGCTGTTGTATCAGTAAAGCAGGACTGGTCTTATTACTGGTTTTATCCTAATTTGGATTTAAATTAGCAGTTATGATAAACAGCACAGAGAGAGGTAATAAGATATAAAGAAATCAATTCAGGTGGAGTGAGTTCAAAAGCAGCCCAGAGGCTGGGGGGGGGGTTTAACTGGAGACAGAGATTTAATTCTTCTCCTTTAATTTCTATAAGTCCATGGCAGGTGTCATGTTAAAACAAGGACTGATGCAACTGAAATGTAATTTAACCTCACATTTACACTGCCCACGATCCACTTCCTTATGTATTGAAGGCAACACTGGAATGATGGAGCTGATCCACAACAGTTCCCCACAAAAATTCCGCTCAACCTCTGCATCCCTCTGTGTTTTCAGCCTCCTGATGGCTCCATCAGCTGCTCTCTGGAACAAACGAGCTGCCAAAAGGCTTTAATTCTGGGGGTTATTTTCACCAGAACGAAGCCAAGGCATTTACAACAATAAGACCTTAAAGTACTATCAGGCACTGCAAGGGAAAGGTTCCCTTTTGGCATCACTTCTTCATCAGGGGCCCTTGTAAAGCTCAGTTTTGTAGGGCTGGAAGGGAGCACTTAATTTGCAGGGCAAACTAAGGCTGACTTGCCTTAAAATATGCTTGGAGTGTGCTGAAAAACTATTTTTTCATTTCAAGTGCTTCTGAGTGTAATTAACCTGGGACATGAGAAAAACAATTCTATTACCCTTTTCTAGAGTGTTTTTCTCCTGTGGATAAACCTCTCCCATTTTATTTTTTCTTTTTGCTTCGTTTTAAATAGGGCACTTGTTGGAACACCACAGGGATTTTCTGATTAGTTCTCTATTTGTTTTCCTTCTGCCCAGCAATATTTAACTAGAACAATGAGGGGTTTTGATAAATACCTTTATAAATGTTTTTCTCTCAGTTAAAGAACAAAAACTAGTTATTAAATACAGAGAAAATATGAGTATTGTGTATCAAAACTACATTTATCAACCAGGAGGATCAGATAGTTGAGATTTGATAAGTAAATAGCAGAAAATCACAGGGCTTGGTAGTGATGGCAAAAAAGGTTTATAACAGAGTAATTCATCATTCCATTTGTCTCCTCCAAACTGCCACCTACCTTCATATTTTCTGTCAAGAAGTTCCTGTCAGGATTTAATGGACAAATATTTCCCCTCACAAAGGGAGGAGGAAACACAGCAAAATAAAATCAATGAACTGAGGTCAGTTTTCAATATGCTCAGGAAACTGTCAGGAAAGAGCTCGCAGAAGGCAACTTTAATTGGAAAAAATTGGAAATTGCATCAGGTGTTGTGTTATTCTTGCCTGCTTTGAGCTCTCCAAGTAACCAGAAATGGGTGTAAACTGTCAGTTTTTCATCTACTTGGGGGGAAAAATCAAGCTTTGCTCCCTTCATGACCTCCTGGAAGCTCTCCCAGAAATCCACCCCCACCAACATCCCACCCTAACAGGTGTGAAGGAGAAGAGCTGGAGAACTTTGGAGGATCCCACATCTGCTTTTGGAAAAGGCACCAGAAGCAGCACAGAAGGAAGTGGGGAAGGTAATTGCTGGCTTGAACTCCACTGCATCTTCCTTGTGGCAAAGGGCCAGCTCCATGAGGGGGAGAGGCAGGAGCACCTGCTTGGAATTCCGGGCTGCCCAGGGACAGCTGGAAAGCAGCAGCCCGTGGCATTCCCAGCAGGCACTGCCTCTGCCAGGGCTGCTGAGCCCACAGCACCGGCTCCAGCAGCCCAGCCCGCACCCCTGCCTCGCAGAGTGACAGCCAATCTCCAATTCCAGATGACAAGAACTGCAGAAAAACTTCAAACAAATGGTGACCTTTGCAAAGATTAATTTGTTTACCAACAGAACGTTCTGCGTTTGTCATCCGAGATGGGGTGACCTTCACGTGCCCGTTTGCAGGCTGGGAGGAGGCTGACTGGAGTCATCTGTTAGCTCCATCCCTCCAATTATTGCCTTTTTATTTTTAGTGACAAGAGGATTTTATTCAATCACTGTGCTGCTTATTATGATTACACACCTTCCCACAAATGCAACCAGCTTGTTTTGATTTACTGTAGTGGAACATCAATTTGTTTAAGTCTCATTCTGCTCCCACTGCCAAATTCTGCCTTGGCTGTAACTGCAGCCATATGTATAGGTATAAAACCAACCAGGTTTGGAGCACCAAAACACCTGATTTTCTTCTACAACTCCTTCTGAAATAAAAGGAATTGCCCTTGCTTTGTAATTTTGGAAATAAATACACTGTCAGGGAGAAGCATCAGTGATTAGCAGGATGCAAAGAGTGAAAAAAGGATGAATAACTGAAGATGGGATTAGAAGGGTTGTGCTCAAACAAGTCAGTTTAACCCCCCAGAATCTCTGCCATCAGCATTACAGCCACACTGGATAAGATGCAGCTCATAAAGGCTGGAAATCATCACCATATTAAATTCCACCTCATGAATAAATGAAGAGGTTCCCAAGTTTACAGCATAATATACATTTATAAGAAAACAAGGACCCAAAAGTGCCAGTATAATTCTGGAAGGCAACAGCAGTCCTGTGGAAATGAAAGGCAGAGCTGTGCATCTTCCTCACATTGCAGCAGGCTGTCAGGATTATCTTTGCTGCAATTCAGGCTACTGGTCCTTTTGCTGGGTACTCCACAGGACTTACACACATTTAATAATTACCCACTCATCATTTTTCATTTGTTATCCACAGATTGCAAAGCCAAGTGATGCCCAGTCCGTGTTCCAAGCAGAATTACAGCCCTCATCTGAAATAACTCCAGAACTTCACAGAGGATGAAGAATTGTAATCAGCCCCAAAAAGGTGCAAAAGGGCAGGAGTTTATTGTTCCTCCTTTCTATGATAAAATCCAGCATCAGCAACTTTCTGACACCAAAGAGCAAGAAAAGAAGACAATGAGATCCCCATCACTAATTTTTCACCCTGCTTTGATGGCAGGATAATAAAAAGTCCAAGTAGATTTGTGCTCGACCCCTCTGCTCACCTCAAACCTGTGCTTTTATCTCACCCTATTTGTAACAGCTCAGGTGTCCTTGAAGCCTCCTGGAGCGCTCCGGGCTGTCGTTAAGCACGCAATTAGGATTTAATTTATTTCCATGAGAGGCGTTTAGGGGTGATTTCTGGGAGCCGCTCCCTGACCTGGGCACACACCTGGGCACACCCCTGGGCACACACCTGGGCACGGGCGCGAACGAGCAGCGCCCTCTGATGGGCGGCGCGGGAAGTGCAGCGCGGGCACCACCGGCCCCATTAATTACTACAGCAAATTAAATACAGATTTGATCAAAACTAACAGCATTTCAGACCTGCAGCCGTGTTAGGATTCACGCGTTTTCAGGCTGGCAAACCAAAGAAATCTGCAGGTAATTCTAAGATAAGAATGGAATTTGTCCAGAGACCTTGAGCTGGTGCAGAAGCAGGAAAAGCAGGTGCAGAAACTCCGTGGAATAACATTAATAGAGCAATTTATAAAGTTAAAACAAGTTGCATTAAGACTGTTTAGACCTAGGAATTTTTAGGAAATATGTATGACAATAATTAGCTATAACTGAGTGATGTTGGATGGTTTGCATGGGGTGTGTGTGTGTTCTAAGATTGTGTGTAACTGGGTGAAAAAGCAGTTCTGAATATGGTCCCTTCTTAAACCTGAATATTCTTGCACAAGAACAGTTTAAATATTGTTAATGTTAACAGAGTTGCAACCCCTTCCCTGCTCCTCTTCCCTTCTCTCCACAACTACTGTAACTCATGGCAAAGAGGACTAATAAAAAATACCAGCAAAGAGTAAAACCTCATAAAATTCGATGCAGTCAAAGGATTTATTTAACAATAGGGGGTTAAAGCCCCTGAAAAGCCCCTAAAAGGCTCAATTGAGAACTGTGTCTGTGAAGATCAGGAATTGTGACAGAGATTCATTTGAGTTATTATTGGTAATTATATATATCATTTATAATAATAGAGACCATATCTAATCCCTCCTGTAAGTGCTGGTGGACACCACACTTAAGAAAACAGCCTGAACTCACAACCCAGCAGAGGATTCTGCAAATATTAATTGGAAAAATGTAAACCCCAGAGCACTCCAAAACACACGTTGTGTCACAGGATGCAAAGACTGTGAATAGAATAAATTAGAGAGGAAATAGCTCCTTGTTTTGTAGCCCATCTCCCTGGCAGCTCCTCAGCACCTGTAAATATGGACCTGAGCCCTCGACTCATTTCCACCAAGGGCCTGTAATTTGAGCCACCAATGAGAAGTTCCTGTGCTCAGTCTGTTGCAGGGAGAGGGGTAGAACACATGGCTCTCTGCAGTAGGATCATATTCCTCTCTGTGAGTGTTTTACAGTGGTTCTAAAAAGCTATTAGCCATGATGCTTTTTCCTAATTAACTCTCCAGCACAAGGGTGGATAAATCACCTCTTGGTCTGGCACCAGCTTTCAAAAATCATTTTTAACAAGTGGCAGCTCACAACTGGTCCATTCACAGATTCTCCTGATGTTGTTTGAAAGCAAATCCCCCAGAATATCTGAGAATATCTGGGCTGGCTGCATGAGGCTGCTATCCCATAAATTAAACCAGGGAAGAGCAGCCCCCTGTGAGACCACTGGGCATGTGGACCACAGTGCTGTGCTAAATTTGGGAACATAATTAATTTTGGGAAGAATGCCTGTGCCTATTAACTAATTTTTTTAAAAGCATCATTTGCTAAAAATGTCATCTTCACATTCATCTGTTTATTTAAGTAGAGCAGCAGCTGCAGAAACTTGGGAGAACCAAAACAATCTTGCCCAATTTAAACATTCCCAGAGCAGAGAGAAGAACAGGGAAGGGTGATTTGCTGGACAGGAGTCAGGGAATTCTTAGGAGAGGGTTGTGGAAGGGCTTGGTCTCCCCTTGGTTCACCTCAGGGAAACAGCTTGAGCAGATATAAAAGAAAGGCTGAGCTTCAGAATAACTTGTGGCTGACACTTGGGATCTAAAAGTCATGGAAATATCTCCACGTGGAAAGGAAGGATGTGAATTTGTGCCCCACATTCCAAACTAAGTGTTCCCACATGAGGCTGAGAAGTGGAACTCAACATTCCCTCCCAAACCACAGCAGAAAAACAAGATGGAAATGACACCCAAGTTTGTGGAGGATTCTGGTTCTTCTATTTTTTTAAATTATTGATTAAACTGATTTCTGCTCAGGGCCAGCACCAACGTGGCAGGATTGCTTTAAAAAAACAACTAAAAAAAGCATCAGAACAAAGTGAAAGCATTTTCCACTTATTGCCAACAATCCTGTGATTATTTGAATGGCAAGAGAGTGAACAGAAAGCCCTTTCTTGTCAGTAAAACCCTTTTTTACCTCTTCCTTGATCTCTGGGTCACACCCAAACCCCACAAGCTCCAGTTTGCTCATCTCCTCTCCCTGATTGCCCTGACCAGGCACATTCCCACCTAAACCTGGACTTCTGCTGGATTGGGATCTTGGCACCTAAACCTGTTACAGTACAGATTTCTTTTCCCCAGTGTTGTCACTCAAAATGTCAAAAAATAGGAAAATATGTGGTATTCTCACTTAAAGTATCTTTTTTCTTTAGGTCTGACACTATAATAGTGGAAAGCAATGCATAAAATAAGCCCATAAATGAGTATAAATTACTTACAGGAGCAGATTTTTTCTTAGTTATAAGAGGCAGCCTGGTCTCATCATTCTGCTGTTTGAAACCAGCTTTGTTTTCCATGTTCTCTGGCTCAAGCACAATTTGCACATCCATTTCCACCTGAAATACAGAAACTGCATCATCATTAACTGCACCAAGATGTGTTTAGAAGCAGGAATTGTGCAATAAGTTCATAAATTTGGTGAATAATGATAAAAATTCAGGTTCTTTGACTCCACACAGAACTGGGCAAACAACAAAGTGGCTTTTGATTGATGGAAAACTTTGCAAGGATCACAACTACGACCCACAGACACTTGTGCCAAACTTGGTTCAATTAATTCCACCCAAGCTCTGAATTTCCACACCTGGAGTTAAACTTGGAGTGGGAAGGCCAGTCAGAGCTTTGAGTCCTGGATCAGCAGAGGTGATGTGGGAATTCCAGAGCCCTGCCCTGTGGTTTGGACACCCCATCCCCTGGGAGGGGCTTCCCACAGAGGGTGATCCCAATCCAATCCACCCTGACCACGTTTGGCAGAGACTTTAATTCAGGAATCATCGACCTGATGGGCCAGAACAGCTTTTGTGGATCTGTTACAGCTCATTGACTCAATGCAGACAAAGCACTTGGTTATTGGGAAATGAGGAAATAAAAACTCCTTATAGTAACAAGAATTAAAGGACAGCAGTTCCTGTGTGATCTGCATGGAATGAGTTCAACTATTTTGCTAATAAAAATTATTATGATTTCAATCCCAATGGACAGGAAAAGACTTGACAAGTTCCTTCTTGTTGTAAGTAGTACCTAAAGCACAAACCTTTTCTGTTACAGCCAGAAGTGATGCCCTATGGTTTTATTACAGTAGAAGTTTAAGCTGAAAACATTTTTATTCATCTTCTATTGCCCTATGGTTTTATTATTACAGAAGTTTCTTAAGCTGAAAACATTTTTGTTCATCTTCTATTGCAGAAATGTAAAAATAACTCCAGGAAAATTCCATTCTTTACAAATGAAATATGCCAGAAAAAGTGCCAAGAATCATTAGATGTGTATTTGAATGATTAAACAATTATATTACTTTGTGAAAGCACTTAAGGAAGGTTTAATTTCTTTATCTGCACAATATATTCTCTTCTTTTGATAGTAATTACAAGCAGATGTATCAATGAGATGCTCATTTAGATTTGGGGTTGTAAGAACCAGAGTTATTATCCAAGCCAATTTCTCTGTTACCCACATGGCTGCACAGAGACAGAAAGTTCAATTTTCACCCCATCAGTGGGTCTGTGGTGTTTGTTTTATTGCTGTAACACACCCTTTGCAGAGAGGGAACTGCTGGTGCTGTCAGGAAAGAACTGGGGGAATTGAGCACCTCCTCAGTTAAAGCAGGAGATGATTCACAAGGCAAAGTCCCCACTCAGAGTGGCAGGGAATGGTCAGAGGAGTGGAAGGCACCTCTTGTGGGGGGACAGAAACCCCAATTCCACCACAGAGCAGGGGGGAAAAAGGAAAGATTTGGGACCTGTGCTTCCCAAATCCCCTGAGCTGGGTTTGCAGTCTGATCCTGCTGCTGAGAAGGCTCAGAAATTACAATTTCCACCCATCATTTTAAGCCCATTCTGGCCAAGCTATTTCCCACCTGACAAGACGCGCTTGTTTGCTGCAACCCTGTTTGATCCCAGCTACCCCAAACACCAACAATGCTCCAGAGACTCAATTAACACGGTCTCTGGCAGGGTAATTAGCGTGTTCTTTCAGACCTGAGAGCCTTGAGGGACACGTGGGGCTGATTTGCTGCCGGGCTGGACAGTGACAGGCTGAGCAGGGACTCGAGGTAAGACCAGCTGCCCCTGAGGAGCCCCAGCAGGAAGGGCCCTGCTTTGGAGAGAAACAAACAGGGAGATTTTCTTAAATTACTCTGATTTCACTCCCCAACCCACCCTGCTTTCATCTCTTTGAATCTGAAAGTCACTGTTTTTATTTCTAGCTGCATTTAGCAAAAATCAAGTCACAGGAGTTGGCAGGTAACAACCAGAGCTACTTATTTAACCTTAAAATAAAACCAAAACAACAAATGGCCAAAGTAACTTCATCCAGCCCAACACTCCCATTTGCTCTACAAGATTCTGTTCCCACAGATTTTGTGTCTTGCTGCAATAAAAGAGCTGTTTCACTTACCATTGGGAAGTTATTTCTTTAGTACCAGCAGAAGAAACAGGTGACACTTGGCTGTTTGGAGCATTTGAATAATTTCCAGTATGTTTCTGTTGAGAGGAGAAAAAATAATGTTTAGATTATTACAAAGGGAATAGTAAATATTAATGATAATTAATATTAAATTTAGCTCAGTTAGTTTAGCAATCCAGACCTCCACTCAGCTGAAAAGTTGATAAACTTTGGGCCTCTGTTGGACTAAAAAACTCTGATTTTTGGCTCCTGGGCACAGGATCAGTTAATCCTGATGAGCCAAAAGTGAAGGCAACGTTCTGAACTGCAATACCTGAGAAATCCCATCACTGGCTGGTTAAAAAGGGATCTTGCAGGATGACAGAGAGGTGGCCCCAGGAGAATTCCTGACAGAGACCTCAGGACCAAAATCTGCTTTATTTTACTTACTCTCAGCCCCAGCTCAGCTCTCTCAGTTGCTGTTCTGAGGTCACTGATTTCCACGGCTTCTACACTTCCTTTCAGGTTGGTATTTTCCATTTCAAGCTCTTCTTGAACCTAAAAAGCAATTTAGGACAAAAATCACACCTGTAACCAAACCCCATGGGATTACATAGCAGGATTTAATCCAAGGAAAATTATTCTTAAATACAGGAGGAAAAAACAAACATGTGACTTCCCATGCTCTGTCCTACCATAAATATGACAGCACAAAGCCACTTACTTATCATTGACTGTACAAAACCCCGGGAAAATTAATTTGAAAACGAACCTCATAAAAGAACGAGAATAAACTTCAGGCCTGAGGTTCTTTGTTTCCTCACACAGCACTGGGGAGGGACCTCAAAAACCTTTCGGAGGGACCTCGAGGCACCTGTGAGGAAACCACACCAGAAACGCCTATTTACGTTCTCGGCACAGATTTCAGGTCTCGTTGTGCCAAACCCACAGCAATTACACAGCACTTACACACAGCCCGAGCTCTGGTCTCACCCACCGGCCGCCTCCCCTCCCTCAGGCAGGACAGACCCCCCGCGCCCCATCCCCTCAGTAGCGTCAGGGGGGCTGGGGGGATGCTCGGGGGTCCCGGGGCGGGGCAGGAGGAGCTGGTGCCGCCGCACCCACCGCTGCCGCTGTCGGTGTCGGTGACAGTGTCGGGGTCGCGGTGACAGCGCCGGGGTCGGTCCCGCTCCCGCCATGGCGGCGCCGCCTCTCCCGGCAACGGGACGCGCCGGCCGGACCGCACCACCGGCCCCTGTTCAGAGAGGGGGGAACAGTGCACTGAGCGGGGGCCGAACCCGCGCTCCGCCCGGCTCCTCCCTGGGCCGCCCCCCCGTCCCCGCGCGCGGTGGTAGCGGCGGGCGGGCCGGAAGGGGCGGGGCGCGGGCGCCATGGCGGCGGCGGGGCCGCTGGCGCTGCTCACCAGCACTGCCGCGGCCTTCGCGCCAGAGGAGCTCGTCAAACGTGAGTCCGAACGAGGGGCCTCGGCTGCCCGTGCCCGCTGGAAGCACTCGGGGGGGTTGTTCTCCCCTCAGGAGCGCTGCTGTCCCCGCAGGGACCCTGTTCTCCCCTCAGGGTGCCGGTGCTCCCTTAGTGGCGGCTCTGCCCCCTCAGCATGGCCGTTCTGCCCTCGGGGGATCAAATCCACCCCTCAGGGGCTCCATCCCACCCTCGGGTCTCAGTCTCCCCCTCAGGGGCTCAAATCTACCCTTCAAGGGCTCAAATCTTCTCCTCAGGGGTTCCAATCCACCCCCCGAGTCTCAGTCCTGCTTTCAGGGGCTCATTCCTCTTTCCAGTTCTCAATCCACCCCCGCGCGTTTCAGTCCA
Source organism: Gymnopithys bicolor (assembly GCA_035041215.1). Taxonomy (NCBI): domain Eukaryota; kingdom Metazoa; phylum Chordata; class Aves; order Passeriformes; family Thamnophilidae; genus Gymnopithys; species Gymnopithys bicolor. Next base: position 1,747,108 of record JAWWLY010000018.1, read on the forward strand.
CCCCTTGAGGGCTCAAATCCTTCCTCCAAGTCTCAATTCACCCCCTCAGGGGTTCATAGAATCGATTGGGTTGGAAAAGACCTCCAAGATCATCAAGTCCAACGCTTGGTCCAACTCCAGTCCCTTTACCAGATCATGGCACTCAGTGCCACGGCCAAGCTCA
>JAWWLY010000018.1:1761930-1773550 GCA_035041215.1 Gymnopithys bicolor
GATCCAACCCCACTGTGATCACCAGCCCAGGGCACTCTGTGCCCTGGGCTGGTGATCACAGTGGGGTTGGATCAAGTGTTGGACTTGATGATCTCTGAGGTCTTTTCCAACCCAATCCATTCTATGATTCTCCCTGAAATCCTCTCCATCCCCTGACCAGTTCCAGGGATCTGTGGTAACCTGGCACCTTGTGCTTGTCTCCAGACAGGGCACAGGGCTTTGGGCTCCTCAGCACGTTGGCAGGTGCCAATCAAGTCCTGGGCTCCACAGACACCCCCGAGGCTCAGGTAAGCACAACTCCTGCTCCTGCTCCTGCTCAGCCTCTTGCCCTTTTGCCTGTGCCACCCCTGGGCTGGAGATTTTGCCCTCCCACTGTGTAAATGTTGTACCCACATTGCCAAGGAGAGATCACTCCAAGCTCCATCCAAGGGGCTTTTTGGTAATACCCAAGAGCAGTATTTTGGGGGAAACAAAAACTGTCATTTCCTAATTTCACTTAAAACCCCAACAAATCTATCCCCAAACCCTTCATGTTGTACTTATTTACAGAAGGGGTTTTCATGGTACAGGTTTGGCAGTGACAGTTGAAGATGAGGTGTAAGTGAAAACAGGAAGCACCTGATTTGCTGCTGCTGGTTTTTGGTTTTTCAAACTGAAATACCTGTTTGTTCTTTGCCAGCCCAACCCCTCCCCAGCAGACAGAGAAGAGTCCCAGTGTGACAGCAGGGAAGATGCAGCTGGCACAGACCCCCTGCAGGCTGAGCACGCTGCAGGTGAGCTCTTGCTCTGCCTGGAGCAGACACACCTGGCTGGGGTGGCCCCACAAAGCCACTGGCTCCACTCAGGGAAAAGGGTGGGCAAAGGCACCTGCCAGAGCCAGGAGAAATCCTCACATCCTGGCAGCATTCCAGGAGATGGGACTTCCTTACAAGTAGAGGTTGGGTGTTGCTACTTGTGGTCTCAGCACTGTTACTAACTAGTCTTTGGTTCACTCCATGGCTGTCCCCAGACAGATCATTCCAGAAGCAGCAGGAAATTTTTATTGGATGAACTCATAGCACACTCTTGCAACATAATGTATCATAGAATCATGGAATCCTGGAATGGTTTGGATGGGAAGGGACCTTAAAGCCCATCCAGTGCCACCCCTGCCTTGGGCAGGGACACTTCCCACTGTCCCAGGGTGCTCCAAGCCCTGTCCAGCCTGTCCTGGGACACTCCCAGGGATGGGGCAGCCACAGCTTCTCTGGGCACCTGTGCCAGGGCCTGCCCACCCTCCCAGCCAGGAATTCCTTCCATGAAACAGTTCCCACTGTAACGATGCCATGAGTTGTGTGTATGAACCATCAGTAAATTAAATGTTTCTTCCTCTCCCACAAGGATGGAATTTGTAAATGGGACTGGCAGCTGTTAAAATACTGGTTTTCTGCTGATAAACCAGAATAAGTCATCCTCAGCCTGTGTGTGTTGCAGATCCCATGCTGGATATGGACATCCAGGAGCTGGCCAGCCTGACCACAAGAGATGGAGACCTGGAGAACTTTGAGAGGCTGCTCTCCAAGCTGAAAGAAATGAAAGGTAACCCCAGCAGAGACGTACCTGAACCCTGGCACCCACTCCAGTGGCTCAGGCCTGAAAGCTGGGAAGCCTGTACAGATTCCTGCTTAGTAAAAGCACTGGAGAGGAGCTGAGGTTCTCCACTCAACCCCTCCTGTTCTCCACAGACAAAGCTGCCACGTTGCCTCACGAGCAGAGAAAACTGCACGCGGAAAAGGTGAGGGCTGGGACCTGCTGTTGGCATTACTGATTTTCCCTTTCTGAGAGTTCATTCACTGAGAGCAGTCAGAACAAACCATGCAGTCCTAGAGAAGACTGTCAGGTGTCTCCCAAGGGCTGAGTAACAAACCTGGAATTTTGAAACACCAGAAAATCCCAGAATCTTTAGGTTGGAAGGGACTTTAAGATCATCTCGTTCCATCTGCCCTGCCATAAATAAAAGACTTTCCCCTTTCAGGATTTCTGAGCTGAAGACCCTGCAGTCACTGGGGGTGTGGGCCAACTTCCACAAGGCAGTGGAAAAGTCTTGATCTCCTGGAAAATTTAATCATGCCTTAATTAGCACAGGTCTTGTATCACAGATGCTTCTCAGGAGTCCCAAATTATTGCCTGAAATCCCTTACCCTCAGAGAGGATGAGCATTGCACTCAAAATCCTGGTTGCCAGATCTACCTGCTGCTCACTTTCTTGGTTTTACATGATAAATGCAAATTTTCCTGCCATTTGATGGGAATTTTTGTCCCTTCCCCTCCCTTTTGCCATTGTAGGTGGCCAAGGCGTTCTGGATGGCCATTGGGGGAGACAGAGATGAGATTGAAGGGCTCTCCTCGGATGAAGAGAACTGAGTTCTTCTGTAGCTGCAAGAGCCACAGCAGCCCTAAAGGAGTGCTCTTCCCCTGTAATTAAGTGTTTATTGCCAAAAGCCCCCCTTAGCTCCTCTAGCTGCTCTTTTGGTGCATTGAGTGAACATTCCACACCACCTCCTGGCTCTGGTGGGTCTCTGAGTGTCCCTTGTCCCCTCTCACAGGACTCTGGAAGGTGCCATGTGCAGTTGGAAGAAACAGTAATGAATTCACAATTTTTTTTATTGTTTGCCCCTGCAGTTGAAATAAACAGTTGTGCTCCCAGTTGTCTCTGCACACGTGCTGGGGCTTGGGCAGTGACACCCCAATTCCAAACTCCACTGTTTGATGGAGCCTTTTCCCAGTTCAAACTGACCACATTTCTCTGAGCCACAAGGAGGAGGCTGCTGAGCTGTGCCCTGATGCTGTGCCAAGGCTGCTGGGCTCACCCTGCTGAGTGCCAAAGCCATTAAAAATGGCCCCTGGGCTCTGACTCTGCTTGAATTTTGTCTGTGTAACTAACTGGGCCTTCCCTGGAATGTCAGGTGTTGCCCACACTCCCTGACTTTCCATTAGAAATGAAATTTGGGCTGCAAGGCCACACAGGTTGTTCCAGGGGTGGATTCCCTGCCCAAAGCTCTGCAATGCCTGGCAGAGCACCCAGACCTGCAGCTGCAGAGCTCTGCCCTGGACACCTCAGGGAATGCTGGCATTGCAGTGCCACTGCTGTGGCCACTGTCCCACTCCTGTGTGCTCCCAGAGTGCCAGTTGCTCTTCTGGGATCAAGGCTTAGAAGGAATTCCCTTGTTCTTGATGGAGTGTATGGTCACAGCACAGCCCTGCAGGGGAGGGGGAAATGGGAGGAGGGAAAACCAGCAGGAAGGGGGAGCCTGGTGAGGGACTGAGAGGAGAGGGGGTAAATCCATCCTGGAGCAGACACAGTCAGTGGATCAGTGGGAAGAGGCAGCCAACAGATTCTTTTGTGCAAGAGTCCAGCCCTCTCCAGTCTTTTCCCCAAGAGCTTTCCCTTATCAAGCTGAAAATCTGCCCTGTTCTAACCTGAGTTAGAAATTTGGAAATCAGCTTTTCCAAGGTCTGGTTTCCATGTCATTAAATTTCCTGAGTCCTGAGACAGCAGTTTGCCATCTGTTACTTGATGGCTTTGCACTCTGAAGGCACTTTCCCAGCCATTCCTGGCATCCATTGTCCCACCTTTTAAGATGGATCAAAGGTAATGGAGCTTCTTGGAATGCTGGAAATCATGTTTGGGGCAAAACTGCAGCATCAAGCAGTTTGGAAAGCATTTCTGCCCCAAACCTGAGCAGCAGCTCCCCACAGCAAACCACCTGGTAAGAAAAGCCCCTTTCCCAGGGATACACACAGAGCCATCCAAGGAACACCTGCCAGGGCCAGCTCTTCCCAACCACCTGCCAGGCCTTGCTGGGACTGCTTCTCCTGCTCTTTCCATCTTCTTCCCACCATGGACAGCTGGAATAAAGACCTGAAGGTGGTTCATTCCAAGCAGGGAATGGTTTTCCATGTTGGCTTCTTGGTAGTTTGAAGACTTTCCCCCCCCTTTTTGTTGTGCAATAGTGATAATGGGAATGAGTGCCATGGGAGTGAGTGGAGGCAGTGAGGAAAACAATGGACTTGGCTGCTTTATAAAGCCAATCCTTCAGCCATGGGATAGACCTGATTTTTTAAATTTGATAAAGTTACACCATTCCAATCCAGTTCTTTGCCTTATTCCAAGACAGCAGCAGCTCATTCCCTTATTAAAAACTCCTCCAGACTTGTTTTTGTTGGAAATAGTTTATAGATGCACAAATCATGGAGGCAGGAAGTGTGGCTGGAGAAAGCAGGACAGTTTAATGGTCCTTTAAGAGTATTGTGTTTTTAAAGCAAAGTTTACTTTTGGGGTGGCTTGGGGGTTTTTTGTGGGTTGGTTGGTTGGGTTTTTCTGAAGAGACAGTTTGGTTTTGGCTCCAGAATTTCTTTACAAAATAAGGAGTTGTAACAAAATAATTCCCATGCTGGTTTTCCCAGAATCCCAGAACAGTTTGGGTTGGAAGGGACCTTAAAGGCCACCCAGTTCCACCCCTGATTTGCATCCTCATCCCAGGTATGGAGCTCGAGTTTCAGAGTTCCCAGTTGCTGCTCCAGCATTCCCAGCCCTGGACAGGCATTGCAGAGTTTCTGGACAGTTCAAGTTGCTGCAATGGCAAAGATTTTCCTGCCACCACAACCATTTGCCACCCAACTTCTGCCTGAACCAAAAATTCCAGGTGAGGTCAATTCATCTTTTTTTTTTTTGGCTGAAGCTTTGGGATTCTCAGTTCCTTATCAAAGCTGTCCTTGCTCCAGTATCCCATTCCCAGAGCAGATGGGAATCCTGGGACACTGCAGGAGACAGGCAGCACCACCCCAGCTCAGCACTGCTGCACTGCCTCATGCTCAGAGTTGGGCCAGCCCAGCACAAGGCCTGGCTGAGCCCCTTTATTACCACAGTGCTGGAAAACCCAGTGGAAAAAGTGTGCTCGTAAATCCTGTCAGGAAAAACAACCCCCAAACAAGTGAATTCCAGGGAAAGCCTCGGAGGGCTGGGAGTTCAGAGCACGGCTCATGGTGTGCCTTGGCTCCTCCTGGGGCTCCCTGGGCAATGCCCACTCCAGCACAATGCCAGGGCTGTGTCACTGTCCCCTGGGATGGCACTGCCCTGCCCACCCTCCATGCACAGGGCTCTGGGAGGGGATGGCACTGCCCTGCCCACCCTCCATGCACAGGGCTCTGGGAGGGGATGGAGAGGCAGCAGCAGCACTGCAGGGAGCACAGGCTCCAGGGACCTGTGTGAGCACAGAGGGAGAGCCCCAGGCACAGCCTGGCACACTCAGGCAGCAGAACTTCCCAGTTCCCTGAGCTGATACTGGAGCTCCCCAGTTCCCTGAGCTGATACTGGAGCTTCCCAGTTCCCTGAGCTGGTACTGGAGCTCCCCAGTTCCCTGAGCTGGTACTGGAGCTCCCCAATTCCCTGAGCTGGTACTGGAGCTCCCCAGTTCCCAGGTGAAAAGTCCATCAGGAGTCTGAAGTGGGGCTGAGAGTGAATGTGCAGCCACCTCTGACTTTTCCAGCACTGGGACAATAAATCCTCTGAGCCCAGAGCTCCACTTCTGCTCACCTTTGAATCCTGTGAGTTACAAGAACAAGTTGCAGGGATTTAATTATTTTTTTTTGTATCTGGCTTTAAATCCTTGAACAAAACTGTCCCAACTGTAAAAAGAATGAAGGTCCTACCTGTCACTGAGGTCTCTGAGAATGACCTTCCTTACACAAACCTGGAGCTGCTGCTGCCTCTGAACCACCACCTGTGGTTTCCAGACTCCACACTGCCAGTTTGTGTCCTGAAATCCATCCTTACAACACCCTGATGTGCTCAGGAGCCTCAGTTTTCAAATCAAAGTTTATTAAAATGTCAAAAACAGACCTTACAGTTTCACATGGGAAGGGGAGGGCGTACATGGGACAGTTCTGGAGTAACAAACAGTGATAATGGTGCCAGGGCAAAGCAGGGGCAGGGACGCCCAGCCAGGGCAGGAGTTCTGCCACTACACAAACATGGGAGTGGGATGTGCCCCCAGACACACTGGGGGGGCTGCCCAGCACCCACACCCTGCAGGAGGGCAGGATGGACCAACCAGCTCTGCAGGACCAGCTCTTGTCCTTTCAGAGCCTCACCAAGCCCTGCAGAGCACGAGGGGCCCACGTGGGACCTCCCTCTCCGTGGGCATGGGAGGGTTCACTCACAGGGTCTGTGCTCAGCTCTGTTCTCACACCACAAACTCCTCATTCCCAGCAATCCTCAGCAAGGAACAAATGGAATATTCAATACTCTGAGTCCTTAATTGCCCTCTCTGTTAAAAATTAACTATTTGAGTCATCTGAATAACCAACAAAGACAACATAAATACAAAAGCATGTACATGGTAAAAAACATGAACTCAACCACACCACTCTGTCCATGGCTACAGAGGGATTATTTCCCATCCCAGCTTGGCATGCCTGGGAAATTCCACCCTCCCACCCACCCAGTACCTCGGAGAACCAGGAAAGCTCCTGCATGTTTTGTGACAGGGCTGAAGTCCTTCACTGAACTGTGCTCTTCCCCCTGTGCTTTTCCACTTAGGAAGCAGCACAAAGCACAGATGTCAACACTTGCTGCTTGAGATGAGTCCTGAATATCCTCCACCCTGCAAAGGAGTCCTCTGGAGGGTTCAACTCTGCTGCTCCACAGGAGAGAGGAAACTCTGAGTAACTCAAAGGTTCCCCTCAGCCTTTTCCTGGCACACAAGGGCAGCCAGAGCTCTGGGGAAATGAGTTATGATTGGATTTCTCCATCCCTGGGCATATGCACAGATTCCTGGAGATTAAACCAAGTGGACAGCACTGGATTACTTCTAAGACAAGTTTAACACGAAATACAAACTGCATTTCAATACATTAATAGTAAAAAAAAGCAAACAACCAAACACCACAGCCATGGAAAAGCACAAAGGCCATTGGTGTCACCTTGTGCAGCCACACCAAGGAAGAGTCAAAGCTCCTGACGCTCCAGGGAACAAAAATGTAGGAAATCCTGGTGGGAGCAGCCCAGGCTGCCATGAAAGGAGAGGGTGTTCCAGTCTGGAGCTGGAACCTGAGCCAGGGCATGGCTGGGCACTTCCCTCTGTGCTACACACCAAAGCTGTTTATCCATAAACTTCCAGGGAAAGTCAAATCCCAGCAGAGCCACCTGTGCCTTCAGGGCCACCCTTGGAGTCCCCAGGAATGGGAATCCCTGGATGCTGCTCCCTGGCCTTGGTGTCCCCAGGAATGGGAATTCCTGGGTGCTGCTCCCTGTCCTTGGTGTCCCCAGGAATGGGAATTCTCTTCCATCCTTACAACCCCTGCCACTGGGATCACCCCCAGCCCTATCCCTGCCTTTGTCCGGGCTCAGGACTCTCCCCTTGACTCCCTGAGGTACCTCTGGAGCCCCCAAAGCTTTTGGGAATCAGGGAGAGGCAAACAAAGGGCAGGAAGTGGACACTTCAGTGCAGATATCTCGGGTTTCTCTCACTGCACTGCAGGCCCTGCTCACCTTTGCCACTGGAAGTCACTTAAGGGATGATGATGAGGGGAGATTAACCCAAGTTTTTATGCAACATCTGAATCCTGGTTTTCAAAAGGCCTCGATTAATAACAGCCAGCAATTAATTAACCTTCAGTAAGGAGAGCCAGATCTGGATCCTGGCAGGAATCTGGGCTGGCTGAGGAGGTGACTCTGCAAAATTCCTATTAAAGTTGGGATTTATCCCCACTCATGACCTCTGGGTCAGGCTGGGCTCCTGCACACACCTCCAATCCCTGACTCTGGAATTGAAGGTGTCCTTTGTGTTGTTAATGCAGGAGGCACCAGAGTCCAACTTCCTCCAGGATTCTGAGAACAACCACCACAGCTGTCACTAAAATAAACAAGACACTCAGGAGGAGCCCTGGGCAGATTTTCACCCCCTCTCACTAAACAGCCCAAAATCCACCATTTCCACAAAAGTCAGGATAAACTTTTGATTGCAACTCAATTAGAAACCTGTATCTGAACATAAAATGCTGAATCAATCCACAATGCCAGAGTGTGTAAGTAGCTGGAAATCCTGTTTCACACACTGCTCTCACTGCCCCAGGCCCATCAGACTCTGCAAAAACAAGACCAATCACACCCCAGAAAGGCTCCAGTGCTGCTCCAGGCTGTGCTGCAGGGAAAGCTCCAGTCAGGACTCTGCAGGAGGATATTCCCAAGGGCTGTCTCACCAGGAGCACATCCACCACCCAGAGTCTTCCTCAGGATTTCAAGCTGGCATCTTAAAAAAGGTGATTGCTTGTTTCTGGCAGCAACCTCTGAACAGCCCTCCATGTGCCCATCAAACAGCAGCAGTGACCCAACAGGGCTCTGCTATCCTGGACTCCAAAGGGGTGGCTCTGGCAAAGCAGCTGCTGGGGGGGCCAAGGAAGTCTCAAACAAGCCCATTGGAAAGGCAGGTCCATGGAAATTCCTGGGAGGTGTTTGCAGTGTGGCTCCAATCAGCTCCCCCAGGATCAGGGCACTCCAACTGCCATGGGCACAGCTGGCAGCACAGCTGGCAGCACCAACCCTTCCCACAACCCCTCCCAGGGTCCAGCCAGTCAGTCCTTCCCACAGCACATCCAGCTGCTGGTTTGTCTTCCATACACAGAAAAAAAAACAACAAAAAAAGATTTCCATAGGAAACTGATGATGACTTTCTCCCTCCCCTCTAATATTTTGGCACAAATGCATAAGATACTCACTGCAGATATAAAGAAACAGATAATTGGACAGCACTGACAAAGTTATGAGACTTATTTGGCAAATGTGAACCATAAAAACAAGTGCTAAGGGGTTTTTTTCCAGTTGTGGAATTTGTTTGCCATGACAGTTGCTGCAGGGAAAAAAAATATTAAACAGTCTGGAGCATGTATGTTTAAAATGAACATTTTATAATACAAGTAAATACACACTCTCCCCATTCCTCCAGGCCAAAACACATCTCAGAGCATTTCCATCAGCTGGAATAGGTTGGAAACAGAGGGGCTGTGGCTGAGCTGGCCAGGCTGTCCCTCAGGATGACCCTGGTGGCTCCCAGCCCTGCTCCACCTGGACACAGACTCCACATTGCCCCTCAGGCTCCAGGAGGGGCAGTGCCATCCAACACTGAGGGAACAGAACACAAACTGCCCGTGGTTAATGCCAACAGAGTGCAGACAACAAAGCCTTGAGCACTGCAGAGCTGCCCACAGACAACTGTCCATCTGGGAGCAGCTCCAGCAAAAAGTCACTGCAGCAACAGCAGAAAGAGCCTTAAATTGGGCCTTTTGCTTCATTCCAACCCACTCTGATCCAAGAGGGCATCAGCTGCATCCCTTGGGCACGGAGACTCGGCCTCCCTGTTGGCAGTGGAGGCAATTCCTTCCTTTGAGGAACATGACTGGGGAACTGGTTCCTTTGGGTGCTTTCCATGCTCCCTGTGCTGCCCTGCAGGGGTGGCTCAGGTGGCTGGGGAAGGGCTGAAGGAATGCAGGAGCACAGTCATCCATCCCACAGGGGCTGCTGCTCCCAGGACACCTCCTGCAGTTGGGCTGGGCACAGGGCAGGGCTCCTCGGAGCTCTGGGGCTCCTGTGTGCTCACACAGCCAGAGCCAGCAGGAACAACCCAGCTGGAGCCACAGCACTATCCAGTTCTTCTCTCAGGACAAACTCCAGCTCCAAATTCCAGGAGCATCCCAACCGAAGTGCCGAGAGTTTCAGTGGAAGTGGCTTAAAGGGGTATTTAAAAAAAACCAACAAAGAAAACCCACTTCTTTTTTTTTTCCTTTTGAAGCAGGTTTGTTTCTCATCACTTGAATAACTGGGAACTTGTTTACTATGTTTTGCTAAGGGTTTTCCAGAGTCTTTGTGACCCCACTGCCCCCGGGGGGTTTCCTTAGGAGACACTGGAGCAGCGGATGCTGGGGGAGCCCATCTGGGTGAGGACCTTGTCCAGCCACTGCAAAGGGCCATTGAGGTGCAGCTCAATCCAGCAGGGAGTGCTGGTCACTGTCTGCCTCCTGCAAGGGGAGAGAGGAGCACAGAATGACTTACAAAACCTGACCAATGGGGAAGGTTTTACAGCCCCTGAGCTTTCCTTCCTGCTTAGGCAACCTCCCTGCTCTGGAACAGCTCCTGGGCTGTGCTGCTCATTCCTCCTAAAACCCACCCTGCCCCTTCATTTGTTATGATCCCACAGCAGCAACTCTCAATGTAACCCATTCACTGCTCAGATTCCTGGGCACAGGCAGGTGATTCCCTGAGGGAAAGGAAGGTGTTTATCTATGCAAAATCCTTGGGGTTTATTTTGCAGACCCACTTTAATCAGACAGCAAAGGGAGTTCCCTTTCCCTGTGTACAAGACAAGGACATTGTACCATATCTTTGGATTTTAGCAGAAGGTGGAAGTGCTGGACAGAGACCACCCTGATTCTGTGACCCTGTCCTGATAACAGAGCAGTCTTAGCACACTCAAACCATCAAATAAACATCTAATTTTAAGAAAAACCCCTGATATAGTCCCTACATGGACCATCTGGATTTATCTGCTGTGCTTCAGGTACAGCTCTTGGTTTGTCCCAAACCCTTGTGGTGTTCCAGGTGAATCACACAAAGTGTGTCTTACACAAACAGGGGGGGGAAAAACAGAGGTGGGACCAACACCCCCCAACAAATCACACCATGTGTGTCTTACACAAACAGGGTGGGAAACACCAGAGGTGGATCAACACCCTCCAACAGCTACAGCCCAATGTGTGTCTTACACAAACAGGGTGGGAAACACCAGAGGTGGGACCAACACCCTCCAACAGCTACAGCCCAGTGTGTGTCTTACACAAACAGGGTGGGAAACACCAGAGGTGGGACCAACACCCTCCAACAGCTACAGCCCAATGTGTGTCTTACACAAACAGGATGGGAAAAAGCAGAGATGGGATCAACACCCCCCAACAGCTACAACCCATCTGTGTTCCTGGACTGTCACTGAGCTAATCCCACTCCTAAAGGGGACTAAGAGCTTGGCAGAGCTCTGCTGGGTGGGACTGGCAGGAGTGAGGGGAAGCAGCAGCCCAGAGCCAGGTGCCCCCAGTGCCCCAGGTGCCCCCAGTACCTCCCAGGTGCCCCCAGGTGCCCTCAGGTGCCCCCAGGCTGACCTGTACTCTGCCCCCCAGCCCTTGACGAAGCTCATGCGGATGGTGCACATCCTGGTCAGCTGGTACACGGCCTCAAAGCCCTGGTTCACTGACTGTGCCAGCAGGGCAGCAAACTCCTGGTTGTTGAAAATCTTCAGGTTACAGCCTGTGGAGAGAGCACATGACAGGATGAGGCATCAGCTCAGTGAGATCCAGAAATCTGTGTCTTGCTGAGGATGGCAGGAAAGCCCAGGCTGCTCTGCCATGGCCCCAGAGCACGGGATGCCAACCCTCAGGGTACTCAAACACTGCCCTGCAGAGGAAGGGAGAGAGGGGGGCACATCCTCACAGCTCAGGGAATACAATCATGGAATCAGCTGGGTTGGAAGAGACCTCTGAGATCATCCAGTCCAACCCTTGATCCAACCCCACTGTGATCACCAGCCCAGGGCACT
>JAWWLY010000018.1:1780986-1800929 GCA_035041215.1 Gymnopithys bicolor
AAAAGAAGGGGGGGAAAAAGAAGGGGAGGAAAAAGAAGGGGGGGAAAAAGAAGGTGGGGAAAAAGAAGGGGGGGGAAAAGAAGGGGGGGGAAAAAGAAGGGGGGGAAAAAGAAGGGGGGGAAAAAGAAGGGGGAAAAAAATTCCCTCTTCAACAGCCCCAAGATATGCAAAGGCAGCCAATGACTGACAAATCCTGGAGCAGTGTCAAAGTCCTCCGTGCCAGGATTAAAAGCATATGTAAACTTTATGGCCATGGTTATTCAAGAGTAATCTCAAGTGGCCTCTGTCTGCTGGATAATGAACAGTTGGAGAGCTGAACCTGCAGCCAGGCAGAGCTGAGAGGGCTTTTATGGCACACCATGGAGAGCAATTCCAACAGGTATGAGCTCCAGCTGGTGGAGATCAGACCTTTGTGTGCAGGTAGGAAAATAAGGGACAGCCTGGCCAGGCAGGGAACAGAATCCTGGAGTGGTTTGGGTTGGAAAGGGACTTAAAGTTCATCCAGTCCCACCCCTGCCATGGGCAGAGACACCTCCCACCAGCCCAGGTTGCTCCAGCCTGGCCTTGGACACTCCCAGGGCTGGGGCAGCCACAGCTTCTCTGGGCACCTGTGCCAGGGCCTGCCCACCCTCCCAGCCAGGAATTCCTTCCTAACACCTAATCCAAACCTGCCCCCTGGCAGTTTAAAACCATTGGAATGTTATGAAAGAGACCACTAAGCATTACAGATTTACCAAGTAACTTTCCAGGAGACAAAGTTTAACCTCAATCTGTGTCTTTTAAAAATTGAAGAACACAAACCCAGCAGCAAAACAGAGAGAAAAGAACATTTCCCCTGCAAAGTCACGTAACCAAACAAGGGGGGGTTTGCTGCAGTCCTTCCCTCATTCTTTCTGCTATTTATCTGCCAGCATTTCTTGGGGTTTTATTTAACTCTCTGATCTAAGTTCAGATTCCTTTATTTCTTATAGAATTTGTATGAACCACTGTTATCACAGCCAAGAGGATTAGGGGAAAGGAACATCAGCAGTGCCCACAATCCCATCAAAAGTGCACAGGCTCGAGAAATAGCACCATTAAGGTGTCACTCTCCTGACTAATTACCCCAGTTCCCAGGATCACATGCTTACCCAGATTGTTGTGTGCTGGAGACATGGGGTTGGGTGATAAGTTTGGAGAACCTGAAAATCAAGACAGGGTAATTATTGGTGTGGCACCTGCACAGGGGAAAACACTCACAAAAGATGCTCAGTGTTGCCCAGGCTTGTTGGAGGGATAACCCACTGCTCACTCAGGTCTCCTCTTTGACACCAGCAGCTTCTCTGATGGTTATTACTCCTCACATGAGCTTCCAAATCTATTCTTATATCAACTTGCTGCATATTCTCTGAAGATTAACCCATTAATTTCCCAAACTGAAAAGGCTGGTTTGCTTTCACAGGAAAATTTCAGGTATCCTCAGGACAGCTCCACTCAAACTCAGGCAGCTGGACAGGTCTTGGTTCTGCATTGCCAGGCACAAAATACACTCAGGAAAGTTGGAAACACAGCACTTTGTATCCATAAATCTCCCTGGGTTTGGGATAATGGAGTATTGGATCAGGCTGTACAGACCTGACCAAACAACTGCCAGAATTGTATCCTCAACCACTTAAATTTGGTCCATTCTAAACCTGGTTATTTGTTTCCCTGGCAGTGAGAAAACCCAGACACTGAAATGGTAAAGCCACTTAAAACCAAATCTGTTTGTGGTCATTTGAAACACAGGTAAACTGGACATTACAGTTCAGATTTCTTTATTATCTGAATTTATCATTATTATTTAAATTTATCTCATTTATTTCCTTATTATCTAAATAACTGGTCAGAAAAATGCCTCTGCAGGACAGTGGCAGCTCCATGCAAACTGTTCCTGTACCTGGACACAAACACAAGACAAACTGTCACCCTTGGATGAGTCTCTGCTCTTTCAGCTCCTGCTCAGTAGAACCTGATGCTGCATTTTGGAGAGAACAGACCATGTTGTCCCTTCCACCAGCAGCTGTAGAACACACAGCCCTGTGCTCTGGGAGATCTCAGGTGCATTTACACTCCTGCTACAGGGATAGACCACCTCAAACCACCCCCTGACCCTCAGTGCCCAAAGAAAAGCTCTTAAAGGGTCTCTGGTATGACCCAGAAAGCTGCAGCAAAAGGCAGGAGGTGACTCACCTGCATCCATGCTGGGGTTCATCTGGTGGTCACTGGTTTCTCCATCCTCACTCAAATAGCCTGGAGGAGGGGTCTCTAAAGCACAAAATTATCAGACTTCAGTGCAACTGGATGCAAAGTCTGGATTTTAGGCACCAAAACCATCCAAAGTCTGGATTTTAGGCACCAAAACCATCCAAAGTCTGGATTTTACACACCAAAACGATTCAAAGCCTGGATTTTAGACCCCAAACCATTCAAAGTCTGGATTTTACACACCAAAACGATTCAAAGCCTGGATTTTAGACCCCAAACCATTCAAAGTCTGAATTTTACACACCAAAACGATTCAAAGCCTGGATTTTAGACCCCAAACCATTCAAAATCTGGATTTTAGACCCCCAAACCCTTTACTGTGTTATTCACAAGGAGACAAAATTCTTTCTTATTACTTTTCTTCCTCAAGCTGCTGAAGGGAGGAGCCAACCCAACCAGGATGACATTGGTGTTTGTGAACAGCAGGGGAAGGGGCAAACAAAAAAATCTGGATTTTCAGCCCATAAAACTCGAAGCCATTGAGACAGAGTTTTCTGTCCACATATTTCTCCTCTCCTGGAGTGCAGCTGCAGAGTTTGTCCATGCAAATAAGGTGCAAATTGCTTGTAGAACAGATACATAAATAGAAGAGCTCCACTCCATCCCAAACACTTCACTCAAATTAAAATGTTTTATCCAATTAAAATGGCTGGATTTCAATCAAATCTAACCCTGCTAAGGGCACAGTCAGCTTTAGAGCTCACAATCAGCTGAGTGTGTCCAAGTGAAGAGGTGAGTTTAAGGACATGCAGAACTTGCACCTCTTTTTGCTCAGGTTCCCACTCCGGAGCAACCACGGAAAGACTCCCCGGGCATCCAGCCTGGCATAGCACTGCCCCCTGTGCCCCCTGCCCTGTGCTGGCAGATGGTACCTGGAATGTAGTTGCTCTGGGGCTCGATACCTGCTGGGAAGTTAGTGTTCTCAGGGATCGAGTGGCTGTAGTCGTCCAGCGGAGGGAACTCGGCCGGGATCTCCGTGTGCCGCGGCACCAGCACCGGGGGCAGCACTGCGGGGGCAAACACAGCTCAGAGAGGGGCAAACACAGCAGGGCTCAGAGAGGGGCAAACACAGCTCAGAGAGGGGCAAACACAGCAGGGGCAAACACAGCTCAAAGAGGGGCAAACACAGCAGTGCTCAGAGAGGGGCAAAGACAGCAGGGGCAAAGACAGCAGGGCTCAGAGAGGGGCAAACACAGCAGGGCAAACACAGCAGGGCTCACAGGGGGCAAACACAGCAAGGCTCAGAGAGGAGCAAACACAGCAGGGGCAAAGACAGCAGGGCAAACACAGGGGCAAACACAGCGGCAAACACAGCAGGGCTCACAGGGGGCAAACACAGCAAGGCTCAGAGAGG
Source organism: Gymnopithys bicolor (assembly GCA_035041215.1). Lineage (NCBI taxonomy): Eukaryota > Metazoa > Chordata > Aves > Passeriformes > Thamnophilidae > Gymnopithys > Gymnopithys bicolor. The sequence continues at coordinate 1,784,627 of JAWWLY010000018.1, forward strand.
GGCAAACACAGGGCAAACACGGGGCAAACACAGGGGCTAACACAGCAGGGCTCAGAGTGGGGCAAACACGGGGGCAAACACAGCAGGGCTCAGAGAGGGGCAAATACAGGGGGCAAACACAGCAGGGTTCAGAGAGGGGCAAACACAGCAGGGCAAACACAGGGGGGCAAATACAGAGGCAAACACGGGGGCCAACACAGCAGGGCTCAGACAGGGCACTGCACCCCCAGAAACAAGGAGAGACCAGGCTGGAGATCCACCCTTCAGCACATGGCACTCAGAGGGGCTCACGGAGGGGCAGGAGGTGGTGCTGCCTTCAGCAATAACAGCAGGCACAGGTGGTGTTTGGTCCCCCAGCTGGGGTGGGAGGCTCAGAACTGCAGTCACACCCTGCCCCTTCTGAGGCACAGCCACAGGCCTGCAGGAAACCCCACTGGGGAGAAGGTGGTTCAGAGGGAAGGGGTTTCACACACAATGGAACAGCAAGGTGGGATCACCCAAACATCCCAAAGGGCTCTGCTGGCACAAGGAGCTGCAGCTCCAGCTCAAAGTCCTTGCCAGAGGCAGGAGGAAGCTCCAGAACAGGAATTTCAGTTGTGTTGGGAGCCATTCTTAGACCCACTTACTTCACAGTGAGTTTATCCCTAATTTCACACCAGCACTCAGGGATGCCCAGAATGCTGCCACAACTGCACATGTGAGTTGTTTATGTGCACACAGTGCCCACCAGGAGCCTGGCACCAACACACCCTGCCCAATGGGATCTCCTCAATCCCAAGGACATTCCCCCTGGCGTGCAGACTCATAAATTATTACAGTAAGGGATTATCACTAATAATAAAACACTTTGGCTTTAAAACCCCCACAGGCACTTGGGAATCGCCGGTGCCCGGAGGGAGAGGGGCAGGCCTGGCACGGCCTGGCAGTACCTGGGGTCTCCACCCTCTGGTAGTGGTAGGGGTTGACACAGACTTCGTCCTTCTTCATGTTGAAGGCGAACTCGCACATCTCCATGGCGCGCAGCTCGTGGTGGCTGTGCAGGTCGGGCCAGCGCCACAGGCGGCAGTAGATGACGTGGGGCAGCCCCTTCCTGTGGGACACCTGGAGCCTGCCATCCAGGGACCTGCAGCACACAGGGCACAGGCAGGGCAGCAGTTAGCCTGGGATGAACCCACGGGTGGTTCTACCCCGACACGATGCCACCGGGCTGCTCCCAGCCCTCAGCCAAGGAGGTGCCTCCAAAAACTGCAAAATCAGGGACTCACACACTGGGTCAGGGTGGGAGGGACTTAAAGATCATCTCATGCCACCCTGGTGCCTCCAAAGACTGGACAATCATGGAATCACACACTGGCTCAAGGTGGGAGGGACTTGAAGATCATCTCATTCCACCCTGGTGCCTCCAAAGACTGGACAGTCATGGAATCACACACTGGCTCAAGGTGGGAGGGACTTAAAGATCATCTCATGCCACGTTGGTACCTCCAAAGACTGGACAGTCATGGAATCACACACTGGCTTGGGTTGGGAGGAACTTAAAGATCATCTCATTCCACCCTGGTGCCTCCAAAGACTGGACAATCATGGAATCACACACTGGCTCAAGGTGGGAGGAACTTAAAGATCATCCTATTCCACTCTGGTGCCTCCAAAGACTGGACAATCATGGACTCCCACACTGGCTTGGGTTGGGAAGGACCTTAAAGATCATCTCATGCCACCTCCCCACCATGGGTAGGGAAGGAACAGAATCCTGGAATGGTTTGGGTTGGAAGGCACCTTAAAGCCCCTCCAATGCCCTGGGCAGGGACACCTCCCACCAGCCCAGGGTGCTCCAAGCCCTGTCCAGCCTGGCCTGGGACACTCCCAGGGCTGGGGCAGCCACAGCTTCTCTGGACAGTGATGTTTGTTCCACAGCCCTGCTCTGGATTTACTAATTTTGTGGTTCTTTTGGAGGCAGAGCCAAAAGCTGCAGCAAGTACCAATACACTGATTTAGTGGTTCTTCTTACACAGGGCTTTGCCCAGCTCTCAAATTCCTGCTGTGCATTTCAAGGTTACATCTTACAGTAAGTGTTAATCAAACTGGGCTTTGAAACACAATATGGAGTTTTCCCTGGGACAAAGTCAGCCAGAACTGATGCACAAACCTTTTCTTTAAAGTTCTCTGCTTTATCTAGATGAAGTTCAGGAGCACTACAAAAAACCAGCTTGTAGCTTCCAGTTCCATTTGTCAAACTGCAGCCTGAGAGCAAATTACAGTTTTTCCAGCATTGCTTACTTTTATTTTTACATCTCCTGTGTCTCATTTTTCACCTGTCCTGTGCCCACCCCTGAGCAGCCTCTTCCCAGGAAACCTTCCCGGGAGCAGGGCAAGTGTGTTCAACCCCTTTCCAGCAGAGCAGGGTCTCCTCCAGCCTGAAGGAACAAGAACTGCTCCAGGCACTTGCTCTGAAGTCCAACCCTTCAGTTCCCTCACTTAATAACCCAAATGAAACACTTGAGGGCTTGGGTGAAAGGAAATATTTCTCTATTTTGTCAAAGAAAAAAAAATCCAGAAAAATGCAATTTTACTCAGAATTATTTCCCTTGGTTCTTTGTGTTGGCAGCCAAGCCAGAAAAACAAAACAAACCCAACCCAAAACACACAAACAATTATTCCAAGAGGCTGCTCCAGTCTTGGCTGCCCTAAGAGAGTTTTCCCCAAAGCTTCCCTGGCACGGTTTGGTATCACACAAACCTCATGGAAACACTGCAGGCAAAATGCAGCTGGTTCCAGCCATTTCCTGCCTTCCTGAGGACAGAAAAGCCAAAATTGGTCTGCCCAGGTGGAATATTCACAAGGAGAACACCAGTGTCAAGCCCTGAACTTCTGGGGAAAGTGGGAATTGTGGTGTTGATTCCAAGAGAGCCAAGACTGGACTTATGTGACCTCAAAGCTAATCAGGTTGGGAAAAAAAAATTAAAAATATGTATCAAAAGTGTGAGAATATTCAATAATTTGACAAAAAGAAGAGGCTGAGAGAAGGAACAAACCAGGAGTGATTCTCTCTGTCCTCCTTTCAAACATCTTTGCCTGCTTGGCAGGAGATCTGGGATCCAAATGAGGAGAAAAGAGAAGACTCAGAGAGATTATTCCAAATATCCAGGAGGAGACACATTTACCAGGACAGAAGAAACTCTCCATCCCAACCACAAACTCCCCAGTCAGCTGGAGGGTAAAGAGCAGTTCCCACCACCCCAGGGCAGGAAGGCCAAAGAAATGGAATTCTCTACAATCTCATCTAAAAAAACCTTCTTAAAATGACACAGCCATATGTTTCATTTTCAAACACAACCACCTCCCCTGCTCCCCTCTCCCCTCAAGAAGGAGATAAGGTCAAAGAAATTGCATTTCCTCAAAGCCCTGGGGGTTAATTGTGTTTTTCTGGTTGTGAAATCTCCCCTCGTGCTCTCCATGAAGGGACTGGGGGAAAAAACCAACATTGTCTGAATGTTCTTGGGAAGGACATGGGGAAGGAACAGCTGGGGCTCCTCCTGCTGCACCCTCGGGAGGATTTTCCTCACCCTCACAGAGTATTTTCCTCAGCCCTCCAGGTGTATTTTACTCAATTTTCCTCACCCTCAGGGAGTATTTTCCTCACCCTCACGGGTTATTTTCCTCAACCCTCCAGGTGTATTTTCCTCAGCCCTCAGGGCCTATTTTCCTCACCCTCCAGGAGTATTTTCCTCACCCTCAGGGATTATTTTCCTCCCCTTCCAGGTGTATTTTCCTCAACCCTCACAGAGTATTTTCCTCAGCCTTTAAGGTGTATTTTCCTCAGCCCTCAGGGAGTATTTTCTTCACTCTCAAAGTGTATTTTTCTCAGCCCTCAAGGGGCATTTTCCTCACCCTCAGGGATTATTTTCCTCAGCCCTCAGGGAGCATTTTACTCAATTTTCCTCAACCCTCCAGGTGTATTTTCCTCACCCTCAGGGTTTATTTTCCTCACCCTCAAAGAGTATTTTCCTCAACCCTCAAGGAATATTTTCCTCAGTCCTCCAAGAGTATTTTACTCACCCTCATGGGGCATTTTCCTCACCCTCAAGGAATATTTTCCTCACCTTTCAGGTGTATTTTCCGCAACCCTCAAGGAGTATTTTCCTCAACCCTCAAGGAATATTTTCCTCAGCTCTCCAGGTGTATTTTACTCAATTTTCCTCAGCCCTCAAGGCCTATTTTCCTCACCCTTCAGGAGTATTTTCCTCACCCTCATGGGGCTTTTTCCTCAACCCCCAAGGAATATTTTCCTCACCTTTCAGGTGTATTTTCCTCACCCTCCAAGAGTATTTTACTCACCCTCAAGGGGCATTTTCCTCAACCCTCAGGGAGTATTTTCCTCAGCCCTCAAGATGTACTTGACTCAATTTTCCTCAGCCCTCAGGACTATTTTCCTCCCCCTCAGGAATATTTTCCTCAACCCTCAGGGGTATTTTCCTCCCCCTCAGGGGTATTTCCCTCCCCCCCAGGATTATTTTCCTCCCCTCCAGGACTATTTCCCTCCCCCCCAGGACTATTTTCCTCCCCCTCAGTAATATTTCCGTCCACCTCAGGTGTATTTTCCTCCCCCTCAGGACTATCTCCCTCCCCCCCAGGACTATTTCCCTTCCCCTCCAGGGGTATTTGCTCCAGCCCCAGGGGCAGTTGAGGCTGAGATGGGGCTGAGGTCAGAGGCTCAAGGCTGGGCTGGCCCCGGGGGTGTCCCCAGCCCTGTCCCCTCCCCGGGCACAGCAATGTGACAACAAACAATGGCCCCCCCAGTAATTCTCTGCCTTCCTGGCCCTGCCCTGGCGCCCAGAGTGACCCTGAGTCACTGCCTGGGCCCCCCAAAGCTCAGCACGGCCTGGCCTCACTACAGGGAGGGGCTGAGCACCACAATTCCCACTGGGAATTACGTTTTCCTGCCTCTGACCCTGCTGTGCTGAGCAGCTCTCCCTGCGCCCCTGGCCTGAGGATTTATTGTTCCAGGTAATCACAGGGTTTCTTTGCAACAGATCAACATTGCCAGGCCACAGGGGCAGGGCTGGTTCTCTTCAAAAGCAGCACCTTTGGGTGGGACACAACGAGAGTCTCCACGCCATGAGGTGCCCACGAGACCACCAGGAAAGCACCTTTAGCACCAACCCATCCTTATTGATGTTGCTCCAAGCCATTTATTTACTAGGGAAGTTCAACACAAGAAGCTGCTGCTCCAACTGTCCAACTGTGCTCAAAAAGCCCACTGAAATTTTTATTTTCATTCATTTTTTATTTTACTATATTTTACTTTATTTTACTTTTTTTACTATATTTTACGTTATTTTACTTTTTATTTTATTTTACTTTATTTTACTTTTATTTTATTTTACTATATTTTACTTTATTTTACTTTTTTACTATATTTTACTTTATTTTACTTTTTATTTTATTTTACTTTATTTTACTTTTTATTTTATTTTACTTTATTTTACTTTTTATTTTATTTTACTATATTTTACATTATTTTACTTTATTTTTATTCAACTTTCATTTATTTAAATTAATTTTTTATTTTATTTTAATATACTATCTTTTACTATATTTTATTTTTATTTTTATTTATTTTAATTTACTATCTTTTATTTTATATTTTATTTTTATTTTTATTTATTTTATTTACTATCTTTTATTTTATATTTTATTTTTATTTACTTTATTTTAATTCATTTTAATTTACTATCTTTTACTAACTTTTATTTTATATTTCACTTTATTTTACTTTAATTTACTATATTTTACTACATTTTATTTTATATTTTATTTTATTTTTTCTTGATTTTATTTTAATTTACTTTATTTTAATTTATTTTAATTTACTATCTTTTACTACATATTTTTAATTTATTTTCATTTATTTTTTTAATTTACTATCTTTATTTTATTTTATTTTATTTTATTATTTTATTTATTTTATTTTATTTATTTTATTTTATTTGACTTTTTTATTTTATTTTATTTTATTATTTTACTTAATTTAATTTATTTTATTTATTTTATTTTATTTTATTTTATTTTTTTATTTTATTTTATTTTATTTTATTTTATAACAGCAAAAACAGGGAGGGGAGGAGAAAACAGAATGACAGAAACACCAAAACTTTATTTTGAAACAATCCTCTGTAACTCTCTGAAAAGAGCGAGGAATAAACAGAATATCAAGTTGCACAACCTGAATTTGATTTCCAGGCCTGATTGGGGTGAGGGTTTTTTTGGTTGTTTGGGCTTTGTTGTCGTTGGGGGTTTTTCAGTTGGGTTTGTTTTGTGGTTGCTTTTTTTAACCATATTTAATTTGGGAGATCCTGAATTGCGAAAGGACAAAACCCACCCCACGTCCTGAAAGATTTTGTTATTTTCTCTGTTCCTCTTTCAGCATTTTGTGCCTCTCTTTAGCCTGATGGATAATGAAAACTCTTCCCTGGGCTCCTTCCCCTCCTGTAGAAGGAAAGGTGAAATCAGGGGACTGCAGGAAGGCCAATTAAGCAAAGTGGTATCAGCAGAAAGTTATTCCAAACATTTCTGTCAAGGTTGGAACTCTCCAGTTTTCATCTACCAGAGCTCCACTCCTTCCCCTCTCAGGCACATTCCTGTTTCTAAGCCCATCACTCTCACAGCCCTGCCATTAATCTGCCAGAAATGCCCGAAAGCTCCAGGATCCAGTAACACCAACTGTGCAAAAAGGGGGAAGGAAAAACAAACAAAAAACAAAAAAACAAAAAAAAAAAAAGAAAAACAACCAGGAAGGAAAAATGACGCATTTTCAAAACCAAGAGCAGGAGTTGGTTGTTAAAACCATCACAAACAAGCTGCCAGTTGTTCTAAAATGCATCACCAACTATGGCTGTGATGTTCTCCTAAACACCTGCATCTGCCCTACCCCAGGAAAATAAGGATTTTTTCCATAGCCTGCTGTGCAGAGCTCTGCAATACCCACAGGGCTCCGTGGAGAAGGTGGGAAAAACCTCAGCTTGCCCTAAACATTGGCCAACCCAACACCAGGGAATAAAAAGTGCCCCATGCAGCACATTTGGAACTCCAGAGCTGAGCCCTTGCCATGTCTCTCCCCTCCATTTGCTCAGCATGACTCAATTTTCCCAGTTCTGGGGCACTTTTCACAGGACATTCAAGTGCTGGAAATGGAAATCCCTGTGTCAAGTTGAGGTTTGTAATTCACTGCCAGAGAGGAAACTAATAATTAATACTTCTGTTTAGCTCCTGGATTTATAGGAGATTAAAATAATGAACAGCCATGGAATTTTTGCAACACACCTCTGTGCAGAGGGGAGGTTTCACCACCCTCAAGGCAGTGGAATTTTAAAGGATTATCCCAAAGCAAAAGCAGAGTTTGTGCCAGAGCCAAGACCAGGAGGGAGGAATTCAACCCCTCTCAGTGCTATCAATGCTCACCCCAGTTTTGTGCCGGGAACCTCCACCTCTGCTTTGGGTTCCACCTCTGCTCTTGATTCCCACTCAGACCCTTTGGATCTGGAAGGAAACCACACATCCTCCACAAACCCACCCACAGCAGCAGCAGGGAAGGATTCCAAAGGTAAAGAGCATTTCTTGTGGTGCTCCGTAATTCTCCTGCCCTGGGTTGGAATTGGCAACTCCGAAATCACCAAACCCCCTGGTGGGGGTTCCTAAATTCTCACTGACACCCCCCACCGCCCCTTCTCCTCTGCAGCCTCCCCTTCCCCACCCCCAGGCTGAAGGAATCCAGCGCAGGGAGTTGGTGGCAGGCTCAGATTCTGACAGCATGACTCATGTATTGAGATTCCAGGAACGCTGAGCTCTTTAGCAGGTGCCTTGAGACCGTATTTTTCGGAGTCTGATTTCACATTCAGCCCTAAGTACATTTTATTGGTTTACCATAAACTCTCTGGCCATTGTTGCTGCTCTGCTTGTCCTCTCCCCCCTGAGCTGTGGCCCTGCTGGCATGCACAGAACTCGGTTTAATTGACATTTCTTTAAAGCTGCACATGGATCTTGGTCTGTCACACAGCATCATAATGGACCTGTTTTTATCTGTGTTCTACTTTTTACTGATCTCTGTTCCTTCTCCCCCTTCTGCTCCTGCCTCTGCCACCCTGGGGGCTCCCAAACCCACCTCCCACTCCTCTATTTTTAGCCATTTTGTAATTTTATGCCCCTCCACCTCTCACCTGCCCCATTTTTTGATAACCAGAGCACACCAGATCGATTCCTGAGGCCCAGCCATGCACAGCCTTCCCCCTCCCACCCCAGAAAGGACAGAATACATCCTAATGCTTAATTAAGGCTTAATTACAAAGTTCTAAACTCCCCAACACAAATTCCAGCTTATCTGCCATTTCTCAGTAGAGAATAAGGGATCTAAGTGGAACCCCTGTTTCTGAAGGTATCCCATCCAAGCCCTCTCCCAGTTGCCTTTCAAGTGAAACCCATTTTTTCTAAGCAACCCTTGTCCTTTTTCTTACTCCAGCAAAGTTTATTTGCCCAGATCTGTGTCAGGCTCTTGTACATTTATCTGTAGACTCAGTAACTGGAGTACCTGGCCCTGGTACCAACCAAAAGAATAAAAAAGGCCAAAAAAGCTGCTGTAAAACTCACTTTTTCTGTTGGCTTCCACACTACTTACACTGACTTAGATTTAATACTTAGTTTCTATGTGCATCCTCTTGATCCTGTATGGAAAAAATCTTCCTGTTGTCACTGAAACCAGGAGAGTTTTGCAAATGAGCATCAGCTGTTGATACAGCCCAGTCAAAACCAGAGCAAAAGAGCCCAGAAAAGAAAATGCTTCTTAATTGCTGGAAGAGAAGAGAAACTAATGAGCTGCTCAGTGCTCAGCCAGTCTCACCCCAAGAGCTGCTGCCCCAAACAGAAGTGTCTGCTACCAAAGCAAAAGGGATTAGCACAGTGAGTGTGGAAAAATGCCACTTGTAAGACTTTGGACTCTCCATCCCAATCTATACAATTCCCAGTGCCTTCCACAGAGCCTTCCTATAAATACCAGGAGTCAGAACTGGCTCCTCAGACAAGTGTTTGTTCCTTCTATCAGGCTGGGACAAAGCCAGCACTTCTTATGGAAACATTTCTGGTGGTCCTGGGCAAAGAACATGTTTATTTTATAGCTGATATAACCAAAAATACCCCGTGCTGCAGCCTCCAATTATCTGGTTTGGAACAGCCTGAGGCTACTCCAGGTTCATTGCTGTTATTTTCTTTATTATATAGTGAAAGTGGTGCTGCTTTTCCTGTAATTTGAAAAGCAGCTATTTGCAGGTTTGGACCTCCCCCGCAGGGAGAACAAGATCCAGGGTGAATCTTCCAGAGTGTCCACCTTTCCAAGGCACCTCAGGGACTCCAGGCTGAGATCAAACCCCTCCTGGAATTACACAGGCCCTTTAAGCCTTCCCTTAACTCCACTGGCTCTGCTTTATATGGCTCTTCAAGCTGGTTTAACAACTCCCTCCATAATTATTTGCACAGCCAGTGCCAATTAGCAGCACACCCCAAACCTGGGTCTGGCCCCACAAACCCACTGCCCGTCCCACCTCCTGCCCCAGCAGGGATGTCCTTTGGGATCCATCCCACGGCAGAGCTCCAGGAGCAGGATCTGTTCTCCACTGGGCTGCTCAGCTTTGCTTACAAACCCTCTCCTCTGGGTTCCTCAGGATGGGTCTCTCCCCTTCTCCCAAACAAGAAACCACATCTGTTTTCCAGAGGAGCTTTCCCAGTCTCTCCTCGGTTCCTCAGGATGGGTCACTCCCCTTTTCCCAAACAAGAAACCACATCTCTTTTCCAGAGGCGCTTTCCCACCCTCTCTGGAATCCCTCAGGATGGGTCTCTCCCCTTCTCCCAAACAACCAACCACATCTCTTTTCCAGAGGAGCTTTCCCAGTTGTCCATGAATCAGCCCTGGCTGAATCACTTCCCATGTGGTCCATCCTAAAGCAGATTCCCACAGGCTTCCCTCCTCCATGCCCATGACACACAAGTCCCCAACCAACCCTGGAGTGTCCCCAAGGAGTGAGCAGGAGGTGTGTCCCAAGGTGAAAAGGGTAGTGACAGAAAGCTGTGTTAGTTTTACAACCCTGAATTCCTTCTTGTGAGTCACCAGCAGGGCAGGAGAACTCCAAACCAAAGCTGCAGGAGAACTCCAGCTCCAAACCAAAGCTGCAGGAGAACTCCAGCTCCAAACCAAAGCTGCAGGAGAACTCCAGCTCCAAACCAAAGCTGCAGAACTCCAGCTCCAAACCAAAGCTGCAGGAGTGTGATGTCTTTGGGGAACACTGCACATTTCACACCAAATGCCTCATTAAAAGCCACAGAAGTTAATATTTTACAGTCTCTTCTGCCTGTAATTACCAGTGAGATCAGAGGCTTGAGATTCTGCAATGAATTTGTGTCTGTTGGGAGGATCAACTTTGTAAACTTGTGCCTCATAATCAGGTCTTACAGCACATCTGAGCAGGGTGAGGGGACAGAGGAGATGCTGTCAGGGCTTTGGGGTTGCTGGTTTTGCTGGTTCTGCACAAGGAGAAAAGAGGGTTCCTTGGGATCCAGGGGTGCAAAATGCTTTAGCTGAAGTATTTTTATTTTTTCCCCCCACCTAAAACTCTTCCCAGCAAAAAGGAAGCTGTGTATGTGGCCTACCTGAAAGCTTCCCTTCTTCTGGTAACTCTCCAGAGCAGAGGAAAGGGTTGGGTTTGGGGCTGCCACTCGCAGCCTTCCAGCACAGCAGCAGGAGAAAGTCGCTCCCTCAGCCCATCCCTCTGGCCCACAGAACCATCTTCTTCATGGCAGCCCAATTCTGCTCCCCTAAATTACACATCATGTTTGAAAAAACCCAAACCAAGCTGACAAACTATGGGCAAGGGAGGGGGATGAGCATTTTCCCCCAGTTCCAAGGCACGAGGAATTTTCTTGCTCCCCCCAAATCAGGTTTTTCCACGGCATCCCCTTTCCTGTGTGTGTCTGAGGGAAAGCAGCACCCCCAGAGCTGCTTCCCCTCCCTCCCTCCTCCGTCCCTGCCTGCCCTGGGCTGCCCCAGCTCTCCCCAGTGCTGTGGCTGGGAGTGAGCATGTCTAGTTTTCTGGTTCCAAAGCTCAGCTCTGACTAATGCAGGATGTGTGGGAGAGCAGAGCATGAATAAGAGCTCTCTGAGGCACGTCTGGGTATCACAGTCACCCATCCTTATCATGCCAGCAGGACCCAGGGCATGTGTGTGCACAGGGCACCTCCTGGCCAGGCTTTCTCTCTGCCCCTGCTCCCTGGAGATCTGTGTGACACCACACAGAGCAGCAAAACGCTGCAACCAACAGAAATAACCCCCTTATTTCCACGTAAATGTCAGGAGCAAGAAAAGTTTGAGGCAAGAAGTGACTAAAGATCAGTCCAGAAAAAAAAGAACAGTGAAAACAGGTCACCTTTCAACCACCAGAGCAGACAGGACTGTTCCCAAATGAGATGTTTTTCAAAAGTTTTCCATGAGGTGTCCATAATGAACAGCTGAAAATACCAACTGCATCCAGACTCCCATTTCAGGAACAGAGAGCCATTTCAGGAGCTCTCCTGTTGCCATCTCCCCCTTCCTTCTCCCTAAAGAATATTTGATATTCATGTCCTGGGAGCCTCAGTGCATAAATGCTTAAACATGAAGCTGAAACCAGAAGCAGATCTGAGCTTGCCAAGGAGAGGGAACGAGGAGGGAAGCAGACTCCCAGGTAAATATTAGTTTGTACTTGAAAAAGCCAGAGCACATTTGAAAGGTGCTTTTGATTTTCATGGCAACTTCCCACCATCCCTGTGGAACCAGGCCAAGGTGACACAGGGGGACAAGCACCTGGGGTGTGTGGCACTGACACTGCCAGCCACTGCCAGCCAAATTGTGGAACGTCACCAGCAGAATTCCAGACACAAGGGATGTTTTCCCTCCTGGTTTCCCCTGTGGCCCCTCCTGTTGGTGCCCTCTATGCCAGGACTGGCACTCACCAAAGGGGCCAGGCATGCTGTCTGCAGCACAGCTCTCCTCTGCTCCACTCCTGGACCCATCCTGCCATCTGGCACAGCCTCTGTGAGCCCTGGCCTGGCCAATAATGCCAAATGAAAGCCACAGAGAGTGCCCTCCTGGCCCACAGCAGCCCAACCAACACCCCTCTGCTGTGCCCTGAAAGGGGAATCCGCAGGAGACAAAACAAGTTTCAGTTCTTTCAAATCCCAAAGCGTTTTCAAAATTATAAAGGGCACAAATAGATGTGCCCATGACTGTGGCACAGCCAGGATGAGAGTGACACCAACCAGCTGTGGCACAGCCAACACCAACACTGCAGCACTTTCATGGTCCACACCAAGACCACCACACTCACCCCAAATCAAAGCTTGGGGAACCTTCTAAGGAAGCCACAATCACCAGTGCTGAGGAGCAGCAGACAGGAGACCCAGGAACACCACCCAGCTCCTCTGAACCACCACGATGAGGCACACAGAGGGAACACTCAATTAGGGCCTTTTTGTGCCTCCTCTCCAGCAGCCAAATGCACTTGCTGGGTCCCTGGAGGAGCAGTGACTCAGACAACACAGGGCTTTCCACTGACTCACCCACAGCCCTCAGCACCCTCCAGGTTCTGGGCACTGGGGATGTCTCACTACCTACACCTTCCCTAAATACTTCCTGGGCTGTCCAGGGCATGAGTGAGAGGGAGCCAAGGGTGACCAGAAGAGCAGGAATCCCCTTGGAATACCTGGATGGACCAGAAAGGAGTGTGTGCCACACACAGCTCCAGCAGCACTGCTCACTCTGCAGCATGTGAGGACAGACACAAACTACACAGAGATAGGGAAACAATGGGCTAAGTCACAAATATTTGATTTCACAAGTCAAGACAGTTTTCTTTCCCCTCCCCTCGTGACTAAGCCTTTGGTCCACACACCCACTCCATCCTCCAAAAAACAACTGCATGAAACCAACTTGATTGCTCTAAAATACACACAGGCAGTGACCAATCCTCCTCCTCCTCCTCCTCCTCCTCCTCACAGCACTCACTCTATTTACTAAGAGTCTGCACCGTCTGCTGTGTTTGTAACAGGATCCAACTCCCTCTCTCAATGAGACATTAAACACCAGCCCCTCCAACTCCTCTCCACTCTCCTTACCCCATTCCCAAACCTCTGAGCCTGCAGACAACATCCAGATAAACTCCCTGAAATCACTCCTGGCTGTTTCCACTGCAGTGCCCACTGTGCCAGGGACCTGAACTGATCCCAGACCAGGGCTCAGGTACATGGCAAGGAGGAGAGAGCCGCGGGCTGTGCCAGAGGTGCTGCCCTCAGAAAGGGAGAGCACTGGCAGCTCTCCATGCTCTCTGCCTGCCAGCCCAGGAACTCGGGCTCTGTGCCAGGCCTTAATGGCATCACACCAACACAGGGGAGATCTGGATTAGCTACTGGGAAGAAATTCCTGGCTGGGAGGGTGGGCAGGCCCTGGCACAGGTGCCCAGAGAAGCTGTGGCTGCCCCAGCCCTGGGAGTGTCCAAGGCCAGGTTGGAGCACCCTGGGTTGGTGGGAGGTGTCCCTGCCCATGGATGAGCTTTAAGGTCTCTTCCAACCCAACCCCTGCCACTATGATTTTATTCCTTACCTTCACAGGCTGCTGCTGCATTGGCCAAGCTCTGCTGCTGTCATGGCAAAGCCACTGCCTGCAACTGGAGGCCGAAAAGCCACTTTCATCCCCATCCTGGGGAACCCTTGCATTAAACCTTGCCCTAGAAATCTCCCTCTCCCTGGAACCACTGCTCCAACCACCTCTAAAAGCCTTCCCTGCCATTTTCTGGTTTCCTCACTACTTGTACCTTGACACATATTCCTCAAAAACATTTATGGAAAAAAACCCCAACACAGAAACAAACCAACCAACCAAACCACCCCCCAAAGCAAGTGAAGATCTGCCCCTTCCTCCTTTTGGCAATGAAAACAACTCCCCTGTCCTTGTGTCATCCCAGCTAATCTCTTCCTCCTCTCCCTGGCACATCAGATGAACACCTTGTTCCTCCAACCCATCAAAAACACAGCTGCTAAAATCATCACTCTGACCCATCAATCACACTCCTCCCTTAAGCTGTCCAGTGTCTTCCACGAGGTAGGAAGTTCAACCAGCCCAGAACCTTGTCCTCAAAGCACTCCAGCCCTCTTTCATGTCCCACTTGAGAGCCCATCCCGGCTGCAGCTTCTCCACACTCCAATTCCTGGCCCACACTGGACATCACCACTTGCTTCCCTTTGGCTTCTCCTTCCCTCCCACCTCAGCCCCTTTCCCTGCTCTGTGCAGGTTTCACTGGGGGAACAAACAACCCTTCCAGCCCTCCTGAGGTGGAAGGATGATCCTTTCCCAGCCCATTTCTTTGTTAAAACTGAGGGCACCAAACTCTGTGAACACGAAGCAAACAGACAAAAAGCTTTACAGGGAGGAGATGGTGCAGAATTATTGGAGTAATTAATACAGCCCATGGTTACAGTTTTCCCTGGATATTCCCCTGGGCACTGTCTTGCATCTTTTACTCTGCCAGCTCCTCAGCACAGGGACAGCCTGTATTTTTCCCCCCTCTTCTAAAGCAATAAGCACGTTCTTGGCAGTTAAATTATTAATAAGGAACAAATGGTAATTGATTTATAGACGAGCCATAAAGAGAGGATTTGTCTTCTTCCCTCTTCTGAGTCCCTGTGCCCACAGGCTTTGTCCTGGTTCCAGCCCCACCAAAAGGTCCCTCCCAGACCCAAAGCAGCACATCCAGCTCCAAAGGATCGGTGGTTTTGTGACCCCTTTACCTCTGTTGTATCTGCCCACTGCCCAGATATTGCACAAGAGACACAAAGTGGTCATTGTTCCTCCTCCTCCTCTCTCTCTCCTCAGTGAAGAAAAAGCTTCACTGGATTAGTTCTTAAGGTTTTATTTTTATCCATTGTGAGCTTGTGAAAAAAAAAGAATAAAAACCTCATGGAAAAGATGAGTTTTGAATTCAGGCTTTGAATGTGCTGAGCTTGGGGAATTAGTTCTCTCGCTGCTGGTGGAAAGTTCCACAGTTCTGGCCCAGAACTTCACACCACAAGTCTCTGTCCTGCTCCTTCGAGCACAACTTTCTCACATTTCAGCTCCACCACTTGCAAAGAGAGTTTGTACTCCTGTTTTGCTGATGACCTGAGGATCACCAGGTGTCTCCCCCTGGGTGTGGGCTGATGTGGAGGACAAGCTTGAGGAGCAGCCCCTGAGAGCAGCAACTCCACAGGCTGCTGTTGGTTGTCATTAACAGCACCACACACGCCTCCCACTCCCTTCCTAACACTGCCCACAATTTGTTTGGCACGAGGACTGGGGTGCCCTCAGCCTGCCACAAGCTCAGCCCTTCTGAGGCACTGAAAGCAGCACAAGGTTTGGCTTCCAGAAACACTCTGGAGATGACACTCAAAAACACGGCTGCGAAAACGCTGGCTGAGCCTCAAACAATGGGAGCCCTTCCATGAGGCACACACAGACCTTCAAAGGCTTGTGGGCAAACACACTGTCACTGACTATTTTGTCATGGGAGCAAGAGCCTAAAAATACAGCAGGAGCAGATAATGCAGTGAGACAGGCCAGCACACATCCTGTCTGTGCTCTGCAAACACCCCGAGGAGAACCGGCACCACTGTACAAACCAGGCCACCCATGGCACAAAGCAGGGCAGGAGCTGGGACCAAACTGCACCTCCACCCACCCCAGAGCTCCTGCTCCTCATCCCAGCCAACCTGCTCCATCCTGGGAGGGTGAGGAAAGCAGTGGGAGAGGGCTGGGCTGGTTCAGCACATGGAGAGGGCAAAGGGGGCTCCAGTTCCAGCACCTGCAGCATCACCATGTCCTCCCCATGGCAGGAAACCCACCATGTCCTACCCAGGGCAGGAAACCCACCATGTCCTACCAGTGACAGAAAACCCACCATGGCCTATAAATGACAGAAAACCCACCATGTCCTACCAGTGACAGAAAACCCATCATGTCCTACCCAGGGCAGAAAACCCACCATGTCCTACCCAGGGCAGAAATCCCACCATGTCCTACCAATGACAGAAAACCCACCACGTCCTACCCATGACAGAAAATCCACCATGTCCTCCCATGGCAGAAAACCCATCATGTCCTACCAGTGACAGAAAACCCACCATGGCCTATAAATGACAGAAAACCCACCATGTCCTACCCAGGGCAGAAAACCCACCATGTCTTACCAATGACAGA
>JAWWLY010000018.1:1846482-1856682 GCA_035041215.1 Gymnopithys bicolor
AGAGAAGAGAAGAGAAGAGAAGAGAAGAGAAGAGAAGAGAAGAGAAGAGAAGAGAAGAGAAGAGAAGAGAGAAGAGATGTGGGCTGAGGTTCTGATGCAATTTTGTGCTTCTGGGAGTTCAGGGTTTAAGAAACATCACCTGTGTGAGCTTGCAGTCAAGTCCTGAGAGGCAGGGACAGTGCAGAAGAAAATGCTGAGAGAAAATGCAATTAATCATGAGCTGTGGAGAAAATGCAATTAATCATAAGTTTAGTTTACCTGAGCTATTGAACAAATTAAGGACACCTCAAATGCTGCTTTATTGTAACACATTGGGATCCTCCACTCTTTATTCTCTCTTTTAGGATAAGCTGACCAGCATCATGTGGGTCCATGTCAAGCTTTCAAACCAAAGCTCAGGGCTGCCTATATGAGGCTCCTTGTTGCTTTTGATAAGAGGTTTTGGGAATTTTTTTCACTCACAAGTCACGAGGCTTTTGGTTATGCATCAAAGCAATTTTTTCAATATTGATGGTCCCTGCCCTCCCATGCTGTTGGGAGTAAGTTGAAAATCATGTGCTCCAGCACTTAGAGAGACCCTGTGAAGTTAAAGGAAGCCAATTCAGGCAGCTGGGTGCAGCCTTGATAGACATTTTCAAAGGAACATGTGACTTTTATGACCTTACTACCATTCCTTGCCTTGAGAAATCTCTTTCATAGCTCAGCTTCAGATCCCTCTCCATGAAAACCCTGTCCCCTTACAGATGTTCTCTATGGATTTACCTGTTTTAAAGTCACTGAAACCAACACTGTGGGTGCTGGAAAGGGGGAGGGAGAGGAGGGAGAGAATTTCAGTTACCAAACCTTTATTTGCCTCAGTCACGCCGAGCCGGATCGGAGCAGCTGATCCGGAACGATGATTAAACTAAACCCTGGATCTTTATTCCCATGTGACCACCCTCATCATCTCTGCTATCAAGGTTGATCTGACAGCAACTTTTATTTAGAATCAGCCAGACTTCTTTGCCACGCCTCCCCCAAAGGCACTGGAGTTGTTTGCAGCTCCCCACTTAGAGCAAGGAAAATGGGATTTACGCCCACAGTGCGAAGAAGGAGCTGGGAAAAAGAAATCTGGCTCCTTTGTTTGGGGGGACCCTGATCCAAACCCCACTGGGGCATGATCCAAAACCTGCTAGAGGCGAGAAATCAGTGTGAAAAAGATCCCAGAATGGTTTGGGTTGGAAGCACCTTAAAACCCATCTGGTTCCACCACCAGGGACACCTTCCATAGCCCAGGGTGCTCCAAGCTCTGTCCAGCCTGGCCTTGGACACTCCCAGGGGTGGGACAGCCACAGCTTCTCTGGCTGGCAAAGAGTTTGAGGGTCCTTGGGTTGAAAAACCAAATATATAAACATATATATATGTATAGTGCATGTATATATATATAGTGTGTGTATGTGTATATATATATACACTATATATATATATAGAATATATATACAATATATTTTATATATCTATATACACCATAACTCAGCTATTAAATGCCCACTGATTCCTTGCTTTCTCATACACATCTTTAAATACACACATTTATTGCAGTCTCACTGGCAATACTGCCCAAATTGCTGTGCCTTAAGCCCAGCACACCTGACCTTTAGCCATGGAGGCAAACTCCTGAAAATCAGAATGTTTTTATAACCAGAGAGCACAGAGAATATTAGTTACAATCACCTGAGGCAGAGATGTCCCTGTGCTACACCCTCACAGGACACTGAAGGTGCTGCTAATGAAGCCTGCTCAGTAAAGGGGCCCAGATCTCAGCTCGGGGGTCACCTCCTGCCTGACCTTTCTCTCAGTGCTGCTGACTCAGGAAAAGAGAAGCAGCTCCCTCACCTCCTGTGCCATCCCTCTGTGCCCAGATGTGACAGTGCCAGACCATGGCTGCAGAACTGACCATTCCCAAAGAGCTGCTCTGTTCCCAAAGGAGAGGAAGCCAGGCTGGAAACGAAACTTGGAATGAAAGGTTGTCTTCAACTCTGATTTCTGGGTTTGGGCTTGCTTGTGTTTCCCGGCTTGTTTCTTCAAAACTTCACCACCCTTGCTGAGGTGGAGATTGAGGCACATTTGAAATGAGCTCATTTTTTATGTCTTCTGACAGTTTAGAGACCTAGGAGTTTTCCTCAAAGATTATTGAGGACCTCTTGGCTCTGGAGCATCGTGCTCAGTGGTTCCCAGAGTCCATGCAAAGGGAGGCTGGAGAGCAAGAGGAGGAGGCTCTGGGAAGAAGAACATCTGATATCAGTGTCATTTCTTCATGCCCAATTTGTGCTTGAGTGGGAGGAGAATCCTGCAAAGGACCATTTCTGTTGGATTGGAGAGCTCTGCAAGGCAGGAGGAACCCAAAGCTGCTGCAGTGCAAGGCAAGATTTGAGTGGGTTTGTGTCAGCTGAGAGTTCAGCCTTTGCTCTGCTTTGGGTTGGTACCTGGGAACCTGAGGGACTGTTGTCAGAAGCAACTTTTTTTTTGATATTCTGGGGCCTTTTTTTATGAATTATTGGCTTCATTTTATGAAACACCTCCAAGGCAAGAGAGGAAACCAGGAGAGTTACAAAATAATTCTCTGATCAGGCACTCAAAGCCCCGTGAGGTCCATCATTCCAACAGCAAAGCTCCCCGTGGTGCAAACCCAATTCCCACTTGGGTCATTGCAAAACTCCCACCCCTCCCACTGTCCTACCTGCCCTTAGGCTGCTCTGGCCCATTCTGGTGCTACCTGAGGTGTGAAACAATGTTCTTTCTCCTGCTTTTGGAAGTGGGAGAGGCCTCAAAGGGAGACATTTGAAGGCAGCCCCCCAGATGTTGGTGCCACAATGCAGGAGACAGAGCCTTTTGTCTCTGCTGTCACTGCAGCCAGAGAACAATTGACCTGATTATGTGTCTTTCCATTGTGTGAGGACATTTCTCTTCTTAAAATGCTGCATTTAATGGAGCAGTTAGTCCTTAAAGATACAACATTTTGCTTTCCCTCAGTGTAATTAAATCTGGGAGAGACCAAGCCAACAGTTTGCCAGTATAGAGGATTAGACCTCCTGTTGCTACTTGTAGGACTCCATAGATTATGTGCAGTGCTTTGCACAAGTCCTGTAAGACCTAAATACCTTCCCATGTGTTCATCTATATCTGATAGAACTCCCTTCTCAGCCTAAATAATTAATATATGTTGCCTGAGTCATTAACGCACCAGGATTGATCAACACTGGACAATTAAGAGATAAACTGGAGAGCAGAAAGTTGGCAGTGAACTGTCTCACTCCCATCCACCCATTCCCACCCCCTCAGAGGGAAAAAAATTAAAGAAAAAGGGCAATGAATTGTGCTAATAACAATGGAGTGAGGATGAAGGTGGGAAGACCTTGGAGAGAGAAGAAATGGCATTTTGAATAGACTGGAAAAGTTTAAATCCTGAAGAGGGAGAAGGGCAGGGCTGAGATGCAGCTGAGTGCTGGGCTACACAAGCACAGACCCACAAAGGCTGGAGAAGACCTCCAGGGTCATCCAGGCCAAGTGTCAGCCCAGCAGCACATGAAGAGGCAGAGGGGAGGAGGAAGAGGAGGATGAGAAGTCAGGGGCTGATCATGCAGGGCTGGTGCTGAGGTGTGGGGAGGGGTGACCAGTGCTCTCCCCATCCAATGCTCTCCCCCATCCAATGCTCTCCCCCATCCAATGCTCTTCCCCATCCAGTGCTCTCCCCATCCAGTGCTCTCCCCCATCCAGTGCTCTCCCCCACCCAATGCTCTCCCCCATCCAGAGGATGATGCAGGCCAAGGGCAGGAGTGGAGAAAGACACCAAGGTGGAGGAGAAGACCAAAGTCAACAGAGTGACCTGGTAACTGCTGGTGGAGCAGGGCAGGAGCATCTCAGGGGGAAAAACAATGTGTGGGTAGAGAGGAAAAGAGATGCTGAGTCTTCCCAGGGCTCCCATGTGTCAGGGATCTCCACTGGGCTGGGGAAGGGGAAGATGGACTGACAGGAGAGTTGGGAAACAGGAGTTTGGCAAAAGTGAGGGACCATCCTCATGCATAGACAGAGAGGTGGGTGGCAGGGTTGGAAAGCAGAGGACACAGAGAGGCAAAGCTGAAGCTGGGGAGGGGCTGGATTTCTTTGCCTTTAAGAGATTTTATAGGCAGTGCCAGGTTCATTTTGTGTGGTGCCAAAGCCAATATAAAGGGCAGAGAAAATCAGATCTGTAGCGGCCGAGGATGTGGAGGAGCAGAGGATTGTGTGTTTAACAGGAAGCCAGGGAGATCAAAGGCTTTCCAAAATGGTTTTGTTTCTAGCTGATACCCCGGCTTTATTTTGTTTAGATTGAGCTGGGGCCTCTCTGAAGAGGATGAAAGGAGAACAGAAATGTGTAACAAAGACATTTCCCCTCGCCTCCAGAGCCAGGGGAAATGGACATCCCTGTCAGGCAAAGCACCATTATAGGAACCGCTGCGAGAAAGGAAGCGATTTCATCCTTGGGAGGAAAGAGAAATGTTATCTTTGAGCAAAGGGGTGAAGTTCTGCAGAAATTCAGGGCTGTTAAGAGGCTGTTCTGACAGTGTGCAGTTTGATTTCCAGTGAACAAGGAGTGTCACAGGCCTGAGAGCTACAGCAGCTCAGCACACCAAACAGAGCAGGGGCTGCACTCTCTGCTGACAAATCCTTCCAAACAGGCTCCTTTCTCCAAGAGTTAAATTAGATTTTTGCTTTTTGCTGTTTTCAGCTCCATGTGAGGGGATGGGTTTGCATTAATGGAAGTGGCAAAGTCTGGCCTGCAATGAACTGAGATAGAACAACATGAGGCTCTGGAAAGAGAATTCTCTGTGAGATCTTCTGTAAAAAGGAACATCTTGTAACACTCCTGGAGCAGGCCTTGGGCACCAATTTTTTGAATTAATTAAGTCTATGCTTAAATCTGCCTTTGCTCACCAAAACACTGAATCATCTTTGTACTTTTTTCTTGATATGGAATGGATTTAAGTGAATACTTGAGCATGTGTTTGTTTTGCAGGACTTTGAACTTCATGTGCATCAACCCCCTGCTCCAGTTTCATCCTCCTTGTGTGTAGGCAGCATTATTGAAGCTAAAATCTTAACTTCCAGCTGAAACAGGATATTAAAGATTACAGATTAGAGGATACAAGAGGAAGGGGATGTGCCACTGGAGGCACATGTGCCCTCCCTGCTTCAGAATGAGGAACAAACAGGAGGCTGTTTCCCATTTCTGCAGCCACAGCTGATGGTGGTGGCAGAGCCCCAGCAGCCCCTTAAGGTGGTGCCAGCCCTTCCCTCACAAACCATTCCATAACTTGCCCTTAAACTCTTGCTTTGAGCTGAGACTCAGCACTGAAAATTATCAGTCCTTCAGCATTTCTGAAGACATTTCCCTTCTCCTCCTCCAAAATTCCACAGGTATTTCCAAGCAGAATATCTATGACTGATAAAGTTTCCTTTGGGGTTGGAATTCCCACCATTTCCAAGCACTTCAAATCTCTGAGTGAACTGTGGCACCATCCTGGCCACCAGTGCAAGGCAGAGCTGCCCTCCTTGCATGAAATCTTCCACAGAGGGCCCATTTATGGGAGGAATTATGGCCTTTCAGGGAGTTTCTAAAGACATGTTTTCCCTTTTGCTGTATCACCAGAGTGAGCTGTGAGCCCTTGTGCTCTCAGTGAAACCTTTACCAACACAGGCCCAGCTTTCTGTCAACTAAACCTCTATTGCCACCAATGCACCCAGTTTGTTCTTCTGCTTCCATCTGCCCATGGATGACTTTCTATGTAATGTAACAGCTTTAGGGATGGAGGAGGCACCTACACCTGGATGTCTTCACCTGCTGGCAGGGCTCTTCATCCTCATCCTCATCCAGATGACACAACCACAACACTGCTGCCAAGGACAGGGATGGACAACAGGCTGCAAGGCTGAGAGGGGCAGTGCCAGGGTGGGAGCAGTGTGGGTTCCCCTCCCTCCTGTGGTGTGCAGTCCTGCTGGGAGAGGAGGGAGGCTGTGAAACCCCATCCTCCTTTCTCTACCACAGCTGTGGTTGACTCGATGAGTTTTGGTTCCCCTTTCTGGCATGTGCTCCTACTCCAGCCTCAGCCTGGCTGGCAGGGACAGAGCTCTGCCTCAGCTCCCCACCCTCACCATCCCATGGTGGCACGAGGAGGGTGGTGAGTCAGGCAGCCCTTTCTCACCCACAGGCAGCTGCGGTGGGTTTGTGGTCTGCACCAGCAGAGTGAGGAACCCTCTCCTTTCCCCAGCCTTCCCAGTGCTCTCCCTGCCACTGGGGTTGCCCTCTCCAGCCTTCTCCAGGGCTCCCAGTGCTCTCCTTTCCACTGGGGTTGCCCTCACCAGCCTTCCCCAGTGCTCCCAGTGCTCTCCCAGCCACTGGGGTTGCCTCCTCAGGGCTCCCAGTGCTTTCCCTTCCACTGGGGTTGCCCTCCCCAGCCTTCTCCAGGGCTCCCAATGCTCTCCCTGCCACTGGGGCTGCCTCCCCAGGGCTCCCAGTGCTCTCCCTGCCACTGGGGTTGCCCTCACTCCATCCTTTTGCTTTCAAACCCTGCAGCCTCATTAGTTTGGGGATTACCCACAGCTTTTGGCAGCAGCTGGTGCTGCTCACCTGGGCATCACCCACTCTCCTCCTCCTCCTCCTCCTCCTCCTTCTCCTCCTCGAGGCTGAACCTGTGCAGTGCTCAGATCCCTCCTCAGACCCAGACCTGGTGAGAGGGCACAGCTGCCCTTTCTCAGGAGGAGAAACCCCCTGCTGCAGGGCAGAGCTGTGCCATGCCCCAGGGCCACGCTCCTGCACAGCCCAGGCTCTGGGAAGGGCACCCATCCCTACCCAAAAGGGCATTTGTTCCAACCAGCCACTCACCAGATCTTTTTTCTGCATTTGGCAGCTCATTTAGGCCATCAGGTGGAGGGAGAGGCACGTGAAATATCTCTGGAAATCCCACAGAAATGCTGAGAGAAACAAAGCTACTCTCAGAATACTTGGCTTTTTTTTTTTCTTCTCGTTGAATAAAGGAAATTTTTCTACTCTCATCAGAGGGGGGAAGAAATTACAGTGCCTGTGGTAATGGTGCCCTGAAGGAGGAACTAACCTGGGTCACTCTGGTGTAGCAGAGAGCAGAAAGCTGCTGAGGTGTGGATGGTCCTGTGCTGCTCAAACAACAGGCACCAAACCAGCCCAGGACAGGGCCTGGCACCCACCAGGGTGGCACAGCCCAGCAGGAATGTAACTCTCAGCCTGGCAGCCCTCTGAAGATGCTGTGTATGTATAGCACCTCTCAGAGGCTCTGGAGGGCTGATCCTTGTTGCTTTCTCCTTTCCTACCCCCCTCTCTGTGCTGCCTGGGTGCAATTCCCCTGCTGTGCTCATGCCCTGGGAGATGCTGCCCCTGTGCCTGGTGCTGTTGGAAAGCCTTGGAAATCCTTGGACCCCCCATGGGCACAAAGCTGGGGCAGAGCAAAGGTGGGCCTGGGCTTTGCAGCCCTCCTGCTGCCCCTGGAAGGGCTGGGGAGCCCCACAATGCCTTCCATGTGCTGAGCAAGCCACTGGCATGGCTTGTCTGGAGGGACTTCACAGCCCTTGGTGCCCAGCTGTGCCCACCAGGCAGGCTGCAGGGGGCAGAATGCCATGGGAAAGAGCCCTGTCTGAAGCTCAGGGAGGGCAGAGGAGCCTGTGGCTGGCTCAGGGTTTATGCCAGGTCAGGGCAGATGACAATCTGCCCCACTCAGGAGTTTATCATTTCTGAAACAACACCCCACTCTATCAGTTCTCCCTCCTTTGTCACCAGAATAAAACTCACACTTTCCTAACTGAAAGTTCAGCCTAAACAGAAATGTCACTGAAAGCCCAGCGAGACCTTTGGGTTTCTGGTTTCACTCCTGAGCTGAGGGGAAGATTATGCAACAGGAACACTGGGGTGAATCATCCTCTGGCACTGCAGCAAGTGAGGAAACGTTTGCTCTGATGTTCTATGGGTTTCTACCACCTATTTGTGGTCTGCCTGTTTCTTTACCACTGGATTTTAGTGTCTCCAAGTCTCAAGTGCTGCCTGTTGCCCTTGTCTGAGCAAGGAGAAGGCTCAGCAGCAGGTGCTGTAGCTCAGCTTTGGAGCAGAGGGCAATGACAGCAGCTGGTGGAAGGAAATGGTGTTAAAGAAATTCTGAATGTTCTTGCTCAGCATTTTTCCCCCCTCTGTGAATATTTGTTGCAGGTCTTTGAATCACTGCCTTTGTTTCTCTGCTGTAACTCTACAACATCCTCAGCCAGCAGGCACTGCAGCACTGAAGGGGTCAAGATTTTCCTCCAGAGGTTGTTCTTGAAGGCTTGTCAGGATCACAGGGGCTGTTCTAAGAGAGTCTGTCAGAGGAAGGACAAATTGAATGCAAGAAAAATCCTGAGTCAGGCTCATCCCTCCTTCTTTGCAGTTTCTTTTGGTTCGTGGTTCAAAAGAAATGTATCCTCATCTTGAAGCCTGAGAATCCACAAGGTGAGCCTTGAGCCTTCCCCTTCCACATTGAAGGGACATTATTTATGGAAGGAAACAGAACAGTTAAGAGAAATGTTACTGTGGTGAGATTCAAAGTGAAACTGGGGGGACTGGAAACGCTGTAAGGACATGAATGAGACCCTTGTGATGCCATAAATAACCTCGAGGTAAAGATGGGAACCTTCCTCACAATTTCATTCTGGTCACTCTTTGGGCATGTTTTTAAAGGAAAGTTCTGCAAACACCCAAAGCTCGATCAGATATTCCACAAATGACCCCCCTGTTGTTACAAAGTGGAGTCCTGAGTTAGGACATTTCTGAGCTACACAAACCTGATAAGCTTTAAACTGAAATTCCAGGCAGATAAAAGGGGCAGGAGCTCATCAGCTTCCTCTGCATTGCAATTCAGGTTCTTTTTTTTTTCCCAAAAAAGAAAGTATGGACTTACTTTGCCAAAGAAATCAAATAAGGCATCAAAGCCCAATTTCCTAAGGACAGTATCTCTCAGTCCCTTGAAACAGACATTTTTATGACTAGCTATGCTAACAAATCCAAACTAAGCATCCAATCTGTCAAGGAGAAAAATAAGTTTAGAGTGAAAGTAAATATTGCTCGTTAAACTTTAATGGGCAGGCACTGAAAAGAAGAAACCCATCCATTGTGATGGTGGTGGAACTGTGCATTGCCATATTCCCCAGAGAGGAGCTTCATCATGAAGTTTAAATGTATTATATTAAGGGATGGTTGTTACTCTGGTCTCTAAAAAGGAGGTTTTTTAGAGCACAAGTTTATGAGCAATATATATCTGCTTGGGGAAGGTTTCAAGGCAGAATTTGTCCTGAATTTCCTTCCCTGAGCCCTCACATCTCACAGGTCCCTGACTCAGGACAGCTCTGCTTCTGCCAAAGCAGAGTTTGCCCTTTAAACCCTGGTGTTTTCTATAAGATCCATGAAAGTGGTTCCATTTTTCCCATAAACTGCTTCCACACTGAGAAATGCAGCCTAAGAAATGCAAGAGTGCCAAGCCTGGGTGCAGCTTCCCCTTGGGCAACCTTGGCACGGGCACTGCAGAGGGCAGAGCCCCAGGCAGGTGCTGTCCCTGCTCAGCCCTATCTGCACATCTCTCCTGGCAGCACAGGAGTTGGCAAACTCTTTGAACCTCTGCAATCTTTAATGCTTTAATACCTTTAACATCACTGTCTGTCTCACTTTCTTCGGTTGCAAAACCACCTGAGGTCAGCACAGGCTCCTGGAGGCAAACGTGGCTCCTCCAGCTGGGGCTCCAGCTCTGCCTCCATGCCAAGGCTTGCTCAAATCTTTGCCAAACTTTCATCACTGGAGTTGGAAATCTCCTGGCAAACACCTGCCATGGTCTGGTTGCTTGGGGTTTTATTTGCTCTTGTGATTTAAATCCAATCCAGTGAAACCATTAAAGAAGAAGCCAGAGAAGGTCTGTCTGTGTCGACTTTCTGTGGCCCCCACAAAGCCACGTGTCACAGATTTCATTGCCATGGCCTTGCTGTCCCCAAGGTCTCTGTCAGCATGGAGGGCCGTCCATGGCCTTGCTGTCCCCAAGGTTTCTGTCAGCATGGAGGGCCGTCCATGGCCTTGCTGTCCCCAAGGTTTCTGTCAGCATGGAGGGCCTTCCATGGCCTTGCTGTCCCCAAGGTTTCTGT
>JAWWLY010000018.1:1856782-1870342 GCA_035041215.1 Gymnopithys bicolor
CAGCATGGAGGGCCTTCCATGGCCTTGTTGTCCCCAAGGTTTCTGTCAGCATGGAGGGCCTTCCATGGCCTTGTTGTCCCCAAGGTTTCTGTCAGCATGGAGGGCCTTCCATGGCCTTGTTGTTCCCAAGGTTTCTGTCAGCATGGAGACAAGTCCCTGTTCTGGGGTGAATTAGGGCTAAGGGGGTGGAGGTTGTAACCTCCTTCTTTATTGCAGGAGGTGAATTTGTTGCATGTAGCAAATCAAGGAGGAAATCAGAAAGAGAACCAGGGAATGCAGCTGAAAATCAACCTGGAAAAATGTCTGTAAAATCCTCACCTCTGCCCCAGAATTTTTGAGCAGAATTAGGCAAGTCACTGAAATAAAAGATTCCCAGATCATCACCCAATACACATTCTGCATTCACCAAGTTCCTGACTGGATCTGAGGAGTCACAGCTCTGGATGGGACCCTGATTGCAGACACTTTTTGTGTCCCAAATCAGAACTGCTGAATACTCTTGAACTTGATTTCTCCCTGTCTCAAATGTCATCTGCAAACCAAGCACAGCCACCCCCACGGCTCACAGGGCAACCATGACAAATAAAATTTGCTAAGGCTTGTCCCCCGTGCCCTGAGAGCTCACAGGGAAATGAATAATTCTGTCTTCATAGCAGGATCTGAGCAGTGAACAAGGCCCAGGGCCACACATTGCACAACAGGGAAGGACAAGAGGTTGGATAATTGTTCACCAAGCAAGTTTGTGCATGGAGAGAGACAGGAGCCCCACAAGGAAAACTGTGCAGAGTCACAGAGCAGAAGTAACACCTTAACACCAGGGCACCTGGAGACCCACTGAGCCTCCTTCTGTCTTGGTAGCCCTTCCTACCTTTGGAGAACTTGATTGTTAGTGCTTGGGTTTGACTCCTCAGTGCCAAAATAAGTCTCCCTGTGAAGGAGAAGCAGAGTCACCTCAGAGAGAAGGTACAAACAGGGTCTCACGGGTCACTTGGGGCTGGAAAAGATTTCTTGCTTTTCAGTCTCTGCCCACAAATGGTCCCCTGCCTACACCTCTCTGAACTATTGTCTAGGGAGTTTCCTGTTCTCTGAGCTGCCACCAAGCTGGGCAGAAGGTGCTGTGTTTGCCTGCACTGGTGTCACCTTTCCTGGGACATCCTCAGGTAGAGCCTGGACGTGTCCCAGACACACGACCGAGACAAATGACCCTCAGCTCTGGGTCACCAGCAGTGACACAGCCTGGGGTTCACAGCTGAGTTCTGCTCCTTGAGACCTGAGCAGCTCAGATCCACCTCCACGAGGAACAGCCTTGAGCCTGCCCATGGCAAATGGCAACACTCCCACACGTGGCAGCAGGAGTAGAGTTGGAGCACAGGATTTTTTTCTTGCACTGGGTTGTGCAGTGACTTTTTGTCAGGCTCAGCAAGAGCACTGGGAATACACAGACCTCTGTGCCAGTCCAAGAGCACATGGGCATGCAGGGAATCTCCTGCTGTGACCCACTGGAAGGCTTTGGACCTCACCTTTGAAGCAGAGGGTGATGTCTCCCTCAGAGCACCATCCTCTGCATTTCTCAGCTTCTTCTGCACCTCCAATCACTTCAAATGGATTTCAAAGCACTCATCACCTGCCAGGACTGGAATTCTGCTACCAGTCAGTTGACTAAAATAAAAGCAGGAAAAATGGAGTAAATCTGAACTATTACTTGTCACACATCTGGCAGCACAAGGACAATCTCTGACAATTTGAGTCCCTGGAAAATCTGCTTTCCACTTTCCCTGGAGATGTGCACAGTGAGTCTCAGCCACTTACACATAAAAGGTTGAATGTGGAAAAAAAAACATTAAAACAAGTGACATTAATCCAGGGAGACCTGTCAACCTTGGGTCTATCTCCAGTTCCCCTTCTGAGGCTGCTGGAATAATCTCCAGCTTATAAAGCTGAAGGTCGGGGCAATCAGAGACTTGTGATCCTTGTGCGCGGCCTCTGCACGGCTGGGTCAGTCTTTAAAAGGACTTAATCAAGGCTGATAAATCTCAAATTAGATTTGCCAGCTCTGGGGGGAGTGTGAGCACATCTCTGCTCTGTCTCAAGGCTGCACCTTCATCCAGCCAGGGGGGACTGGAGATCAGAACGTGCACGTTTGGGAGCTGCGTGGACAGACGTGCAGAAAGGGAGCGCAGCGAACGTGTTGGCTCGTGCTGTGCTCAAATCCACACCCCCCCTGACTCCAGCAGGCTTTGGAGCAGGTCCTGGATGGGAAGGAGGGTAGTGGGAGACTGTCCTTAGCCCAGAAGTGCCGTTATGCTCCCAGTGAGTGCCAGTAAATGACGATTTCCTGTCCTCTCTGCTCCTCTGCGTGTCTCCTCTGCCAGCAAATCCCACGGGCAAGGGAGTGTCTCCAACTCACTGTTTGTTTAGTGCCTTGTACAATGAGGCTCTTCCAGTTGGGGCCACTTGATGCTGCCACAACACAAATAATAATGATGCTAATAATAAAATGCAGACTTCAATGGGCCGTGGGTCAAGCAGCTCCGAAACGTTGGCCTTTCTTGCTGACTTGCTTCCTCCCACTTCCTCGCTTCCTCCTCCGGTAAAACAGCACTTCTACATCATCAATTCCCAGGGGTGGTTGTCCTCACTGTTGTTTGGCTCTGCAGGAAGCACCATTGCTTAAGACTCTTGGCTTTCTGTCTCTATTTTTTTTTTTCCACTGACGTGCTGTGGAGATTCTCGTTCCACACCCTTCGCTTCCCGGGAACATCTGCCCGCTTGGATCCTGCTCTGAGCACGGCCCTGCTCCCACACGGTGCCCAGGCACTGCCTGTGCAGCAGCTGTGACTTCCTCCAGCCCTGAAGACAAGGAAGAGTTGGAGATACCACCCAGGGGGCACAAACTGGCAGGAGGTGGGCAGAGAATAGAACAGAATCATCCGCGTTGGAAAAGCCCTCCAAGGTCATCGAGTCCAACCATCCCCCAGCGCTGCCAAGGCCACCACTGACTCCTGTGCCCAAGTGCCACCTCCACATGGCTTTTAAATGCCTGCTGGGCTGCCTGTACCCCCTCCAGCTGCATGGTGGGGTTTCCCAGCAGAGGCCACCAGCCCTGGGTTCAGGATGAGGCAGAGCAGAGTGCTGGGATAATTCCTTCCCACAGCCCTTGGTGGATGCAGTGGCAGCCAGTCCAGCTCTGTGTCCACGCCTGGCTTCAATTTGGCTTTTCACAGTTGACAAAAATGGCTCTTGGCTAAAGCTCTTCTTTGTTTTGGTTGGAATTTTCCAAGTTTTCGGGCAAAAACGCACCCAAGGGTTTTGATTTTCTGTCACTTAATCTGCTCCTCTGTTGGAAAAACGGAAGCCAAGTGGAAAAAGTGACAACTCAATATATGTGAGACCTCAATAAAAGGATACAATAATCAAGGAACAAAATCTGTGAAAAAAAAATGGTAAAGGAACAACCATTTTTGCAGAGAATAGACATAACATTTTCCAACCAGCTTCAGCAGTGACCTGTAATTAAAGAGGAGTCCAAGCCACAGGGTTCAGAACCAGACTTGCCCAGAATTTATGGCTGTCTGGGTTTGGTTGAGCCCAATGTGAGCCATGGCAAGAGTTGAGATCCAACTCCCACCTCTCCCAAGGCTGGACAGAGATGGTTTGGAGGCTTCTCTTCATGGAGAGCATCCTGCTGTGGCTCAGAGGAGTTGGGTCCCTCCCGCCCTGCCTGAGCCCTCGGGGACAGCAGGACAGGCAGGAGGGTCTGAGCAGCTCCCAGAGTCATGTTGGGAATGCTCCATGCTGGGAGACAATTCCTGAATCACAACTGCAGATCAGAACCCTTTGGAAATTAAAGCCACTTGCAGCAAAAATCAGGAGTGACAGAAAAGAGAAGAGGTAAGGGGAGAAAGCCAAGGGAGTTGCAGATATTTTATGAGAAATGAGAGCAGTTGCTGTGAAGCCACGAGCTGCCTCCAAGATGACTCCAAAAAATTCCTCACTCACCTCTGAATGGGAGTAGGAGATTTTTAGCACTGTGCCCAGGGGTCTGGAGAAGGGTCAGGGGTCTCCTTGTGTTTGTGCAGTGGGGACACCTTTGTGGCAGCCTCAGGGGATGTATTTCTTTGCTGGATACGACGGGACAGCTCTCAGGGCAGCCCCACACAACACTGTTGACCTCCTTAGAAAATCCAGCCCTGCCAGTTGCTGCCAAGCTCCTCAAACACTGGCCCTGGGCAATTTGGGCCATGTGGCCACACCTGGCCTCACTGTCAGCTCTGGTAGATCCTGAGATTGGCACCATTTCTGCGCTGCTGGTGGCTCCTCCTGCCAGGTGGGGGTTGTGCCAACGCTGCCCTCGCCACGGCGCGCGGTGTCTTAGAACGGCGTTTTGGACCCAAACCAAGGGCTGTTCCTCCAGCCTCAGGAACGTGTCTGCTTTGCTGTGTTGGTTCAGGGCACTGGGGTGGGTGGGGAGGGGTGCCAGGGCCTGGAGGAAGCAGGTTACCTGCCTGGCTCCGTGTTGAGACTGGGCAGGGCAGGCTGCCAGCAGCAGCTGCTCCGGAATTGCACAGACACTCATCTTGTTCTGACACCACACACAAACCTTCGTGTTCTGCTGCAAATCTGAACCTGGAGATGGACTCCATGGGCTTTCCAAAGCCAAGTGTAGCTTTTGGGCCATCAGACAAGACAGATGGAAGGCTCAGAGCCACGCCAGAGCCTGGTGTTACCTGTCAAGCTGGTGACACAAAATGCTCTTGTAGCACCGTTTTCAAGCACAGGTGGCAAAGACCAGATGCCAAAGCCAGAAAAATATGGGTCAACATCAATAAAGTGGAAATTATCTGCAAAGAAGAGGTTGGGCCCAGCTGAGTTACAGATGTGCCTGCCTGAGGCTGTGGGAGATCATCAAATCCCAGAATGGGTTGGGTTGGAAGGGGCCTTAAAGACCATCTTGTCCCACTCCCTGGGCAGGGACACCTTCCCCTAGACCAGGTTGCTCCAATCTGGCCTTGGACACTTTCAGGGATTGGGCAGCCACAGCTTCTCTGCCCAACCTGTGCCCACCCTCAGAGATGTTTGGTCCAGCCAACAGCATGAGGGTTCAAAGCCACCCACACAGCTCTTCCTGGCCACTCCAGGGCTTCCCTCTGGGTTACCTGGGCTTGGGCAGCCCATCAGGACCTGTCCCTGTGGGAGTCAGGGGCAGGTGGAGCCCTGGCCAGGTCTGTGGAAAGGCAGCAGCAGTTGGTGAGTGCCACCCACGCCCATTCCAACACCCACCTCGAACTTTCCACCCCGGGCAGGCTGGCTGGGTGTTTGGGTGGGAGCCTCTCTCAAGGTTCCCAGCTCTGTCTGGCTTTCAGCAGAGACTTTTATTTTTGGTCTAAGCCCTAAAGCCAAAGCCCTGCTCCTCCCTTTG
This sequence comes from Gymnopithys bicolor, assembly GCA_035041215.1. NCBI lineage: Eukaryota > Metazoa > Chordata > Aves > Passeriformes > Thamnophilidae > Gymnopithys > Gymnopithys bicolor. The sequence continues at coordinate 1,862,202 of JAWWLY010000018.1, forward strand.
CTCCAACCACCAGAGCTGGGCCAGTGCTGTAAACAGGCTGGGGAGGGAGAGGTGGGCAGGACGGGCTGGCAGAGGAGCTGCTGTGCCAGCAGGGGCTGCAGGGTGGGCATGAGACATCCCTCTTGGGCTTACTGGGATTGCTAATTAAGGTTTCCCTGGTGTAGACATGAGATCACCAGGAAAGGGGACCTTGAAATATCTCTGTTTCTTGGCATGACATTTAACCTTGTCCCTGCTAAAGAGAGGCCTTGGAGAGAAAACAGCAGCTGGAACAGTCAGGGTTGGCCATCAGCTGTCTGTCCACCTCTCACTCATCCTCAATCCCAGGAGAAATCCTATGGAATTTGACAGCTTAAACAATAGCTGCCACAAAGATTAAACTGAGGCCTTGCTCTAGAAACACCCCCCAGTGTAGGGGAGTGATCTTTCCAAAGCTTCCTTTCAAAAACCTCTAGTGGGTTAATCCTTCTGCATTACATTAAATGTGTGATTTAAGTGATTCATAAACAAAGGTCAGGTCTGCTCTGGGAACTTTCCCTTCCACCATTTCCCTGCTTGGGAATATGAGTTTTCACCACGTTTATGGAGCAAAGCCCCACACTGTGCTCTTGCCAACAGGCCAAGACAGGCTTTGGTGCCAGATTTTATGGTGTATAGAAGGAAATGTTTCCTTCATCTGTACAAAAGGCAAAGGATCTGATAAACCCATTCCCACTCCAGACCTGAAATTACCTGGAATTATTTCCCCCTTTCTCTTTTCTGAGTTGCACTGGACTCTTTTGCTTTTTCCTTTCTTCCTTCCAAATGAACAAATGAAACTCTCACCCCACACCTGCTCTGCTTGCAGAATGTACAACTTCCTAATTTTGCTCCAAAGCAGGAGTGAAACTTTGCAGCTGGAGCAGGATGGGAAGCAGCAAACATTCTCTGCCCAGCTGATACAGAAAGCAGTCCAAAAAGGGAGGGCACACACAGCAAATGGATCTGGTTGCTGAGCCACAGCAAGGCACTGAAACAGCTAAATGTGCTTAATTGCATCTTGGACAGGCCTGATGTTAAACACACACTGAAGGACTTGGTTGGACTTGATCTTGAAGGTCTTTTCCAACCTTAACAATTCTATCTTTTGCTGACTCAGTGCCCTGGATGACACAGAAGCAGCAGTTTACCCTATTCCTGCCCCAGATGCCATTTGGTGGGTGGCTGGGAGCTCCCTACCTGCTCTGATGTTGCTGCTCCTACACTGAGAGTGATCTTGACAGCCCATCCCTCCATCCCAGTGGGACTAGGATTCCATAATTCCATGGTTCTATGATTCTGTGATTCCAGGATTCCAGGATTCTAGGATTCCAAGATTCCAGGATTCCAGGATTCCAGGATTCCAAGATTCTAGAATTCCAGGACCATGTTCTGGGAGCAAAGGAGCAGCTCCAGAGCTGCTCTCTCCCAACCCCCAGGGAGCTGATGCTCCTGAATGGCTGCACTGATGTGATGCAGCAAGCACTGAAATCTAACAACTCCTCCAAAAGCACTTTTTTTTTTTTGCTAGACCCAAATTTCTGCCCCTCATAAAAGCTGGGGGGATGAAGTTCAGGCTGTTTTAACCCCTCCCAAAAACACTGTGGTGGAAAAATCCCTTGGCAGTGGCTGCAGCACAGCCTCAGCAGGGCACTGGCATTCTGGTTGCTCCTTGCAGGCTGGGCAAGGTGTGAATGTGCAGGGGCAGCCTTGGACAGCACCGTGCTGTGCTTGGAAGCCTCGAGCCAGGGGCAGCATCAGGGCATCCCTGGCAGTGCCAGCAGAGCCTCTGCTTACCTGGCTGTCCAACATGCTGCAAGGGAGGGGTTTTGTTCTGTCACTCAAATCCTGAGGATTCTGAGGAATATTTTCCATCTGCAAGGGGAAAAAAGGCTCAGTGAGTTGCAGCCAGGCTGCTCAGACAGAGGGGAGCGATCCAAGGACCTCCCTCCCTCCGCAGTGCCCTGGAAGGGACATTAATTATGCCAGGCTGGGCAGCTGCCCTTTGCCACGTGTGTGCCAGCAGAGTGAGGACAGCACGAGCAGGGCATGGGAGGGATGTGAAACAGCTCCTCTGTTGTGCTCACAGCACAGTTTTGGTTTTTTCACTCTGATGAAGCAGTAAAAGTGCCCCTCTCTCTCCCTCTCCTGCATTCCCAGCATCACACACACACAGCTCTATCGTTTACTGGAACTGCCTTGCCCAAGAGTTTTTCATTACCATTTTACAGTGAAAAAATATACACATCAGCCACACGGGCATGTGGTTTCAATCCTTGAAACCACTGATTCATAACGTGTTTAGCAAACATTTTCTCCTGCATCTGCAAACAATAGATACTTCCAGACTTTCACTGGCCCGTGGTTGCTGCTGTTAATGCGTTGCCTTCCCTGAAACCAACGAGGTGAAGTCTCTGCCCAAGTGGCAGCTGCTCCTCCCAAAGGGTCTGTCCTCTTTCTTCCCAGTTGGGAGTGTGGCCATCCCTGCCAGTCTGGAGGGGCTGAGATTTAACCCTCTGTGCTGATGCCCTCAGCAAATGGGAGAGTCTCAGCTGTCTTTGGGACATCCTGCAGTGACTGAGAGAGCTCTGAGAAGGGCCTCAGTCCATGAGAGATCCTTTAGAAATGAAGCAGAGGTAAATAAAACGGAGCCTGTGGCCATGGTCAGGAACACACCTCTGCCTGTCTGGGGTAACTGAGCACTGCCAGCATCCCTGAGCAGCTCAGCCTTTCATCCTTGGCATCCCCAGCCTGGTCTGGGCCGTGTCCCTGGCAGAGGAGGTGACTCACCGGAGGTGCCCGGGCTCAAACACCCAAATACCCGTTCCCAGCTGAGCCTCCCCGGGCAGCTGCTCAAACAACCTGAGCCAACAGAACCAGCAGCTCCCTGGAAAACAACAACAGCCTCTTCTGCAGCGCTGCTTTCCTGCAGCAGGGAGGGGGCACAGCTGATGGCACAGGGAGGGGGCACGGCCCATGGCACAGGGAGGGGGCACGGCCACTGGCACAGGGAGGGGGCACTGCTGATGGCACAGGGAGAGGGCACGGCCCATGGCACAGGGAGGGGGCACGGCCCATGGCACAGGGAGGGGGCACGGCCCATGGCACAGGGACACCCCTGAGCAGCAGAGGGGAGGACCCAAAGGCAGCGACATTCCTGTAAATTCCATAGAAGCCCCCAGGCCCCCCTGCCTTGCACACCCCCCCCCACACACAGACAAACTCACACTCACACACACACTGAAGCAGATTTTACTCACCCCTCTGAGGAGGCAGAATTACTCACAGGTGGTTCTTTTCAAAAATACACATGGGCTGATGGCATATTCACAACAGAGAGCTGAGGGTCCTGTTACTCACGGGGGCCAAAAGCAGGTTGAGGGGAAGGCACCTTTCCCAAGCTGCTCCTGCTGCCCTGGAGTGTGTGAATCACCCCCAGCCAGGTCACTCTGCTCCTGAAGCCCTGCCTAAGAAAATCAGCCATTTATGGCCAGGCAGAGATAAGGCGCTTTCTAAACCACAGACTTTCTCCTCCCATTACTCCAGGATTAAAGCACATGTTTGTGGGATACTTATAATGAAGCCCATAATGTCTGGAGAAGGAGTTGTGGTCACTGTTTTCCTGCAGTGACCCCTGATGATGATACTTGAGAATGAGGAGGATGCTCCACCACATTCTCTCCTCGACTTACAGTGGTGCCAACCTGGTCACTCCTTACTCTGGGTTATCCAACCTCCTTTTCCCCCTTAGCCACTTCTTCCTCCTCTTTCTTCTCCCTTTCTCCCCAGAAAGGGAAAGATTTATTCCAGGGGAAGGCAAGATGACTTTGTAGGCATTTTCCTTGACCTTCTCTGTTCTTAATTGCTGATTACAAACAAAACCACCTGGCAGAGCAGCCCAACCTCTGCCTCTCCAGAACACACTCCCAGCTCTCAGAGGAGCTTGTGCCTTGCAGCTGGAGCTGCACCCACCCAGTGGGACAAGCCAAGGGGGGCCTGGAGCTCTCCTGCAGGAGGGGTGGGTCCCTCTGGGGACAGGTGAGACTTCTCCCTAAGGACAGGACCCAGCAACACCCACTCCTGAGCACACAGCTGAGAGATGTTTCCTGCAAACAAGCCCAGGATCACAGTGCTGCCAATAAAACCAGCTCAGGTTTGATGTCAGGACAGCCCTGATGTGCACCTGCCAAATTTATAAGCTGGATTAACTGCTTTGGGGTGGAGAAAGAGGATGGGGCCTGGAGAGGATGCAGGAAACAATACAGACTTTATTTTGACCTGGGTTCAGGACAACGACATGTTTCAGGTTGCAACATCAGGCAGGAAGAAAGTAAAGGAGTGGTGAGCTGGTGTTTGCTGTGGAGAACCCCAGGGACACTGAGATCAACTGAAGCAGAAAAGAAAGGGGCCACAGCTCCGGAAACAGCCCCAGAAAGGGGGAGAGGGGCCCCCCTCATTGCAGCATCACTGTGCCAGTATCACCCATTGCAGCATCACTGTGCCAGTATCACCCACTTCAGCTGAGTGTGCCTATATGGATTTAATTGGAAATCACAGCCTAAAAATGAAATACATCCTCCCTTCCCTGCCCAGCATCCTCTTCTGAGGGTGTGTTTGCAGGGACCTGGAGTGGGGCCTGGAGGCTGCAGGCTGGGCTGGGCTTTGGGAGAGCAAAGCAAAGCACAGTGACCTCCCTCCTGTGTGATCCACCCCACGATCCGCCCCAAACATCCCAGTGTTTGATCCACTCAGGATGCTCAGGGGGAACATCCAGCAGGAGGAAATCACTGCCCAAGCCCTCCCAACACACAGCAAACCAAAGGGGCACGGAAGATTGACTTTTATCGCGAATTTGCCACAGTTGATTTTTCCTGCTAAGGATGTTCCTTCTCCGCTGGGTCTTCAATTTGTTGGTGTGACAGGACTGGGTAGAGCCCGTGGAGGTGTGAAATCAATAAACACAAACTCAATGGCTGTGAGCCCCAAGGCTGAGGCTTTGCTTTGCTGCACTTCATGCAAAATGAGCTGAGCCCCCTCTGTTTGGCTCCGGGCGAGCTGCACACAGACCTTTCACCTTCCACCTTTGCTAATTCATCTTGGCTTTGTGTTATGGGACCACAAATTCAGCTTTTTGTCCCCGGGAGAGCTGGAATCATGGGATGGGGGAGGCAGGAGCCCTCCTGCCTTCTGCAGGCAGCCTGGGGGGGCCATCTCTAGCCCAGAAGCTCAGGCAGGATATTTTACTTCGATTTTAGATTTCCTTTCAGCTCAAAAGATACCACAGTATGTCCACACGTGTGCCCTGGGCTGACCCTGGGCTGGAATGCACTGGTGGACTCCAATGAGTGCTCAAGGACAGTTGTACTCAGAAATTCTGGCTTCCTATTAATTCTTTTCTTTCACTTGTATGAGTGGCCCAGGTTTAAATAACTTGTTATGTTTGTTACAAGGAACCATGAGCAGGAAGGTGATGGTTAGAGGAGCCCAACAGAGACGTCTCCAGAGAGATCTTAGAGCCCCTTCCAGTTCCTAAAGGGGTTCCAAGAGAGCTGGAGAGGGACTTGGGATAAGGGATGGAGGGACAGGACACAGGGAATGGCTTCCCACTGCCAAGGCAGGGTTAGATGGAATACTGGGATGGAATTCCTGGCTGGGAGGGTGGGCAGGCCCTGGCACAGGTTGGGCAGAGCAGCTGTGGCTGCCCCATCCCTGGGAGTGTCCAAGGTCAGGTTGGAGCAACCTGGGCTGGCGGGAGGTGTCCCTGCCCAGGGCAGGGGGTGGAACAGGATGGGCTCCTTGTAACACCCAAACCCCCCCGGAGCTCCCAAAGCCCCCCAAAGCCCCGTGAGTGCAGCCCGGGGGTGCCTCTGTGAGCTCAGCCCGGGGGGGGGGGCGGGGGGTCCCCCCGTGCCAGCGCCGTTCCCGGGCTCGGGGCTCCCTCCTGTGGCCACCTGAGCGCAGCACACGCGGCTCGGGCTGTGCCTGCTCAGTGCCCACAGTGCGGGGTCTGTGGTTCCCTCAGTGCCCACAGTGCGGGGTCTGTGCCCACTCAGTGCCCACAGTGCGGGGTCTGTGCCTGCTCTGTGCCCACAGTGCGGGGTCTGTGCTGCCCTCAGTGCCCACAGTGCGAGGTCTGTGCCTGCTCTGTGCCCACAGTGCGGGGTCTGTGCTGCCCTCAGTGCCCACAGTGCGGGGTCTGTGCTGCCCACAGTCTGTGCCCACCAGGTGCCCGCCGTGCCCACAGCCCCCTGAGGACAGCACTGCTCTGCCTCCAGCACTGGGACCACAGCAAAAGGTCCCATTTCACTGCCCAACATAGCTGGTATCTCCAGGTACCTGTGCCAATCCCTGGTTCTCCCAGCCCAGCAAACAGAAGAGGTTTAATGACATGGTGGGTACAAACACCCACCGGCTACAGATGCCATTAGGATTTTCCAGGCAAATCCCTGGAAACCCCCGCAGAGCACCTCAGCCTTGCCCACCTGTGGCTGCCGAGGGCACAGCTCCCAGAGTGGGCAGATGCCCTTTAGTCCACCCTCATGTCTGGGTCACTCTGGCCCCCTGATCTCAGCACCCCTCTGGATTTTGGGGCCAGGCTGGTGCCAGCTGCCACCTGGGGCTGTGCCCAAGGAAGAGCCAGTGGCTGCTCCCTGGGGGGGCTCCCAGGGCACGAGGAACCCCGAGAGACAGAGCTGGCAGGAGCTGAGAGCTGAGCCAGCAAACGTGCTCAGCCAGGGAAGGTGCCCATATGCTTTGGTGCTTGCTCTCCCTTATTGCACCACATATGCTGTGCTTTTTGCACCTAATAGATTTCTAAATTGGCTCTTTCTATCTCAGTGGTCGCCTTAAGTGTTTCCATATCACATCTTTTATGAGTAATAAGGATTCCATTTGCTTACCCTGCCCAGCAATCACTGTGGGACATGTTTGTGCCAGCTCTGGCCATGCCCTGCTCACTCCTCCTCCTGATGCTCCGCGCTGGTGCTGCTGTGCCACACAGAGAGGCTTGGAAATGTGGGATGGGCTGTCCCATGGGTGTCCCTGGGGCCATCTGAGCTTCATCCTGAGGCCCTTTCACACATCCCCTGTTCAGAATGAGGGAAGAAGGTGGCTGATTCCTTCCAAGACCAGAGGGAGAAGCAGAGGGACTGGCTGCTCTTTCTGTCACCAATAAAGGTGCCCCCATTAGGGAGGGCAGCCCAAGGGACCTTTCTCATGGGTTGGTCCAAGCCAAGGGGAGGAAAGAGGCTGTTGAGAACTGAGCAGCAGCAAAGCAGCACCTTGCAGGGCTGGCACCTGCTGCCCCTGAGCTGCAGGCTGGGCCTCAGCTAATTAATAGAAAATAAACACTCCTGAAGTGCCACTTGCCCAGGGCTGGAACGAGATGAGCTTTAGAGTCCCTTCAAGCCCCAGCATTCTGTGAGTTTATAATTCTGCAGAGCACCCCCTGCAGTGCTGAGGAGCTGAGGGTGATGCAGAGACCACCAATAGCTCGTTGCCTCCCCCCAGACCCACAGAGTGCATGTTCCACCTCTGCCCTTCCCTGCACTGGGCCAGACAGGACAGATGAACTTCACAGCTGCCCAAGTGTCCATGATGCCCTTCCATGCTCCTTCCACTGCTCCTGGGCATGGGCAACAAGAACTGCCCTGGCCATGCCAGGCCTCCTCTGTGCAATGCCAACAACATCCCCCTGTCTCCATGGAAAACACCTGTCCTGATGTGCCCTTGCTTTGTGTTCTCCCAGCCCCAGGCAGGCTCAGAGACACCCATGGGTGGTCTGTCTGTCCCTCTCTGACCCCCAGCAGAGCCTTGCAGCAACCCCTGGGTGCTGCATTCCCAGTACCAGAATCACAGACTCTCCTGAGCTGGAAGGTTCCCACAGGGATCCTGGAGTCCAAGTCCTGGCCCTGCACAGGACAACCCTAAGAATCCCACCCCTAATAGTCCATCATCATCATCATCATCATCATCATCATCATCATCATCATCATCATCATCATCATCATCATCAAAAAATAATATTAATAATCTTAATAATAATAATCTTAATAATAATAATAATAATAATAATAATAATAATAATAATAATAATAATAATAATAATAATAATAATAATAATA
>JAWWLY010000018.1:1921194-1936012 GCA_035041215.1 Gymnopithys bicolor
AGGACCGGCACACCGGCTCAGGGCCCAGGACCGGCACACCGGCTCAGGGCCCAGGACCGGCACACTGGCTCAGGGCCCAGGACCGGCACACCGGCTCAGAGCCCGGACCGGCACACCGGCTCAGAGCCCGGACCAGCACACCGGCTCAGAGCCCGGACCAGCACACCGGCTCAGAGCCCAGACCCAGCACACCGGCTCAGAGCCCGGACCAGCACACCGGCTCAGAGCCCAGACCCAGCACACCGGCTCAGAGCCACGGCGCTGCCCACTGCATTCCTTGGCTGCACCAGCACAACCCGGTGGGCACTTTGGCTGTCTGGAGAACCGAAGCACCACACAAGGTGCTCCTGCATGACCTGAACCACAGCCCCGAGTGCTGCTACAGCCTCCACTGCTGGCTTTGAAGAACAACGTGTGCAGAGTGTGCTTTCCACACCTCTTTCCCCCAAAGGACAGCACTTACCTCATCCTCAGCTCATCCTCGGCGTACCTGCTGCTCCGGAGCCCTTTGTAGTCCTGCCAGGGCAGCTCATTTCTGCTCTCACATGCAGCTTCTTCTGGAACAGAAGACAGTGATATTATGCAGGGGAGAATGCTAAATGAAAGAAGGCTGCCCTGAATTACAGCTCCCATCACCATGAGAAAGCTTTTATTATATTATTTCGACCCACATGATGAGGGGAAATTAAAGGATTAAGTTTTCAAAAGGATGTCTATTGTGCACACCTCCCACATGTCCAGCCCTGGCTCATCCTCAAACTTCCACCCTGAAAGACCCTCCTCTCCCAGTTCTTGTCTGCTTTTCATCCAGATCATCTGAGTGCTTTGTCAGAGCCACCCAATGGCAAACCCAACCAAGTCTCTTGTTGGACACAGAGATTTCCTGTCATTTTACCATGGAAGTGGCAGATCCAGAGGAATGCCATAAACCCAAGGTGGGCTTTCCCAACATCAGCCTTGCAGGACAGCAACCAGACTTAGAAATCCCCCTTGAGGTGATAAGGAAGGTAAACTAACTGGGAAGAGATAACATCTGAAAGCCCAAATAGCTCTGAGCCGGTGAGGCAGAAGAGAAAGCATGTTTGTCCAAGGAAATGCTCCAAGGGCATCTTAAAGATGGTCCTGACCAGGTGGGGCTGAGCCCCAGCACTGTGTCAACAGTGACAACAAGCTCTGCAGAGCAGCCACAGGACACCAGCGAGCCAGAGCAGAGTTCAGCAGCCTCTGCACAGCAGCACAACCTGCTCCCCCTTCCCAGAGGCTGGTTTGGGCCAGCTGGTCCCACCACACTCAGCTCATCCCCATCCAGTCCCTGTCCAAACTCAGCGGCCTCAGCACACAAGGCACAGGAGATAAAGTTCCCTGAACAGATAAAACAGGACAAAAATGTGGTTATTTGGTTCTACAGGAGCTGGAGGAGTCCCTCACAAGACACTTGGCACCCACACACTGCAAGTGCCACCAGAAGGGGCAGGAGGTGACACAGCCAAATGCCAGCAAGCTGGGGATCAGTGGATCAGCTCCTGCACACCTGGGCTGAGGAGGACACAACCTGATGGGCTCCACCAGCTCTGGCAGCCAACCAAGTCAACTCCATCTCAGCAGCAGAAACCTGTTTCCAAGGGGGTTTGGCATTAGCCCCCAGGAGCAGGGACCATCTTCCCAACCCCTGCCACCTCAGAGGGCACTGCCTGGGGGTGCAGCCCAGCTGTGCTCCAACCTCTGCCTGTTGTGTGGCACTAAAGCTCAGCTTTCCCAGGGGCACTGGCACAGCATGAGAAGCAAAGAGGGTTCGAGAGTGAACACACAGATGCTCTTTGCTCTGTTTGCTGCTGGGATCTGTCTTTGCCATCTGCTTTTCCCCAGAGAAAAAGGCCTGGCAAAAGGGACACTGCACCAGCAGTGACCCCTCCTCAAGCCATACCCAAAGGGAAAGAGAATTTGGGCATTTTGGTTCCAAAACCAGCATCATCACTGCCCACAGTCGCTGCTGGCAGAGGAGAGGCAGTGCCCGCCTGGCACTGGGCTCAGTGCAGGCTCCAGCCATGAACAATGTGGAGTCTGTAGAGCTCTGATACTGTGGGGGCTGACACAGGAATGGGACAATCCCTGCAGCTCTTGCAGATATTTTTCCTGGCCCCACAGAGTCTTGGTTAGGGAATAAACCCACCAGTGTTTTCCTTCCCCAGGCTGATGCCTGGCAGCACCAAGCAGTGCCCAAACACTGCTTTGCACAAGCAGGGACTGCACCAGCTGCCCTGGGACAGGCTGTGGTGGGTCTTCCCTGGTGCCAGGAGTAAGCCAAGCCCAGCCCAGCAGCCTGAGCTGGGAACAGATCAGCCCCTCTCTATTGTGCCTCAGAACAACACCAGGAGCACCTCTAAGCAGTGCTGTGGCTCACTGTGGGGTCACAAATCACCATAAACTACTCCAGATCCTCCTGGATTCAGACTCCCAACCTCTGACTCTTCTAAACATGGGGGCTCCAAGCCTGTAAAGAGCTCACAGCTGCTCTGCTGGGGAACTCCACAGATGCACCAAGGGGTTGTGCTTGGAGAGCTGAGCCCCAGCTCAGGCAGGGCCCACACACCTGGGGTGCTGCTCCCAAAAGCAAGGAAGGGAATTGGGGGGAAAAGGCCATAAATAGGGAAAATACTCTGTATGGGGTTTATTTTACTCCCCTGGGACTTGTGGAGATGTTCAGAAAGGACAGAACCCATTGAGTTGGAAGGAGCCTTAAATCCCACCTCGTTCTAACCCCCTTCCACTAGACCAGATTGCTCCAAACCCATCAACCCTCCCTCACAAAGGAAACAAAACAGATCCTCTTCAATATCAGCATCTGTCCCCAGGATTAACAGCTGGCATGTTAATGACCCTAATTACAAGAAGTGCTGCCAATCCACTGTATCTACCAGTACTTGGCTCTCCATTTTCTGGTCCTCACTGCTGCTTGGTTTTTAGAACATGCTTAAACCCCCTCCTGGTCCCCTAAACAGCAAGAAGTGTCTTCTTCAGGGAAGAAAACCAGCTTGGAGGCCCAGCTTGGTTTGACATTTGGCACTCCAGCTCTCAGCACTCACCTCTGCTCACCAACCCTTCCAAACCAGCTCCCAGCCCTGCAGCTCCAACCCACACCAACCCAAGAGGCCCTTGGGTGCCCATTGGTACAACTTCAACCTTCATTACAGGGTGTTATTAAATAACACCATTGATCCCTGACACAGCCTGGCCAGTTCTTTAGTAGGAAAGGATTTGGCAAACTGAGCCAAACTGCCAAAGCTTTGATGAACTGAAACCTCACTTTGCCTGGGATCTCAATGAGACCCATTTTCTTCTCCTGAATGCTCTGAAATCCAAAGTCTGAGTTGTCACTAAGTGAGGATGACAAGGGACTATTTTACTGCCACTTTGTGGAAAAATCTCATTTTTTTTCTCTATCTTTGCAGTGAAAATAACCTGGGCAGAGCAACAGGGCTGGGGACTTTTGTTTCAGGTCTGCACCAGGCAGTTCTCTCAGCTGTCAGCAGAAAGAATTGTCACTGTTTTAGGAGCTGGGAGCCACATGGAATAAAAAAGAACCTGAAGCCATTTTTCCAAGGTGGCCCCAACCTTCTCAATCACAATTTATTCTCATGCATGAGAGCCAAGCAAGGAACCAGCCCACAAGTTCTTCCAGATGACAACACCCCCTTGGGTGCTGCTGGAGAGATTTCCCAGCAGGACAACCAGTTTATTCCACCAGGACATGTGGCATTAAGTGTCAATTCAACCATTTTTGCTTATAAATTTATGCCACCCCATGAGTACAGAAGTGCCTTCTGTGCTCAGTGAGGGCTGGGATGATTCCTGCACTTCTGAATGACACCTGTGGTTGATCCCATCAGGCTGAATCTCAGGTAACTGTCAGGAGGACAAGTGTTAGTGGCTGCAATTCCCTTCCTGCCCAGGACAGCACCCCCCTGATGGGCTGCTCTTCTCCCACACAAGGGGTTGCTTTTCACTGCCAACAGCCAATTCCTGAGCAAATTCTTTTCCAATGTTAATTACAGTAGAACATGCTTGAATTTTACTGACCCCATCAACTTTGACAGGCGACTTCTCATGTTACCCAGAGCCACTTAAAAGGAAAATAAAGCTCAATTTATCTGCAGGCTAAAATATTTGTTAGTCTAAAAAGCTGCAAGCTCCAACCATAAGCTTGCAATTCCCCTTGGCTGCATTTATGTTGATAACAGGTTCAGGACAGCAATTACTGGGCTTGTAAATACAAGCAAATATCAGCTCTGAGGGCCAAAGGCCAAGAGCAGAGTGGGTCTGGTGCTCAGGAGGGCTGGGAACTGATGGCTGCTCAAGGACACACAGACAAAGGATTTTACTCCCAGATCGAGGGAACAAGTTGATGAAGATCAGCCAATAATCATTTTAACAGTGGAGTCGAACCTTCTGGGCTGCTTTGAGAGCAGAAGGACCTCAGTCCCCACCTCAGGCTCCCCATTCCATCCAGAGGGATTCAAACCCTCTCCAAAGGTACCAACTCTGTGCTGAGGGCAAGTTGCAAACCAGGTTCCTGTTTCATCTCAGAGCCTTCTGCTCTCCATGGGAGGTGTTGGGACCATCACTGAGCTTCAGCCCAGCACAAGGAGGCAGATTTAGACACTCCTGCCCTGGCCAGCACAGCACTGGGAAGCTTTTTCCACCAAAAAGTCACCCCTCAGCACCTCCTCCAGCCACAGTGCCCAGCTTTGCTCTTTTCCCTCCATGGGAAGGTCAAGTTGAGGTTTGGAAGCATCAGGCAGTCACTGCTTTGCCTTCTGATCTCCCCCAAAATCTCAGTTTTGGGCAGTCCCAGCCCACCAAACTCCATCCACAGTGCTGAACTCAGTGGCCATTCCCTTCCCCACCCATCCCTGCCCTCCAGGCAGAGGCCTCAGCAAAGCCTGGATCGATAATTTCAATCCATTTGACACACCAGGGGCAGCCCCTTCTTCAATCTTTGCCAAACCTCCTTTAAATAAATTGTTATCACTCACACACAGAAGGTGTGGCCTGAAAATGGCACTTCTGGCTTTATGACAGGAAAAGGGGAACCCAAACCATGAGATGTCTCTTTGTTTTGTTTTGGAAGCTTGAGAGGACCAACTTTGGGAGTGGTTTATCAGACATCTGCAGGGCACGTGGGCTCTGGGCAGGGCTTGAGCCTTTCTTGAGGTTTCTGCTTGGGTTGAGCAGCCTTTGAAGCCTCCACTGAGGATGCTCAGCATGAGGAAACCTTCAGGACCCACAGCCTGGGGCAGCTCCACCCCTCTGGTCACAGAAAGCCACATCACACCCGTCCCAAGTGCCACTTCCATCAGTCCCAAGTGCCACTTTCATCATCTCCCAGTCCCTGGGCACAGGATGGTGCTGCCACCACCGCAGGGACAGCCCCCCTTGTGCCAGAGGTTTGTCTCCATCCCCTCTGTGTCTTTACCCAGAAGGATTTCCTTGGGCTCATTTCCAAAGGGTTTTCTGAATCCTGACCACAAGCAAAGCAGGGCAAGAACTCCCCAGACTCATCCCTGCTCTTTCAGAGCTCAGACTCAAGTTTAAAAAGGGAAAACTCTCAGAAATCTGTAAGAAATAATTCCACTCTGTGGTTTTCTTCTCTAACTTCTTAATTAACTTTTCTGGATTAATAGCCAGGTATCTTTTACATCAAGCTGCAGTTTGGATGTTCACATTATATTAAATATATATATTATATATATGATATTATTATATTATTAAATCTATTATTATATATAATATTATTATATTATATATTATATTATATACAGTATATATAATATATTATATACAGTATATATAATAAAATTATTATATATTGTATAAATAATTGATATTGTCTTAGATATATTATATATTATATATTATTATATTATATATTGTATATATTGTATCTATATTGTAAATATTGTATATATAGTGTATATATAGTATATATAGTAATATATTTATTATATATATTTCTATGCCAACCTTCAGGCCAGCACCTTTATTTTCCTTTATAATATATATATTATATATACAATATATATTATATATAATATATGTTATATTATATATGTTGTATATAATACATATATAGTATGTATTGTATATATGTGTATATATATTATATATATAGTATATATATTATAGATATTGTATATAACATATAGTATATATATTATATATATTGTATATGCATATTGTGTATATTGTTATATATTTATTATATATATTTCTATGCCAACCCTCAGACCAGCACCTTTATTTTCCATGAGGACCCACAAACCCACCCAAGGGGCTGCCCCAAGCCTGGCAAGACCCTGCTGGGCTCTCAGTCCCACTGGGAGCAGAGATGGCTTCTCCCATCCTTGCTTTGCTTTTTGCCATTTCAGCCTTTCTGGACAAACAGATCTTGGCTCAAAGGCTGCTGAGATGTTTTCTAAGCAGCTTCCAAGAGAAACGCGCTGGTTCTGCTCCTGGTGGGGTCTGAGCTGAGCCAGGTGCTGAGCACTGCAGAGATTTACAGCTTTAAACAGCCCAGATTGTCCCTGTCAGACCCACCAGGCTCAGTCAGGTCGGCCCAGGGATGACTTTGGTCCCAGGACAAGCATTTCAGAAGGAATGTTGGACACCAAGGCCTTTGGGGACACCACCAAGACTGGGATTATCAAAGAAGGAATCAAGACTTGAAAAGACTTTTTTCTCCAAAATCACAGAATTGTTTACACTGGAAAAAGAGCTCCAAGATCATCAAATCCAACCATTTTGTCCCATCCTCCAACCATCCCTGCCCTTCTCTGGTGCTCACCAGATGCTCTCAGGTAACTCAAGGGCTCATCACAACTAATACTTTTATCTTGTATGAGCTCACAACAACAAAAAAATCGTCCAAGGGAGGCTGTAAAACACATTGGCTGCCTCATTTATCATGACATGTGAGGCTTTAAAACCACCTGTGGGGACAAGCAAAGTTGTGAACAATCCCTGTCAGCACTTTGGGGTTTCAACCTGAGCCAGAAAAGTCAAGGTGTCCAAGTTTTAGTCTGTTCACCTCCCTTTGGGGCAGTTTCTGCTCGTTTTGGAAACAGCATTCTTTGTGGAAATTGGTATTTATTACTCAGATCCCAACAGGAATCACCCTTGGAACGAGTCCCAGTGTTCCTGTCCATCTCTGCCTCAGCAAACCCAAGTCCTGTAATTGGTGACAAACCTATAATTGAAAAAAATATAATAAAAATACTGTTTGTCCCTCAGATCTGCTGAACATGCAGCATCCTCCAAAGCAAAGGTGACATTCCCTAAAAACCAGGCCAGGCAGATCCTCACCACACACAGGACACCAGTACCACCCTCACCAGGGCAAGAACAACCTCTCAGGGATTCTCTGCCAAAACAGAGCTGGGGAGAAGTTGTTTCCAGCACAAACCCCTCCTGCTATTCCTGTTTCCAGCAGAACCCCCTCCTGCTATTCCTGTTTCCAGGAGAAACCCCTCCTGCTATTCCTGTTTCCAGCACAAACCCCTCCTGCTATTCCTGTTTCCAGCACAAACCCCTCCTGCTATTCCTGTTTCCAGCACAAACCCCTCCTGCAGTTGCTGTTTCCAGCAGAACCCCCTCCTGCTATTCCTGTTTCCAGGAGAAAACCCTCCTGCTATTCCTGTTTCCAGGAGAAACCCCTCCTGCTATTCCTGTTTCCAGCACAAACCCCTCCTGCTATTCCTGTTTCCAGCAGAAACCCCTCCTGCTATTCCTGTTTCCAGCACAAACCCCTCCTGCTATTCCCCTCATTCCCTTGAGATGACAGGTCTCCTCTCCCCATGGGTCAGCTCTGCCCCATCTCCTGCCTCTCCAGCCAACCTGCCAAAGCCTGCATCAGAAATTAAGAACATTTTGCTTAATGAGGAGGATTTTTCCACTAGAAAAGGGGCAACTTTGCTGTCTGTATCAGTTGAGAGGAAACTGCAACAAGGAGCACAGAAGGTCAAAGCCCAGCAGAGCACAGGCTGGAGAAGCCACTTCTGAAGAAGAATTTGGGAGTCAGAGTTGTGCCCCCCCCTCCCTCTGGCACAGCCAGTGCCCAGCAGCCCCTGGACCAGCAGAGCTGATGGACAATAACGTTTCCACCATCCCTAAACTGTCCCCATCTGGTGTCCCACTCTCCTGTCACCTCCTGCCCCATTTATTTCCTATCCCAACCTGCCATCAAACACCTTCACTCCCTTGTGCTGTTCAAGGGTTAAAAGTTTTGCCGCTCACACACCTGATGAGGTTAAGGCAGAGGGTTTGGTGCTGATTAATCATTAGCAGCACTTTCCTCAGCATTATTTCAAAGAAGTGCCACCAATGTGGCTGCTCTCAGAGCCTCTGGGATGCTTGAAACAACAGCAGCTCTTTTGGGATCATCTACAATGGATTGGCCTCCATGGAGGACCACATTAGAGGAGCAAAGTTTGGTGAGATCATGCACCCTGCAGGAAGTCCCTGTTTGCTTCCTGAGGGCTTTCCCACCTGGATCCTCCTGTATAAAAACACAGCAAAGAGTCTTTCTGTTGCTGTGTTGATGTTGTTCCCAAGGGCATTCCTGTAACTATGAACCTTCACTCCAAAGGGCACCTCCAGCATTCCTGGAGGAGCAAAGTTACCTCAATGAACTCCCAAGGTCAAATTAAGCAAAATGAGATATTTGAGGGGGAAAAGCAACAAACAGAGGCTGGGCCAGCCCTGATAACCATTCACAGGAGTCAATATTGCCAGTGGTCCTGAAGGAAGGTCACATGGAATTGCAGATCACAGGGAAATGAAGGTTCTGCCAATGCCACCATGCCAGGGCACTTGCCCTCCCAGTGTCTCTGGCACACTGGGCCAGAGCTGGAATATTTCCCTGTCCCTGCAGGCACAGGGAAAACGAGTTACCTGATCTTATGAAATCGGCTAATTAATGTTTATAAAGATGAGAGTCACTGTATAATTATCTCAGAGGACACTCAGTTCCTTATCAAGGGACCTGTTTGGAACCTCAGAGCCCAAGAACACAACTCTGGCTCGATCCAGCCCTTTTCCAGCCTGGTTTGGAGAGGCAGAACATGACTCAGCCAAGCCCTTGCAGGACAAGTCAGGGTTTAGAGCCCAGCCTAGCCAGGCAGATAAAACTGATTTTAAACTGCATGAGGAGCTCTGGGACCACAGAACATCACTGATACCACCTAAACCCACCAAACTCTCCCACAGCCCTTTCATCCCCAGCCAGCTCAAGCCTGGTGAGAACTGGAGTGATTCCACCACGGGGTCTGGGATGGCATCCCTGGGAGAGCTGCACAATTCCAACCCCAGCATTCCAGCACCTGGGAACACCCATCCAACAGCACAGCACAGGCTGGAGCAACTCAGCACCAGAGTGTTCCAGGGGGGAGGAAAGCCCAGCCTTGCCTGGCATCTGCTGGACTTCTTGGTAAAGAGGGAGGGCAGTGAGAGCCTGCCCATTTTGCAGATAAAATCACGAGTGTTATCACTCTGCTCAGTGCTGGGGCCACAGGAGATGGACACCAGGGAAATCCTCATTCCAAGAGCAGGACAGGAGCAACAAAGCACACCACACCAGCAAGGATCTTCTTAGGAGGAGGTGGTTGCTCAGGTTAAGCTTTTAATACCCACTTAATTCCTTCTCCCAACGCTTTTGGAAAGACAACAGCATCACATTTTCCAGCAGGAAAAGTCTTGTGTGTAACCAACATTTTCTTTCAGCAAAGAGCTCAGGAGGTGCCAAGGGTCACGGGAGCTCGGGGGTGACATCAGCCTCTTGCCCATTAATCCTGTGCTGAATATTATCCAGCAGAGAGCAATTTTTAATGGGGCCCTGGCTTGTCTTGTTTAAACTTGCACATACCTGAGCTACTTTTAGGCCTAAACCCACAGAAAAGAAAATAATGCAGCTTTGGGCTTTAGAGCAAGCAGGAGAAGTGCTAATTCCCCTCCTTTTATCTCCAGTTTACTCAGTAGGACAGAGTAAATAGCCCAAAAAAGGGGGTTGTTACATTAGGGCCCACCTAATAATGCCCCACCCTTCTTAATGCCAATTAACTCGGGGCCTTTGAGCTCAGAGCAGCTGAGAGGGGAGGGGGAACCACGGGCGGCACCGGTGGGGGCACCAGCAGCTGTGCCAGGGCAGAGCTGAGCCTCCAGGAGGAGCACGTGGCACCTTTGGGGCTTCCTCCCTACCTGCCCCAGGTCCAACCCTCCCCATACAAGAGGAGAGCCCCAAGCAGCAGGAATGAAATCCAGGAGCCCAGTTCTTCCAGTGCTGACCCCAGAGTTATAACTGGGTGCAAAGGCATGAGCAGCTGGGCTTGCCCAGGCCATGGAATCACACACTGGGTGGGTTGGAAGGCACCTCAAGAATTATCCTGTTCCAACTCCTCCCATGGCAGGGACACCTCCCACCAGCCCAGGTTGCTTCAAGCCCTGTCCAGCCTGGCCTTGGACACTCCCAGGGCTGGACCATCTGCCCCATGGACTCCAGCTCTGACACTGGTGCCCAGTTACACCACTGGCCACCACCAGAGGCGAGTGCCAGCTGAGAGGATACTGCTCCCCACAGTTCCACCTCCTGCTCCTCCCAAGATCACTCACAAGGCACCCAAAGCTGACCAAGATAAACCTGGAGCCGAGAGAAGACACTCAAGGTTGGCAAGCAAGAGGCTGCAGGAGACTGAATGCTTTGCAGTCCCAGGGAGTTGTTAATTTTCATGCTCTAAATTAAGTCATCAGGTTGGGTTATGTTTGAGGTGGAAGGTGTGATCTTCCTTCCTAAATATACACGTGGAAGGCTGCCAGGAGAACAGGGGCCTCCAAAACCAACAGGCAGTTCAGCTTCCAGGAGAAGAGAAGCCCTCAGAGACCTCAGGAGCTGTTTGGAAGGTCTGTCTGACAGACAGCAAGGAGGGGAAGCCTTGGTGGGATCGCAGAGCAGGAGAACCCACGTTTCTGCTGCAAACCAAGAAGCAGCAGAGCCTTCAAAGCAGGAGGACCTGTGTGAGCAGAGCAGTTCAAACAAACCACAGAGCTCTGGATCCAGGAGGCTCCTCTAATGAGCAGGACAGTGCCCTGAGGAGGAAATGAGGAGCTGGTGATGCTCCTGTGCCTTTGGATCACTCTCCCTCCTGGGAGCTGAGCTCTTTTGGAACCTGTTCACAGCAGGACCACACTGTCATCAGCCACCCAAAGGTGCAGGACCCATCTGACAGATCCCACAGGGCCACAAAACCCTCTGGGCTTGGCTGGAGGAAGGCCTGGAGTCCTCTCTAGGGTGGGGGGCTTTGGGGACAAACCCTCCCAGGGGTATCACCCACGTGCTGGGGCTCATGTGAGGGGCAGGGCAGAGCTGTGGGCATGGCAGGAGGTCCTACAGAGCCAACACCAACCAGGTCCTTGCCCATCAAACCTGAAAAGGATGGGTTGGTCACAGCTCTGAGCAACCTGGTCCAGTTGAAGGTGTCCCTGTCCACAGCAGGGGGTTGGGAACGGGGTGATCTCCAAGGTCCCCTTCCAAGCCAACCCATCCTGTGATCCTATGAAGACTGATTAGATTAATTAGGGGCAGGTGCACTAAATACCACTTGGGCACCACCCAGGACACCCCCAAGGCAAAGAGAAAACCCTCAGCAAGGAACAGGTCACACTCCCCCCCAAGTGTGGCATCAGCCCATGGCACAGGAGCTGCTTCCAAGAGTTTTCAAGCTTCATAACAATTCCAGCTTCCAAAGGTTTTCCTTCTCTGCCCTTTGCCCTGAAATTCCAAGACTCCCCAGTGTTGAGCAGCTCTCAATTTTTGACTGGGAATCACAGGATTAAGGAAGGAGAAGATCTCTGAGTCCAACCATACCCCCAACACTGCCAGGCCCACCACTCAACAATGTTCCCAAGCATCAGAAAGGCTTTAGGAAAACAAACCAGAAGGAGGATCGTTCCAAAAAGCATTTGGGTGGGGTGGAGGAGTGACCTGTGGCACCGATGCCAGGCAGAGAATCGGCTCAATGTTCCAAACGAAGGTTTCAGGGGTTGCTGAATTTAAGAAAACACCTTGTAACAACCGATAAAATTAAATCCCAGAATCTGACACTGTGGAAAAATCTCTCCTTGCCTGAGGGGGAGGGGAAGGATTTTTTTTTTTTCAAATGCAAATAGAACCAGGTTGATCCGTGCCAAGGAATTCCTCTTTTCAAACCTGCACTCTTTGCTCTGTGGCACAGAACTGGCTCAGAGTTTGTGCCCAGGGCAGCCCCCAGGGCTCAGAGGGAGGGGCTGCAGCCACAGGATGCCACCGGGATGGAACCAGAGCAGCCTCAGAGCAGGAAAACCCCATTTGGACTGGGATTAGCACGTTGGGCAAAGTCAATTAACTCCTTTCAAGAGGCTTTTCCCAGCTGCACAGACAGCCCGGCCCGTGTTTGGCAGCCAGAGGAGCCCACTGGGGCAGAGGCAAGAGGGGAGAGCACGATCTGTGAACTTTAAACCCATCTGTGCTGCCTTTTATCTCCGTGTTGCTGAAAACAAGAGCACAGTGATGGCAAACCGGGTCACTTCACACCACAGAGCCCAACAAGGGGCTCCTGCTCCACTCCGAGGTGTCTCAGGCAGAGCTGAGCTGGAGACAGACAACCCACCAGCCCTTCCCTGCGCTAATCACAAACAGCCCCGTCCAATCTGGAGCCTCGAACCAGCCCCTGGTGCTGCTTGGCTGAAGGAGCAAAGCCCATCTGCAGGTTTCAAGGGGATTTTTCTTCTTCTCTATCAGGTTGGATGTGACTAGAAAAGGGGCAGCACCATCACAGGGGCTAAAATGAAACTGTCCTTCGCTTGCAAAAGTGTTGCTGGTGGGAAAGGAGGACCTGCTGGTTTGCTGTTCATGGCTTTGGAGGAGGAAGGTGTAGATGTGGCACTTGGGGACGTGATTTAGTGGTGGGTTTGGACATGCTGGGGGATGGGTTGGACTTGCTGATCTTGGAGCTTTTTTCCAACCTGAGCAATTCTGTGATTCAAAGGGAGGCAGAGGGAAGAGGATTGTTGGCCATGCCAGTGCTCCTCAGTGTCCTGGAGCTCCACCAGAAGGGCCAGCCCAGACCCAAAGGACCCTCCTCTGCCTTCCCTCCCAAGGGAACTCACAGCCAGCCTGGGTTAAGCCAAAAGAGAGAAGCTCTCCTGGCAAAATTCATGGAGGTTTCACCCAAACCCACCACACTCATGACAAGATGATGAACAGGTTTAATTACAGCTCCTGGATTTGGCTGGGCTGCTGCCAACTCCTCAGTGCCATCCCACACACACAGGGCCATCTCCACGCTCAGCAACATCAAAAGACCTGGAGATGCCACTGAGGGAAACCAGGAATTCTGATGCAAACACCTCCAGCCCATCAGCCACAGCTCCAAAGCAAAGCCCAACCAGAAATGCAGCTTCTTCAGACTGGCAGCCCTTGCAACATCCAGTCTTTCCTGCTCCTCAGAAGCTCTGGAATTGCCCTGAAAGAGCCTTTCTGAAGATGGATCAGGAGACCTGGTTTTAGACTTCTCTACCTCTCTGCACACACGTCCCCAATGAAGGTCACGGGACAGGAGGTGGTGACATCCCATCACCAACTTCCCCTTCCCCAAGCAAGAGCCACCCCCAGACATGTCCTGCCTTGGGACAAGGATGTCATGGGAACCATACAGGGATCATGGAGTTCCAAGATCATCTTCATTTTACAATTCCTTAAAAATCAGCGTTGTACCTGAAACCAACCTTGGGATTTTGGACCACGCCCCACCAGCTGCCAGTTCACCCAAGTGGGATTTGGCTGCACAGAAACCTCTCCTTTCCTCAGGAATGTGTCCAGACCCCCTTAAAAAAATTCCTGTCCCCACAGACTGCTGGATTTATACAAAAATGGCCCCAGACAAGGGGAAGAGCCGAGGCCCTTCCTGCTCTCTGCTAATGGGGTGTTAAATTATCCCAATTACATGTGTTGCAATGTCACATCTTTAGCTCCGTAACAAGCAGTAAAATCTTGGCACTGCGTTTGGCCAAAGGCAGTTGCTTATCAAGCTCAGTGCCAAAGAAAAATGATAACTATTTCCTAATGCATTGGAGGAATTCTGCCCTGGATGCAGAGCTTCATTAGCCAGAGACAAGCCCATTGTTTGGGGGGTTTCAGCTGTGGGGCAGCAGAGCAGGGAGGGCTGAGGCTCCAGTGGAGATGAGATGAGCAGAGCTGAGGCAGAGACAGGAGCACTGGGGCACCGCAGTTCCCTCCCTGCTTTTGGTATTTATTCACAAAGCCTGATTTCTGCACTCCCTGAGCTGCAGAGAGGGGCTGTCAGCAGCTCCCAGGGGATTTGTGAGAGTTCCTCACCCTGTGAGAAGGATTTGTGGAATCACAGAGTCATTTAGGTTGGGAAAAAAAACCCCTAAACTCATCGTGTCCAACCCCCTCTCCAAGTCCACCAACCCCAGGAAGAAAACTGGTTGCAAAATCAATCTGCAAAGCTGGAATGGGTGACCCAAGTTCTGTCCTGTAGCTCATGGATGGTGCACCCTGGGCAAACTCATCAGTGCAGCACCAACCAAGCACAGCCCAACCCCTTCCAAGCACCAGCCCTGCCTGGAAAAGGAGGAATAAAGATGATCCCCTTCCAAGCACCAGCCCTGCCTGGAAAAGGAGGAATAAAGATGATCCCCTTCCAAGCACCAGCCCTGCCTGGAAAAGGAGGAATAAAGATGATCCCCTTCCAAGCACCAGCCCTGCCTGGAA
>JAWWLY010000018.1:1961082-1971764 GCA_035041215.1 Gymnopithys bicolor
TCATGGCACTCAGTGCCACGGCCAAGCTCAGTTGAAAAACCTCCAGGGATGGGGAATCCACCCCCTCTCTGGGCAGGTGGTTGGAACACGCTGAGCTGGAAGGGACCCACAAGGACACAGAACCACAGAACATGCTGAGCTGGAAAGGATCAGAGTCCACCTCCTGTCCCCACACAGGACCATCCCCAAGAGTCACACCCTGGGGCTGAGCGTGTTGTCCAAACACTCCTTGAGCTCTGTCCCACTGCCCTGGGGAGCCTGTTCAGTGCCCAGCCACCCTCTGGAAGTCCCTGAAGGGACAGGATGTGTGTCCTGCTACCCAGCAGGACATCAGTGCTCACCCCAGGGAGCTGTGCCGGGGTCTCCTCTGGGAATGGTGGTCATGGCACTGTGTGCCCAAATTCAGGGCAAACCTCAGCCCTGGGGCAGGCAGGGCATGGCCTGCCCTTCCAGCCAGTTCTCCCAACCTGCTGAGTGCCCTTCCTGCCCGGGGTGACTCAGGAGGGCTGGGCTGGGCTGTGTGGGCACACCATGCTCTTCCCACAGCGCCTGCCAAGGGCTCTGCAGGGGCCATCCCTGCAGGCACCAGGGCCAGGGACACCCCGGAGGGCACCTCCTCCAGGGCCCAAATTTTAGCTCTGAAATGACAGCAGTTCGAGTTTCCCACCCAAAAGCTCTGCTTGGCCCAGGGGAATCCCCTGGAAGCAGCACCCTGGGAGCAGTAAAACCCCTCTCCGGGCACGGCAGGCACTGAATCTGTTTGCTTTGAGAAGAATTGCAAAACCTCCAAACAAAAGGCAGAAAGAGCAGCTCTGATAAGCAAACTCGGAGCTGAAGAGGAGCCCTTTCACAAAAAAAGACCAATTATTTGCTCTCAGCGTTTTGGCTTCGCTGTTTTTCCTGGCCCTGGCGAGGCTGGAGTTATTTTGAAGGGCTGTTTGCTCCAGGAGGAGCTGAGCAAACAACAGCCCATTTCCTTTCGGATCTAAACATCCGCCTGCCGTGCGAGAGGGAGGAAAACCCAACCCCCGGAGCCTCAGGAAGCACAAGGAAAGGGGTGGTGGGCGGTGGTGGAGAGGAGCAGGCAGAGCCCACACGCAGCAAGACTTCACCTGGCTCTGCCCAAGGGGTATCCAACCCCTGCTAGCCAGAAATGGAAGGGAATGGCCATGCCAAGGGGGCTGGGATGCTCTCCTTGAAGCAGACCAAGCAAAGCACCCTCACATCTTCCTTATCACACCATGGGGGTTGGACTAGATGACCTCCAAAGGTCCCTTCCAACCCAAACCATTCTAGGAAGACAAAGGCTGCACTCACAGTGGGATGGGGCAACTCCTGAGGGGGGAAATCCAGGCAGTTTGACAGCCTTGGGCTGGCTGAAGCAAGAAGTAAAAGCTGCACAGGCCCCTCTGGAGAGGCAGCACCACTGGAGCCTTGGAATCCAATCTGGGAGCAAAGGAAAGGGGGTTGTCCTGGGGAAGTGCATGGCAGAGGACGTGGAGCTGCAGGAGCAGGTTCAGAGGAGGCCACAGAGATGCTCCAGGGCTGGAGCCCCTTTGGAGCCAGGCTGGGAGAGCTGGGGACGGTCACCTGGACAAGAGAAACCTCCAGGGAGACCTGAGAACCCCTTCCAGTGCCTAAAGAGGCTCCAGGAGAGCTGCAGAAGGACTGGGGACAAGGCATGGAGGGACAGGACACAGGGAATGTTTTCCCACTGCCAGAGGGCAGGGTTAGGTGGAATACTGGGAAGGAATCCTCCCAGCTATGCTTTCCACCCTTCAGTGAGCAAAGGGCCAGCTCACCATCATGTTCCTAAATTTCCTGGCTTTTGAGGATACAGGCCAGGTCATTAACATTATTTATAGGTTCCTGTGTATGAGTTCCCATTTGTTTGCCTGCTTAAAACCAGTTAGGTGAAAAAAAATTCCTGGAGGTCAGACAGTTAAAAAACCCTCATGGCCATGGTCTGATGGACCCAAAGGATCAGCAGCTCCTTTAGAGACAGAACTGTTTCCTTAAATGCTGATTGTGTAAATATTTAAGCTACTTTATAAAACTTTTACAATGTACTTAGGAAGCACAAATCTCACCATCAGAGCAGCAGGTCGTGGGCTCAGCCAGCTCTGAGAACACAAACAGGGCCATTGCCAATGCTAATGCTGCACCCAGGGGGCCCTGAGGTCACCAGAATGACCGAGCTGATCCCCCTGATCCCCCCCCAAATGGCACAGTGGTCATTGCAAGAGTGGAACTCCAGCAAAGACAACAACGTGCTGATGTTTGGGCAGAGTCCTGAGATTCTGCTCTTTAAAGTGCAGCACCAGATTTAGTGTCACCCGGGCCAGAATTCTGCAATTCAAAAATAATCCACTAATGCACATCCATTTGAAGAATGAAACTGTTCTTTTTCAGAGCCATGTGGGCAGGTTTGAAGCCAAACCCTGTTCAGGACAGCTCAGCTCTGCTTCCCTCAGTGCCACCCCCCCACCCACCCCAGCCCCTCTCCTGGGGCCAGCTGGGGAGATGCCCTTCCCAGAGGGGAATATTCCCTTCCATTAGGGAAACCCCCCATGTCTTGACTGCCACATCTGCATCCAGGCTGGTTTCCACATGGAAAGCTGTGCAGCTTTAGGAGGTTTCCTTGGACACAGCATTTCCCAGCTCCAATTCATCAAATAAATGAGATCTTTTGATGAGCAATAACATGTTCAGGAGTTTTCCCCTCGAAACAGCTTCTTTACTATAATTTAGATGCATTTGAGGCAACAACAACAACAACTGGAATGAGGGAACTGGAAGTTTATTCCCTCTGCAAAGCACAGCTTGCTGTTGTATACGATGAAGTGCACAGAAAGTCCAGAGAAAACTTGGATGGGAGTTCAAACAGGGATGATGTTTTAAAGATGAAAGCCTGCTCTTGGGTTAAATGTTTAAATAAAGTTTTCTCCTACTAAATCATTTAAACATTTTCACATTCCTCTCATTTCTACAAGTGCCCTTTGCTTTTATTTATTGTCCTAACCCAGTGCCCCCAGCGAGCCACCAAGGCCACTTGAGGCAACCTGCTCTCAAAAGGGAAAGTCCTTGCAGGAGGCACAGGGCAGCCTGAGCCTTATTCTCCACCCCTCATTTATCCTCCAACCACCATCATATTTTCCTCCTTTCCTTACAAATAAATCCTTCCATGCTGCACACGAGCACGACCAGGTTCTGCTCCAAATATTGACCAGAAACTCAAAGCAACTCAACTGACTTCACCGGGGTTGTATTTAGACAGCTGAACCTCAGAGCAGGAATTGGCCTGCAATTCAAATTGTCTTTTTTAGAAGCTCTTGGGCTGTTCCAGAGTGCTGTCAGTGATGAGGTCAGCCTTACTCATCGGGACATGGAGCACAGCTCTGCCACCAGGGCCCTCAAACAGCTCCAAGAAGAAGAAAATCTGAGGTCCTTGAGCAGGTACAACTCATACAACCATGAAGACAGACCAACACTCCAGCAAAGCTCTGACCTGCCCTCTCCCAACCTTTGCTACAAAGCTTCAAGGAATGAGTAACTAGAGCAAGATGAAGAATAAATGGGGATGAACTTGCCATGGGGATGAACTTGCCACGGGGATAAACTTGCCATGAGTCACTTTAGAGTAGAAACACTGGCAAGGTTTTTATTGCAGTAGCAGAGGAATGGAAAGTTGAATTCCTCTTCAGATAGAGCTTGATAAACACAATGTGCTTTCCAAAGACAGAAGGCAACTGGGCTAAGTCACCCAGCAGTGCCCTGGTACCAGCCCTGATGTTCTGATTCCCTTGTAAATCCAGCATTAAGGACAGAAACAACAAGCCAGGCCCGAGGGGACATCCTGAGTGCCCCGTTCTGCTCCGGGTACCCCGGCGGGTCCATCCCACTGCTCTCCACTGAACCTCTCCCCAGGAGCTCCCAGGGCTGTTTAGTTAACACAGCCCAGTATAAAACTCCCTGTTTGCTTTGGCCCCATCCCCTGTGAAGGCCCTAAAACCCAAATAAAGTGCATTCCCCTTTGTGAGCGTCCCCAGCTCGGACAGCGCTCGGAGCGAGCGGCAAAGCCAAACAACGTTGTGTAATGGAGCTGCAAGAACACCCTGGCAGGGGCTGCTGGGGATGTGCTCGTGGGGAAGGCTCTGAGGGGAGGCAGCCCAGCAAAGCAGCACAAGAAATTCAGCTTTTACTCTGAATAAACCAGGGGCTGTTTGCTGCCCGTGACATCACGGCGCGACACCGGAGCGAGCCGGGCGCTGGTGGAGTCACGGAGGACTCGGCCCTTTCTTGCAGTGCCCAACACTCTGCAGTTCCCTCTTTTAAAAATAGCCTTTTGTTTTCCTTTCATGTGCCTCCCACCCACCCAAATCCTCTCTGCTGGCTTGGCTGAGGGAAGGGTAAACCACAACATCCCAGGGAACAAAGCAAACTTTGGGGGAACAACTTGTGTGAGTGATTTTACCCCTCTCCCTTACAGAGAAGGTGAATTGTGCCCTGCAAGTGGCTCTTTCTCCCTGCTAAGGAGAAGGAGCTAAAAGAGCAGCTCAGGAAGGAGCTAAAAGAGCAGCTCAGCCACGGAGATCTGGATTAATCCAAAACTAAGAGCAAGAACTGCTGCCCAAACACCACCAAAATGACTCAAAAACGGATCAGTCCTTTAATTACATGCAAAAGCAACATCTCACTAAGAGAATTCAGTTCTTATGGGTAATGTGCCATCCTGCTGGGTTCCTCTGGATAGGAAATGGAGCTGGAAATGGACTGGGAATATAAACACAAGTTCCACCTCATTTTCATGTGTCCATTATTCCAGAATCAACTGTTACAAATAAAGAGCTGCCCCAAACTCCTCCTGCAGCCTGAAGGACCCTGTGATGGCCAAGCCCAGAGACCCATCCCAGCCACCACTGGGTCTCTGCTCAGCACAAAAAGGATTTTCAGCCCTTCACCTGCAATGTAGAAGGCAGAGCAACAACTCTATTTTAGCCCTGCTGCTATGAAAGATGGCTACAAAAAGAAGTCCTGCTTGTCCCCTCCCTGGGGACATCCCTGTCCTGCTCCCCCTGGCAGCACAGACTGGGCAGGGTGAGCCCCACTCACCTGCCCTGGGCCAAATTTACCTGGTTTTAGCTTTCCTTACAAACCCCTAATTCTGCTGGGGAAGCTGAGCCAAGTTTCTGGCAACTCTGTGCTTAGGATTGAAACAAGGGGGGAAAAACCCCACAGTCGTTTTCACCCACAACAACCCCCCCTTCAAACTTGGCAGTTCCCACTGATTTTTGTCTCAAACACTTGGGGAAGGGGGTGGGTTTTCAGAGCCTGCAAGACACCCTGTGTGACACTGGACATCTCAATGGATGCAGCAGTGCAAAGACAAGGAAATCACAGCTTTGAAGGCAGCAGAATCCCCCAAAGCACCAGAGCCTGTTGCTCAGCCCTCATTGCCAAGCCCCTCCGTGCCCAGAGAGCAGCAGAGGAGGCTGCACACAAACAGAGCTGCAGGCATCTTTCTGATGGCTGCAAAGGGGAGGTTAAAAGCAGGATGTTTGGCTGAGCTGCTCTTCCCTCAAATAAACACCCACGACCTCACTCCACCAAGAGGCACCGCTCTGGGAGCTCTCACTCCGTGTTTCCAAATGCCCAGCCTTGATTTTCCCCCCTTTGCTGTGGGAATGCCCCAGGGCTGGACGGGGCCAGAGCTCTCCAAGGGGCATCCTGGAACATGTAGGGAAGAGTTTTCTCATCACCCCTTTCTCAAGAGAGTTGCTGGGTTGGAGCTACTCAGAAAATCCAGTGTCAGAAGCTCTGAAATGTTGAGTTGTGGAGAACTTGTCCCCACATCACGTTCTGCTGTGTGGCATCCCAGGAAAGTAATCCAAGGTATCCAAGGGTGAGCTGGAGCTTCTGGGACTGGCTCTGCATTCAACACTCAGTGTTGCCTCTGCAGAGTGGAGACCACCAAATCTCCAGAGTGTACAACTGCACCACTCACAGCAGAGCACCAGGAGACAGTCCCACCCTTGTCCCTTCACCTGGGGTAAAGACACAGCTCTTTGGGAAACCATTTCTGCTGCCTGCACATGACACTATTTCACCTTATTCATGTGACACAGGCATTAAATGCAATTTAAAAGGAAAAATCAGGTATGGAAGCTTCAAGATGGGTCTGTGCTGTTCCCCTCAGTGGCTGCACTCACCCAGATACTGGGGAAAGGCTCCTTCCCTCTGTTGAGGCAACACACCCTGCAGGTACCTCACCACCATCCTGGGATACCAAAGGATGGATGTGAGGAGGAGTTTTGGTACTTCCTGCAGCAGACCCATGTGAGCTGTTAATGCCTGACCCAATTTCACTCCCTTGCCTGCTTTGGAAGCTTCCTCTGAATGCCTAAAACTCTGCTGGGTGTTCAAACAGGATGGAAAACACAACTCGAAATCCCAGCGATGCTTCCCATGCTCAACACGCAGCAAACACTCAAACCACGGGCTCTGAGTGAGGCAGCCTGACCAACCAGGGAGCTCGAGAAACAAATAAGCTCCACGTTTTAACAACCTCCTACTCCTCTGGGATGGGCACAGGTGGCTGGGGCACGGCAAGCTGCGTGGCACATCCCGCATGGCACATCCTGCATCCCGCATGGCACATCCCACATCCTGGTCCAACCTCTGCACCACCCACAGGGGATGCTCCGGGGTGGGACAGCCCCAAAACCAGCCCCAAAGCCCAAGAGGACAAACCCCACATGTCCAAAGAGGACAGAGGCAGGAGGAAAAGCACTCTGGAGGCTCAGACAGAGGCACTGGCAGCGAAGCCACAAGGGCTGAGCCCGCCCCAGCCCGGGCCCCGCGCGGTGCCAGCTTCGCCCTCGCCCGGCCCCCGCGCCCAGCTGGCTCCTGCTCCGAGGGGAAAGCGCCTTGGAAGGCAGCTGGTTCTCATTGAGAGCCTGCAGGGAAGGAAGGGGAGAGGGAGAAGGAGGGGCAAGAGAACGAGGATTAAAATAATATTGTGTCGAAATCTCAATGAGAGGGAGAAAAGGGGGAAGAGGAGAGGAAGGAGCTCCTTCTGCCAGGCAGGGATGGAGCGGCGGCGACCCAGCCCAGGGCTGAGCTGGGATTATCTGCTGGCTCCCAGCAAGGTTCTGGTGCTGCTCAGTTTGTCCTCAGTTAAACCCAGACTGATCCCATCACACACACCCAGCCAGGCACGTCAGGTGGCCCAAAGGCACCAAGGGAGCTGCTGCTTCTAACACAGACAACACTCACATCACATCAACCCCCACCAGGCTGCTGTGGGGCACTCAAAGCCCCTTTGGGGCAGCCCAAGGCTCTGGGAGGTGACAGCCCTTCAGCCCTTCCATTAGCACCTTTGATTTTACCTTTTTTTACCCTGTTTCTGTATTTTAAAGGGATCAGACCCACATGGATACACCAGGCAGGAGGGGAAAGGGCTTCCTGCCCCACGGCAACAAAACCTGTTTGGTGACAGATCTGCAAACATGCAAAACACCCCAACCTCAGACAGCTCCTCCTTCTCAGATTAAGCTACTTGGGGAAAAATACACTTCAAGCCAAGAATTGGGGAACTTCACAAGACTCTTTTTACTGTTTACTTTTTTTTATACTTGCTACAGTCCAACTGCATCTCTTGTGCTTGGCTTCACATTGCCAAGATCTCAGTTGAATTTTTTGGGACCAGCCAGCCCCAAACTCCAAGTGCCATGCAAGTCACCCACAGGCTCATCTCACCCCCAAAGCAAGGAAGGGAACCACATTTAGTGCTGTATCAAAGTCCCTGATGGAGCTCCAGCTCTGGTTTCCTCCAGGACTGAGCCCTGCACATCCAGTTTCCTTGGTGGCTTTGACAAGCCCCGCTCAGTTTGTCCTTCCTGCAGGTCTGAACAGAGTCCTGATCTGCCGCTTCCCCTCGAAGCTTCACGGGTCGTGGAGCTCAGCACATAAAACACCCAGAGCTGCAGCCTTTGAAGCAGAGCCCTTCAAAGACAGCCACATACCAAATCTACTGAGGTTTTCTACACAAACAAATTCAGCATGGCAAGAGCAAAACTAATTTGCAAAGATCTTTAATGTTGGGAGTCTCAAATGACCGACCCTTTCAAGCACAGCTGAATTCAATCCGGCTCTAAAGGTCTGTACTGGCAATTCCAACATGGAAAAGACCAGGGATATTTCAAAATATGTGGCTGTAATTACTGGGAAATAAAGAGCAACCCTAATTTTCTTGTTTCAGGGATGAAGAAGCTGCCCAGTGTCTGGAAGAGCAGTGACTTTTCTTCAAATATACTTGTGCTGACACTTCCCTTCCATTAAAATAGCTGGACAATGGGGGGAAGAGCAGCTCCCTGTGCCCACAGGATCTTTACCTTACTTTGTGCTCACACAGGAATTTCCTGGTTCTCCTCTGGGGGAAGTTTCCACAGTCACACGCAAGTGGCTTTAGCAGAGTGTCCTGTGGCATCCCAGAAACTGGTCAGATCCCTTTTTCCAGGAGATGGATGTCGATATTCTGAGTATAAACACTTCAGTTTGGGTATGGATCAGCTGGGCTGAGAGAAGAAGGTGGTGGATGCTCCAACCCTGGAGGTGTTTAAGGTGAGACTGGACGTGGCACTGAGTGCCATGGGATGGTGATCACAGTGGGGTCGGATTAAGGGTTGGACTTGCTGATCTCAGAGGTCTCTTCCAACCCAACTGATTCTGTGATTCTAAGACAGAGGTGATGATGTGCTGCCAGCAGGGTGAGAAGGGCTGTCCCACTCCCTGCTCACTGCCATGGCATGGGATGGTGGTGACAACTCTGCCTGCACACCAGCAGCTGTCCCAACACCTGGCACGGCTTCAGAGGGACCCCAGGGATGGACAGAGCCCTTGGCCACGGGCAGGATGGACCCCAGGGATGGACAGAGCCCTTGGCCACGGGCAGGATGGACCTCAGGGATGGACAGAGCCCTTGGCCACGGGCAGGATGGACCCCAGGGATGGAGAGAGCCCTTGGCCACGGGCAGGATGGACCCCAGGGATGGAGAGAGCCCTTGGCAACGGGAAGGTAGACATTTCCCCCTGATTTCCTACCTAAACCTCCCCTGGCACAACACCCTGCACTGGCACAGCCACCCCACCCCAACTGTGCCCATGCACCAGATCCACAAGCAGATCCAACGTGCCATGGATGCAACACCCACCCTGTGTCCTCATCTGCACCGTGGAAACCCAGCAGGAACCCACCTGAGATGGAGAAAAAGCCTCCCCTCCAAGTCTGCAGCTCCAGAGCTGTCACCCAGCTCAGGCCCCAACCATAAAACAAGCTCCACAATAGGGTTATTTGTTTTTTTGAAGTCACAAATGATTTCCAGCAGCAGGAGGGTGGCAGGATGTGGCTCTCTGGACCCTGCCCACGGCACCCAGCCAGTCTCATAAATGGTTGGCAGCCAGCAGAGCAGCAAACCCATTTCTATTGAAATGAGCTTGTTACTACTAATTTTTACTGCCTTCCTGGTCGATTCATAAAGTTTTGTTGGGGTTTTTTTTTGTTCATTTGGGGTTTTTTTTCGCAGATCTCAGAAAGCAATTCCTGTGACATGTGAGGAAAACTGAGCCCCGGCCTCCCCACCAAGGACTGATCCCTGCACAGGCACCTCATCCCCCCCAAAACTACAGAGTGTTGGTTTCAGGGCTTCATAAAATCTTAGGAGAAAGAGTTCTCCAGAACAGAGGCCAAAATGCAAACCTGGTGGGTTCAGTTTTCCTGCTCTCAGCCCCGTGGCAGAACAGCTCAGAGGCAGCTGCAGACACACATTTTATAGGGAGGGTTTGGGTCCCAGACATTGAATTCCCCATTTTCACATCTGCTCCTTCTCTCCACAGCTGGAGGCACTGAGTTCCTGCACCAGACAAACCCAAGCAGATCCAACCTTGGAGCCTGAGCTTTGTACAAGCACCACTGACTATTTGCTGCGAGACTTGGCAAAGCTTTGCTCGTGATCCCAATGCCTGTTGAGATGGGATGGATCCCAAAATCATGGAATCATTTGGGTTGGAAAGAACCTTCCAGACCATCTCATTCCAACCCCCTGCCATGGACAGGGACACCTCCCATGGCTCCATCCAAGCTGGGCCTAAACAATGCCAGGGGAAGAACTCCTGTTTTCTCAGGGGCAAGGACAGCCCAAGTGACACACCCTGCAAACCCCACAAGGGTCACAACAGTTTTACTTCATCAGAAATTCCCAATATAAAGACTGTACAACCCAACACACAGCTCAGCACCCAGATGGGGCCCAGGACAGGAGGTCAGGACACCCTTAGCCCAGCCAAGCCCAGGAGGAGGAGGATGCTGTGGGACAAGCCCACCCAGCATCACCTCCATCCCTGTCACATTGCTGAGTCTTCTCTAACACTTCAGTACAACCATTCCCTGTGCCTTCCTTATTGCTTAGACTTAATCAGTGCAAAGACCTTTTCCTACATATTTATTTCCCTTTTCCAAGTGTTGTTTGGACCCTTAAAGAAATCCACAGCACAAGGCAAGGGGCTCCTCAGTGTAATTTCACAGTTTTGGCAAAATCACAGAATCACAGAATGGATTGGGGTGGAAAAGACCTCTGAGATCAGCAAGTCCAACCCTTGATCCAACCCCACTGTGATCACCAGCC
>JAWWLY010000018.1:1975046-1985310 GCA_035041215.1 Gymnopithys bicolor
GTTTGCCCCCCCCCCCTTTTTTTCATTTTTTTCTGCTAAAACCAGGCTCAATCTCCCACACCACACCCCCCTTTTGGGTCTGAGCATCCTCCAGAGGTAAAATGCTGAGTTAGGTACTGGAGCCCAGGAAAGGAGGTGCCTTTGATGAAGAGCAAATCTCCAGACTTCAATCGCTTTGGGGAGCGCCACACATTTAATAAGTTATTTCCGTGGAAAACCTGAGTAACTCAGTTCTGAATCAAGCCCATAAACACCTCTCACTCATCAAAGTGCCACAAAAAAATCTATTGCTGGGACTGTGAACACAAGACTCTCTCTACAGGTCCACTGGAAGAAGCCAAAATTCCTCCTTGAAAACATTCAAAGGTCAGGAACACACCGTGTCCAGTACTCACCAAATCCCTTCCAAAAGCCAAACAGGCACAGGAGAAAAAGGAAAGTTCAAACAAAGACCTTCCATCCGATCTGTGCTGGGGAAGGGACACAACCAGCGACATCAAAAGAACTTTTACTACCTCGAAAGCCCCATCCAAGCCCTAATAGGGTGCAAGAATGTGATGTTTTGGCTACAAAGATTAAACTAATTCACTTTTAAGTAACTTGCTTACTTCCTGAGGTTTCTTTTTTGAAGAGTGATGCCGAGGTGCTTGGAGAAGTGAGGGGGGTGATTATTCTGTGATTCAAGGCCAAACATCATAAGGACTCAATGAACCACAGACAAAAACATATTTTCTCTGGGTGTTGTACCTAATCCAAGAACTTGGAGGTTGAAAATATCCAGGCTAGCTGTGAAAACCCATCCCAGCTCCAGGTGAGAGAGGGGGAAAGCAACTCTCAATCCTTCTCTGCAGAAATACACTGAGAAATTCAGTGTGGTACCTACAGTGGTGCCCAAATACTGCCCATGGAACTGTCACTTCGGGGCATCATCCTGCCTGGCTCTGTCCTGGGAGATTCTCCTTCACAGGGAGCTCTGTGGACACTCCTAAACACAGAGGCATCATCTGAAAAGCAGCTTCAATCCCTGCACAGGGCCAAATAGTGGTAAGACCAACCTTCTCCCACCAGGCAGCCTGTGCTGCTCCAGAGAGATGAGCCCAAGGCTCTGGCAGCTGGATTTGATTTTTTTCCTCTCCTTTTTCTGCACTAGGAACAGCTCCAACTGTCCACATTCTTTAGGACAACTCTGATTTACCCACAGTTTGCAAGTGCTGTCTGTTGGATGGTTATAGCAGAATTATCAGCCATCATGACAACCCAAAGGGAAAGATCTTCTGGCACATCAAGCAATGGATGGTCATGGGGAAGGGGAGGTTTCAGCTCCATTCCCAGCCATGCAACAGCTGCCCCTTCTACCCTGGGAATGCCACTCACTCACAGGGAAACCCACAGGGGAAGGAGGGGCTTCCCCACTGTTTCAGCTGAAGAACATCACCTAAAGGTGCTCCCTGGGGCAGCAGCTCCTTGGGATGCAGCAGGAGCACAGGATGCTGGGGGAGCTCCTTCCCACCCTCCCCTCTCGACACCAAAAGTGCTGGAGAAGGCACTTCCCTTGCAATGCCTTCATGTGACCAACGATAAAGGGACATTTCTCCACCTCCCAGTCCAGAAGACACTTTCCCTCCTGGAAAACAGTCTTTCTGGAGGCTCTTTTTGGATGCTCTTTCTTGCCTCAGCACAACCTTTATTTCCCTCCTTGGGAGACCTTCAGTACAAACCGTCTCTTCCCATCTCCAGCAAATTCCCCAGTGGTCCCTCAGCCTTCACAAAACTAATTTCCCCTCCTCACACTCAGCTCTGCCTTAATCTCAAGACCAAAAGCCTTGCACTGGGAGCCCATAAGCCACAGGAGGTTTCTTACTAACAGGTGTCACTTCTTGAAAAGTCTTTCTTAAGTTGGTGCTTGCTCAGCCTCAATGATCTGGACAACACCTTCAGATGCTCATTATGAACCCATGTGGGACATTCCCTGCTGGGTTATGTTGCTTATGGATGAGGCACTGCCACCAACAGGCTTTGGACACACTGAGGAGACCACCTGGCTACAGAATCACTGATCCCTTTCCCTTCTGCTCCAAAAAAAAAAAATCCATGTCTGAACTCCAGGAGGTGCCAACTGAGCTCAGTGTGGTGAGCACAAAAACCCACCACCCTTCCTGTAAAGTCACTGGTTCCTGTGGATGTATCACCAACCCAGAAAGACACCTGCTATGGAGTAGAGCACACCTGCACCTCTGTGACAGGGACAGCACTGAAAGCCCAGGGATGGATCTCCCAGAGCTTCCCCACCTTCCCTTCCAGGGATTAATCCAGGAGTCACCCCGTGCTTTGAGAAGTTGCCTTTGCTGGCAGCCCCAGGCAGGGCCAGAAGCTACACATGACCAAGGGCAGGTTATTCCTGTGGAGCAATCCCAGCCATCCAGAGGGATGTTCTCCCAAGGGGATTCCAACACCCAGGGCCACCCATGACCACCTGGGAGAAACACCAAGTAAAGAGCTCCTCTCTGGAGCAGCTGGAAAAGAGATGCCCTTCATTTCCCATTGGCAAACTGAAATTATGGAGGAAAGCTGTTTAATATAAAAACATCTGACAAAGCACCTCCAGGATGTGCTTTTTTGCATCAAAGGAGTAGCTCTTGGCAACAGGCTCGTTCCTCCAACCAGGAGAAGTTTCAGCCAAGCCCTGATTGTTCTAGACCGTACAGGGTTAGACAAGCCAGCAAAATAACAGTTAAATATGAAATAAAAAAAGAAACCAAAACCATTACTGGCCCAAATAAACATCTGTCTGTGATTAAACTGGATGCACAGAGATGTTCTCTGCCTGGTTTTTAATGGATTTGTTTCTGCAGGACTGGAGGAAGAAAGGATGAAAAGGCTCCAGGGTGCCGCTGGGTCACACCCAACCTGCAGCTCCCAGCCCACGGTGGGACACACAGAGTCAAGCCTCAAAAACAAACCAAACCAACGTTTCCCCCCCAGAAGAAACTGCTGTCCTAGTAGTGAGAGAAATACCTTTTTTTTTGCTCTTCCCAGGTAATTCCACAATCTCTCCCCAGGCCGGAAAGGGCCATGTTTGCCCAGTTGCCACACATATCCTGACATATTTAACAGGCTTTTTTTTTCCTACTCCTCACACACAGGATCTTCATAAATTTCCTTGGGAGCATAAATCCTGCAGCCTGTTATTGCTGGGGGGAGAGGAAGAGAGATGTTCACTTTCTCCATTCAGTGGGTTTTAAAATATGCTTCCTTAAGATCATCCTGAATATTGCTGGAAGCAGAAAAACCCCTCTGGCTCTGCCTGGAGCTGTGGCATCACTTCAGCAGGGCTGAGTCACCAGCTGGGATGTTCCTGCCTTCTGCCTCCCTTTGGAGGGACTCTGCTCCCCAAATCCAACACCCCCAGCCCCACCACTGCCCTGGAAAAACTCCTCCATCTTCCCAGGCTTTGAAAAAATAAAAATCAGAAATAATTTAAGTAAGTTCCAGCCTATTCAGTCTCCCTGTTTACAATTCACTTAAGAGTTGGACTCGATGATCCTTGTGGGTCCCTTCCAACTCAGAATATTCTGTAACTCAATTTCTTCTCTCTGTTAATTCCCCATCATCCTCCACCAGCATCAGAGTAAGTCACCAAGCAGAGCTCATCACCTCACAGAGCTCTTCCATCTTCTGGATCTCAGCAGAGCTGCTGGGAACAGACTCAACCTGTGCTCCCACTTTCAGGGGGGAAACAACTTCCCTCTGCTTTGGAGAGCAGAGAGAATTCATCCTTCCTCCAACAAACCAACCCACCATTTCTTCTTCTTCTTCTGGATGTGCATTTTCAGCCATAAATGGGTTCACCAGCAGAGTTTTAGCACATGGGAAGTGAATTGATTTAGTTCAGAAGAAAAGTATTTTTGGGAAAAATAAACCAGCACCTTCCCTGGCTATGGCCAAGGCAGCACAGAGACCTGCAGGAGGTTCCTGAGCTGCAAGACCACCTTTT
The DNA here is from genome assembly GCA_035041215.1 of Gymnopithys bicolor. NCBI lineage: Eukaryota > Metazoa > Chordata > Aves > Passeriformes > Thamnophilidae > Gymnopithys > Gymnopithys bicolor. Next base: position 1,979,041 of record JAWWLY010000018.1, read on the forward strand.
GCTCCACCCTTCCCCTCCTGCAGAGTCCCTGGGACCTCCAGGATTTAATGCCACCACTGCCCAGAATTCTGGTTGGTGCCTGTAGGAATTTCTGGGGCTTTTTCAGGCAGACACCACGCTGTGTAAGGGGAGGGCTGAGGAGCTGGGCTGTTTCATGGTCTTTGGGAGAGGGATGGGGAGGGATAGATGGTCCTGTGGGACTGGAGGAGAAGGCAACCCCAAAGGGCCCACAACATCTGCTCCAGCACGTCCCCACCACCCCCAACCAGTTCCTGCAGCAGCAGCAGCACATCCCTCTACAAGCCTGGCAAGTCTAACGGGTACAGCAGCTTCTTGGCATGTGCTGCAGGAGCCAAGTCTGAGGGGAAGGGAAAAAAAAAATTACTACAAATGTTCCACCAATTATGAGTCACGAGGCTGAGCTTTTGTTCCTGCCTTGCTGGAGTCTGCCCTTTCCCTGGTATTTCCCCAGCTCCGGTTGGGAGCCGTGGGGACGCCGAGGCTGTGCCAGCTCCCAGGGGACAGGCACGGCCCCTGTGCCAGGGCAGCCACCTGGGGCTGCAGCACAACTCCCAGACCAGCAGGTTTCCTTCAGCTTTATTCCCAGGAAGAAATCAATCTAATGAGGGAAGGCTGGAGCCCCTCTTGGTGCTCTCACCAGCCTGAATGTGACGCTGCTTGAGCTCAGGAGACAGAAAGTTCAGGGCCAAACACCTCCAAGTGCCTTTTCCCAGAAACCCACATCATTCCAAGCCATCACACCTCACTCAGGGAAACAGGGACATCCCTAATCCAAGGGAAATGCTGTGGCTGGATGCTGGTCCTTGCACAGACAACTCTGTTTCAAGACCCAAACACTGTGAAGCTCAGAGGAGAGGGCTCTGGGGTGCCATCCTTGGCTCCAGGTCATCACACAGAAGGGTCACAGCCACCCAATTTGTGTTTCCAGTTAGCACTGGAAATGGAAACACTTCCATTTCATAGGGAGCCTGCCAGTTCATTGAAGACTTTTACTCTTAAAAGTGGCATTATAGCCATGAAAGGTTCTACTTCAAAAAGAGTGTGGTTTTTTAAAAAATTTATACATATGACAGAGATCATCTTTTCCCTTCATGCTAAAACTTCCTGTTTAGAAGTTCATCAAGTAAAGGACCAACAGAAGAAGAAGAAGAAGAATGGTTCTCTTTGTTATCCAAAATTGAATTTTGTGGTTTTAGTAGGAAAAGCCTTTTTGATGATCAAAGCTGCAGCAATAAATAGTAGTGGCTTGATGCTAGATCCAAAATGTACTTATTTTTGGAAGAGGAGTTCAATGCACACTGAGCTCCCTTGGTACACAAGAGGAGGCAGGGAAGACCATGTGCTTTGTGTACCCTTTCCACAGACCTACACTTGAAGCAGAGCTATTAAAGAAGCTGAAATGGAGAATAAACAAACTAAAACGTGGCAGGTAGACTGGAGCCTAAGTGGGTTTTTCCCTCTTCCTGGCCTGTGATGACATGTATGGGTTAACTCCAGCAGAGCTCTTCTCCCCTTTCAGCAATGGTGAGCGCTGGGGACAAATAAATCACCCAGCCCCAGACTCTTATTAAAAGTTACACCACTGGAAACACAGGGGGGAGAGCAGGGATCCGATTTCAGTCCGATCTCAGTCACGTGTCACCATTATATTGTTCAAGGAAAAGTTAAAATCTCTCTCCACACAACCCACCAGATGTCCCATAAAGCCTCGGTGGGGAGGGAAGCGAAGCCGTGGCCCCCTCCGGAGCCTCCGCTCCCACCTCGGCGGCTCTAATTAACGCCAATTAGCACGTCCCGATAAAAGCCATGGGCACGCGGAGCTCTGTGGACACACATCCAGCCCCAGGAATGTTTGTTGGGAATTGCAAACACATTATTTGTTATAGCACAGGCCTGGAACGCTCCAACTCCTGGCTATCAATTGTTCCCCTGCCACGGCCACTTGGCAGCACAACAAACGCCGGCGGCTGGCACGGCCCGATCCGGCACGCGGCGGCACCACGGCCGGCCCCGCACCAGGGGCACCTGAGGGGAGCAGGGAACATCCCCACCAAAGGGAAATGTGCCACCACACCATGGCACTGCTCCTGGAATGCTCTTTACGGGAGCCGGGATCGGCTTAAACATCCCAAGGAAGGCGCGGTGTTCACAAACCATCCGTGAATTCTTTCAGGTGGAGAACACCAAGGGAAAAGCCATGGGTAAGGGACCAGCTCCTCAGTGGTGCCCCTTCCCCACCACCAGCTTGCAGCTTCCCTCAGAGAAGGCAGCAAACTCAACACACGTGTGCTCAGCAATCCGGCAACGCACCATGAGGTGCCCAAGTCCTGCCCAACCACAGCTGCTGAAAGAGGCACATGGGGCTCCACCAGGACCAAGGTTTGTCTACCTTCATCTCAGTAACCCTGGTCCTACAGACAGGCCAGTCCTGTCACTGCATGGTCAGCCCCCAGCCTGGGATGAGGCACCAAGGAGAAAGATGCAGAACCATCATTGCAGCCAGAGCCAACACCGAGCCAAGGAAAGCCCCAACTTCACCTGCTGTCAGGTAAAACCACCCCAGGCCTTTCAGAGCCCCATTAAATGAATGAAAGGTTGCAGGGGTGGGGCAGAGCAAAAACCAGCACCTAATTAAGCCAAGCTTTGTTCAGGAGCTTCAATGGCACCGTAGCTGGGAGCCTGCCCATGAAAGCAGGGACAGCACCGCGGGGCCAGCGCCCAACAGGTAACACCAGCCGGACGGACCCGGCAGGAACCACCACAAAGCAGCACCTCTGGAACAGCCTCACTGCTCCTGCCATGGACATGGGGAGGGTGCACAGCCCCACCCCACTGCACCACATGGCCCTGGAGCTTGGGAGAGGTCCAGGTGGCTTCCACAGGGGACACACGAGTGGCCACCTCCCACACGTCCCCGCTCATCACACAAACAGCACCTACCACAATATGCTCTGGTGTCTCTGACCAACCAACTCAAGTAACTGCTATTTTTTTCCCTTCTTTTCACACCAAGAACACAAACCAACAGCAAAGACCCCACAGTGCCCCATCCCCTCCTGCTGTCCTGCCCCAGCCCCCAGTGCAGCCCACGCGGGTGGGAAGGCGCAACATCTGCCAACCTGAGAAATCTCCGGGCGTGACGTTGGGCGAGTTTGTAGCCTCTGTTTCAGTGTAAGACAACGTGGAATCTGATAGATCTGAAAAAAATAAAATAAATAAAGCACTTTCAGTCCTCCTGTGTTTGCCTGCACTACATGAGCAGCCCCTGGCTCTTCAGCTTCCCACCACCTCCCCCAGAGAAACTCCACCGAGCCAGAAAGCAACGATTAACTTTGTAGCTCCACCACGCAAATGCAAAGCTTGAATTGCCTCGACCACAAAAGTAACTCCAGTTAAGTTGATCAAACAAGTAGGAACTTGGTGCTTACTGGATAAAGTTACATTAAGCCTCTAAACAAGTCAGAGTTACTATACTTAATTATCACCATTAAAATTCTTGAAGCTGTTTATTCTTGCTTCCTTCCTTCCTTCCTCTTTGCTGAAGCGAAGGAAACTTTGTTTTAACAAGTTAAGAGTCTTTGTTATTCTCTCTTGCTTACACCCCTCTAATTAAGTGCTCAACTGTTTGCTCACAGATTAACTATTATTTTTCCAATCAAACAAGCCAGTGAAGCAAATTTCAATCCCTGGCTGTTGTTTTAAAAAAGTCACGTGTTGCTCACTATCATCTCTCCCTGCAGCACAAGCACTTTCCAAAGGGAATTAACTCGGAAGGGGAGTGCAGAGAGGGACAACTCCTTTTTTTTTTTGCCTCCACACCTAACAAAAAAAAAAAAAAAGCAAAGAAACCACAAGCAGCCACTTTGGCTTTGCAGGACGCTCTGGTCAGGGCCCTGTGGTGAGGGAGGCGCCGGTGCCTCCGGCGGGCACGGGGTGGCTGCACCGCGGGGAGATCCCAGGGCAGGGACTCACCTTTGGCACGGGACAGCGCCCGCCTTCCCTCGGGGCTGGGTGGGACAGGCAGGAAGGCTGTCCCATTCCTATCCCCCTGCCAAACCCTGGCTGTCTCCTCCCTGTCCCTGCCTGGTGGGGAGCAGAAGGGGCTCCCATTGGTCACCACTCCTGGCAAGTCAGAGCCACTGGGCACAGATGGAGAAGCCCCACAGCTGCACTGATGCCAGCAAAACCCCCCCAAGGGACACGGGATTCCTGACGTGGGATTCCTGACGTGGGATTCCTCCCTTCTTTCCCGTGCCTTTGCTTCCCATTTAACCAAGCAAGAAGCAGGTGCTGAGAAAGATGGTCAGGATGCAGCAATGCCAGCTTGAAACACCTCCAAGCCAACGTGCAGCACACACAGGACCAGGATCCAAGGCTGCCAGGCTCTCCAGCACCCTTCCTTCCATGCCCAGCCTACCCTCCCCAGCAGCTTTCACTACCTTTGCTTTGAAAACCTTCCATAATTCAGCAGGAAAAGTGATAATCCCACTCAGAAATGACACAGAGCTGAGTCTCAAAGACTTTACATCTCTCTTTAACAAGCAGAGGAAGGGTAAGAGCTGGTTCATCCGTGGTTCAGCACAGCCAGGGCTCCATGGAAATGGCACCCAGGAGCTCCCACTCCCCCTCTGCTCCATCATCCCACAGATTACACACGCAGACAAAACATGACGTCTGGTAACCTTTCATTAAGCCTTCATTAAAAATAGAGCTTCATATTATTTTGGAAAATATGCATGTGTCTACATGGTAATTTGGGAGGATAAACTCACATCCATTTACTTCTTAAAGCCAGTCAGGTGATGCTTGCTCAGAAATAATGAGGAGCCATAAAATCCCGACTTGTTGGCTTTTGCCTGACGTGCCAGGGAGGGCTGTCTCAGAACCAGCACCGGGACTGCACCATGAAAGGCTTCCCGGGAGATCAAAAGACACAAAACACGTACCCAGTGGCTTTTGCTCATCGTTAGGAGACAGCCGAGAGTAGGGAGGTGGTGGAGACTCTGGAAAAACAAAACTTTAGGTTAGTGCTGCGTTCAGTTTATCAGCAAACCCTCCCACTTGATCTCTCAGGGTAGGAACTTTTCCAAGGTTATCAACACTCAATGGAAAAAAACTCACTTGGGAGCAACTAGAGAGCAAGTTTTCCCAGTTTTTGGGGAGTGGGGGGGTCCACCTTGACCATTCAAAGTGGGCTTTCTTACTAAAAACAATGCAAGTCTCCCCTGCACCCCTGTCCTACACCCATGCCTGGACACCCACACAAAACACCACCCTGCTTCCCAAAAAACAATGTTTCCATCACCTGCACCCGGAGACAACCTTCCAACCATGACTCCAACACACATGGACTTCACAGGAGCTCCCCAAACACATCCCAAGCACTGGAAAAGGGTGTTGGGTGATGAAAAGACACTCCTCTCTTGGCACATAAAGGCTGACACCAGAGTCAGGCTGGCTTCAGCCAACAAGCCACCAAATTTTGGTCCCTCCCAACTAGAGGCCTCGGCACACACGTGACAGCCCGAGAGGCCTCTGTGATCCTGCTCTCCTGACCTCCATCCCACAGAGCTCCCCAGCACACGCTGGCCTTTGAGCAGGACTGCAGCAAGTCATGTGCTCCACGTTCAGCAAGTCCTCAGAAGTGCTTTGCTGAATCGGGTCATTCAACTGGCTCTTGCTCTCCTTGTAAGGGTCAAGACCACGCAAGAGGCTGATGAAGGTCCTTCACCAACTCTGTGCCTTGATTAGAGGGTTTTATTCCCTTTCCACAATACAACAGTGACGTGTTTCTCAAATTATAACTTGCCAAAACTGAGTGTGCAGCCAACTGGGCTGTCTCATGGCACCAGCACTGAGCAGGCACTGCCTTCAGGGAGAAACTGCACTCAGAATCAGTGGCATCACATTCACCCCAGAGTACTGAAACATGGGTGTGCTCCTCAGCATCCACACAGATCCAAGAGGCCCTCAGCCCACAACTGCAGCTCAGCTTGGGTGAGTTCACCAAAGAGAACCCCTCAGCACCTCAAGTGTGATGGCTCTGGGGTCATCTACTGCTTCTAAAAGGTTCCCCATCTCTCCTAAGGGAGCAAGATGCTGTTCTCAGAGGGTGCCTGAGAGTTTCAAAACAAAAAATAATCACAGAATGGATTGGGTTGGAAAAGACCTCTGAGATCATCAAGTCCAACCTTGATTCAACCCTACTGTGATCACCAGCCCAGGGCACAGAGTGCCCTGGGCTGGTGA
>JAWWLY010000018.1:1989062-2012880 GCA_035041215.1 Gymnopithys bicolor
CCCAAACTGCCCCTGCCCCCCCCGCAAAGCTTTTCAGCTTTTGATCCCATTTTAGTTCCTTTTTAAGTTATTTTTAAATTTTTTTCATTTCTTGTTTTATTTCCTTTGAAAAATTTATTTCCGTTTATTTTTCTTTTAGTTTTTCTTCCCTTTTTATTTCTTTTTTATCTCTTTATACAACTGTAGTTCCATTTTTCTTTCACTTTTATTTTAATTTTTATTTGTCTATATCATTTTTAATTCTAATTTTCTCTAAGTTTTATTTCTTTATGCAATTTTTAATTCCGTTTTCCTTTATTTTCTAATTTATTTTTTATTCCTGTATGAAATTTTTAATTCCATTTTTATTCCTATATATAAAAGTTAATTCCATTTTTCCTTATTTTCTTATTTAATTTTTATTCCTATATGTAACTTTTAATTCCATTTTTATCTCACTTTTAATTTAATTTTTACTTCTTTATAAATTTTTTAATCCCACTTTTCTTCTGCTTTTAATACAATTCTTGGTCCCTTTTTGCTTCCTTTTTAATTTCATTTATTTCCTGTTTAATTTTCTTTTTATTTCCAATTCCCTTTATAATTTCCCTGTGACTCCAAAGCTTCTCCTCTGGTCCCTTTTCCTGCTTTCCCACAGTTTCCCAGGATAATGCTGTATTTAAAGAGAATATTTAAGTGGAAAAATAAAAGAAATGGTTAAACTTGACAGAGAGTTGTGGCTTTCAGGGGTCAAATCCATTAAAATTGGGCTGAATTAATGAAGTTTGGGATAAATGCATGAATGTTAAATTAGTGGAATTTGGGGTAAATTGACTGATATTTTAGTTAAACCCACTGAATTTTGGGTAAATCCAAGGAAATTTTGGTTAAATTCACTGAGGTTTGGTTTAATTCCATTGAATTTGGGGCTGGGACCCCCCATCCCATCCCATCCCACCCCATCCCATCCCACCCCACCCCACCCCATCCCATCCCATCCCATCCCACCCCACCCCATCCCATCCCATCCCATCCCACCCCATCCCATCCCATCCCATCCCACCCCATCCCATCCCATGGGTGGATCCAAGGGGATTTATGGGGCTGGGACTCAGGGCTGGGGTCCCTCAGCTCAGCCCCCCCTTGCAGAACTGAGGTCTCTTCCCTGTTTTTGCTGAAGGGGACAAAGCCCTTTCCCCCTCCCCTTCCAGCTCCATCCCAGCTCCATCCCAGTTCCATCCCAGCTCCACCCCAGCTCCATCCCAGTTGTGCAAAGGGCAAAGCCCAGCATGGCTGGGCAGGTCAGGATGCAGAGCTGGGAGTGGGGGACAACCACAGCCCCCTTCCCTCTTCAAGGACCTCCTTGGGAACGTTTCCCAGCGCTTTTCCTGCCCGAGGAATTCCCATCCCTCCCGCTCCAGGCTTGCCTTGCAAACCCTTTTCTGCAGCGCTGCTGTGCTTATAAATAGCCACATTCCCCGCGGATTCCCGAGCTCTTCCAGGGCATGTCCGTCCTTCCCGCACTGCCGGGGTGGCTCTGCAGGACCTGGGGACACTGTGGGTGGCCCTGGGCAGACCCAGGGCCGGTTATTCCAGCTCCAACCTGGGAAAAGGTGTTTTCCTGCTCCGTGTGTGGCTGGGGGTGTTGGTGGCACCGGGAGAGCAGGTGGGGGACACAAACGGGGGAAATTCCAGCACAAACCAGACACCAACCCAACCCTCCCAGTGCAAACCAGTGACCAACAGCAGCCCCGTGGTGGGTCCTGTCAGGCTCCTCCATCCCCCGGGGCAGGAGCGGGAGCGGGGCGGGGGATGCTCCGGTTCCATCGGGGGCTCCGCTGGCACTGCGGGCTTGGGCTGCCCGGGAAGGGCCGCTGGGACAGACAGACGGACAGATTACGGTCTGTCTGCTCCTCTGGCAGATGGACAGGCAGACAAATCTCTGCCGCTCCTGCCTGCGGGGCCGGGGGGACGCCGGATCTTTGCGGAGGTTGTTTTCCACTTTCCAGACCTACTTAAACTGCGGCTGATTATTAATTTATTGGGTGTTAAGCGCCGGGAGGCTGCAGGGCAGAGCGGGAGCTCCGCGGGGCTGGAGAAGGACAGGAGGGACCAGCCCAGCCCCCTGTCCTGCCCCTGCCACCCCCCACATCCCCCAGCCCTTAACGAAGAATTAAGGCAATTATTTATTCGTGTCCCCAAATCATCTGCTGGAGGATTTTAAGAGTTAGGGGGACCCAGGAGGGCGACCAAGAGTGCTGGGAATAAAGCAGAGGGATTTCCATATTGATTTATAAATAGCAAAGGAATTAACTAATTAGATCTCTCCAGGGAGAGAATTCCAGCAGGGAGAGTGTGGGGCTGGGCTGGGTGGTCGTGGCTTCTGCCACCACAGCAGTGACAGCTCAGGAACATCCCTGGGGAACATCCCTTGGGAACAGCCCTGGGGAACATCCCTGGGGAACAGCCCTTGGGAACAGCCCTTGGGAACAGCCCTTGGGAACGGCCTTTGGGAAAGGCCTTTGGCTAAACCAGGAGCTGCACTGAGGGTCTGGGGGCTGCCTGTGCTGCCACATCCACCAGCTCTGCCTGTTGTTTGGCCTTCCCAGGACGTGGACACTGCCTGGTCCCCCAGGATGATGCACATCCCAGGAGGATACAGGGATACAGAGGATGGAGGGGCTGGGGGGTTGCAGGTGCCCAGCAAGCCTGAGCTTCCTCGGCTGCAGGAGGAAAATCTGCTGAGCTCCATGGCAGGAGATTCCTGAGGGGGACAAGGAAGAGCTGGGAATCTCCATCCTCTGCCTAAGCAGAAGTTGGGAAGTGTCAAACCTGCCCGTGGAGTCACTGCCAAGTGACCCTCTGACATCAGGACCAGGAAAAACCTTCCTGGACCCCAGCAAGGGTCTCCAGGGACTTTACCAGTGCTCTCCCTGTCACCTCAACCAGTGTCCCCAAATCCTTCCTGCCCTGGGAAAGGCTCCAGCCCGGGAGGCTGCAGAGAGGCACTGACTTCCCATAGAAACACATGAAAGGGCCTGTTCTTGTGTCTGCCAGAGCCCCGTCAGTTGGGGCTGTGAAGATCCCATGGCAACCAGCGCCTTCTGCCACTGCTCTTGCTATTTCTGGGCTTGCTTTTCCCTCCAGTAACATCCTCCTGCATCCCACCCTGCAGGATCAGCCCTGCTCTCCCACCCCTGGGCCTTTCCCACCCCATCCTTGCTGGGGGAGAGGTTGAGTGTTGGGAGTCCTGGAGGAGGGAGGGGAGAGCAGCCTCCTCCATGTCCTATCTTGGGGACCATCTGCCCTTCTTTTGAGCCTTGGGCTGGAATATTTGCCATGAAAGCCAAGCCCAGGCCTTGCTTTGCCCCAGGGTGACAATGGGGATGGTGGTGGGGGGTGAGGGGTCCCAGATGCCTCTCCACAGACAGTTTATGGGGAGTTTTGGCACAGTGGGGATCGACCCCCTGCAGGGAGTCCCCACACCACCTTTCCCAGCCTGCTGATGCCTCCTGGCTCCTCCTGGAAGGGCAGGAACTCACCCCAAAGCCCTGGCTCAGGAATCCCACTCATCCCACGCACCTTATCGGCCCTATCCCGGCCTCGGGGCTGGTAAAGGTCTCGCTGACCCTGGGCAGGGCAGGTGGGGGGCACTGCAAGGGCAGGGCAGGTGGGGGCACTGCAGGGGCAGGTGGGAGGCACTGCAGGGGCAGGTGGGGGGCACTGCAGGGGCAGGGCAGGTGGGGGGCACTGCAGGGGCAGAGCAGCTGCCAGGGCTGTGCAGAGAGAAAATGGAATGCAGGATCCAGGTGGATGCAGGGGTGGGAGGGCAGAGGGTGGCACCACACCAGGTGCTGCCCCCTGACCTGGGCAGGGTCCCCCTGCCAGGGCTGAGCTGGGGAAGGTTTCAGAGCCTCCTTCCTCCTGAAAAGGGAAGTTCATAAAGGAAACAAAAGCGATGCTCTGTCCAAGTGCAGCTTTTCCCACCCCGTTTCCTGCGGAGGTGCGGCGGGAACGGCCCCGCACGCCACGGCCGGGGCAGCCGGGTGGGAGGGGAGTTTGGGGCAGTGCTCACTGAGCCAGGATTCCTTCCCAGTATCCCACCCAGCCCTGCCCTCTGGCCGTGGGAAGCCATTCCCTGTGTCCTGTCCCTCCATGCCTTGTCCCAGGTCCCTCTCCGGCTCTCCTGGAGCCCCTTCAGGCCCTGCCAGGGGCTCTCAGGTGTCCCTGGAGCCTTCTCTGCTCCAGATGACCCCCCCAGCTCCCCCAGCCTGGCTCCAGAGCAGAGGGATCCAGCCCTGGAGCATCTCCATGGCATCCCCTGAACTCCTCCAGCAGCTCCACATCCTTCTGCAGTTTGGCCCAGAGCTGGAGGCAGCTCTGCAGGTGATCAGGAGAACACCCCTCCCTCCCTGCTGCCCACGCTGTGGAGATGCTGATCCCAAACCATCCCTTGCCTCAGGGACACAACCTCCCACCACCCCCAGCGCCGTGACCCCTTTTGCCCGAGCCCCCGGGGCCGGTTGCATCGAGCCGACCCCGGCCCGGCCCCGGGGCAGGGAATTGGGGCTGGGATGCTCCGGGGCCGCGGTCCCTCCCCCGGGAGCAGCCGCATCTATGGGCCTCTTTCTCCCGGCAAGTCAATGTGGCTTTTTGTTGCGCTGCCGGGGTTGATGCCGCCGAGCGGGGACAGACAATACGTCGCATTGTTCCCTTTCAGCAACATCTGACGGGCCCAGGCGCAGAGAAGAGGCCAGTGTGTGCCCGGGCTGGGGGAAGGGACGGGACGGACGGACGGACAGGCAGCAGGAAGGACGCGGGGACACCCAGGCCGGGGCTGGAGGGCGATGTGGGACATCACAGATCTTCTGGGAGGGATCTGGGAGATCGTTTAGATGAGGGGTGTTATTTCTGGAACTCAAACGGCCTGGAAAACCAGCTCTGAGGGTCACAAACTTCCCACCCGACTCATCCTAATGGAATATTAATTATAAAGCCTCGGTAGGAACCTCTGTGTGTCGATACCGTTCACCTTCCCATCACTGATCCCTCTCCCTGAATTCCTGACTTCAAAAATATTTTTTTTAGGTTTCTCACTTGCTGCAGTCAAAATCAAACCAGTTCATTAGTCTGGATTTTCAGGAGTGACTGAGTGACATCACTTTGTGCAGCTGGGGGTACCTCTCATTCCTGTAAATCCAGGGAAATCCTCTCCCTGAAACCCCGGGCAGGTGGGAAGGGGCAGGGGCTGGGCGGGGCTGGGCATTGAGGGGGGTCCCGGGAGCAGACCGTGGAGGGGGAATCACGACAGTGCCAGGACTGTCTGCAACTTTCCAGCAGAAATCCCCTCCCTCCCTTCTCCTGGGCTGTCCCTGGCCGGGATTGCTTCACTGCCAGGCGCAGAATTCCCCTCTGCCTCAGAGCAAAACCGAAAGTGTCCCCCGGGCCAGCTCAGGGACCCCGGGGTGGGCTCCGGGGGCTGCCCCGTGTCCCACCTGCTGCTGAGGGGTTTGGGGAGCACTTTGGGGCCCCAGCCCAGCCTTTCCAGCTCACATCCTCCCAGGAGCTGGTGGGATGCGCTGGGAAAGGGCACGTGGGGGTTTTGGCCCCGCTGGTGGCAGATGCCACTCTCTGACCCCCTCCCAAACCTCTCGCACAGCTCCCAGGGCCGGGGGAGCGCGGTGTGTCCCCGCTGTGCCGTCCCCATCGCGCTGCAAAGGGGGGTCTGCAGCCCTCCCATCCCACCGACCCCGGGGGAGGTCCCGGGGAGGGGACGGTGGCCGGTTTTGGGGACCGGGCGGGGCGGGGGCTGGCGGGGTGGCCCCGTTTGGTGGCAGCGGTGCCCTCCCCGCCCCCACGGCTCGCTGGGATGCAGCGGAGGATGCAGCTCGCCCAGACGTGCATGGCCGTAGCCATGGCAACGGCTGCGCGGGGCGGGATGCGGGGGGATACGGGGGATGCGGGGGATTATGGGGGGAAACGGGGGGCTAAGGTGGGTTATGGGGGGCTACAGGTCCCGCCCCACGCGGCCACAGCGAGAGGGTGAGTGTGGGGAGTGGCGTGGACGTGTGGGACCCTCCCCTAAACACCCTCCCCTAAACATCCCCCCATAAATACACATCATCCCCCATAAATACACTCCCTCATCAATACACCACCGCCCCCCAGCAACTCCCTGGCGATATAAAATAAATTAAAACACCTAAACCAGCACGTCCCTGACCCCACGGAGACCCCACAGGCACAGCATCGCCAGCCCTGGGTGGCACACGAGGCTTTGCACATCCTCACCCACCCACCGTGGCACCGGGAGTTTGTCCCAGGTGTGGAATGTGCTGTAGGGAATGTGCCCTTTAGGGGAAGGGGCAAAGCTCATTTTCCCTGCCATTTTTGGATGCATTTGAGGAAATGTGTGGATTACCTGGTTAAAAATGTAAAAAGTGATGTAAAACCTGTAAGGGACTTACAGCCTCAGCCTTTGGGTGCTCTGGCCAGGGGGTCGATGGTCCATCCAGCACTGGCCTCCTCCAACAGGCTCCCTCCTGAACAGGAACCAGCTAGGAATAAAACCAGATGATGCTGTTTGGGCTCTGCCCCACTTGGTGTGCAAAGCCTGAGCCAGGAGGGCTCAGCCCCAGAGCTCACCCCATCCCAGAGCACCCACATTTCACACCTGCACCACCATTTGGAGCCTCTGACAAAGGTCACCCAACGTCCCACTGGGGTGGGGAAATGCCATTTTTTCACCTTAAGGAATAAAATCAAGTGAAAAGGCACAAAAGAGCTGCAAAAACTAATTCAGTTTCAGACATGGAAGCAGAAACTGGGATTTCCTGCATCTCATGGAATCAGAGAATGGTTTAGATTGGAAGGGACCTAAAAGCTCATTTCATTCCACCCTCTGCCATGGGCAGGGACAACTTCCACCAGCCCAGGTTGCTCAGAGCTCCATCCAGCCTGGCCTTGGACACTTCCAGGGGTGGATCTCAGACCCAGGCAGGATCCCTGCCCATCCTGAGAGGTTCCAACACTTGTTTTTGATCTCCCTGTCCTGCATGACCCAAAGATTCACCCCCCTGAGCGCAGCTGATGCTTTTCTTTCCAACATTGTCTTTACAAACTGTCATCCAAACTACAATATGTCACAAATGTGCAATTACCAGCATTTAAATATATATAAATCTTAAATATAGCACTGCTTAGACTAAGGACAGGGTATTATCTCAGCAAGCAACATCTCCCTGCTTATCCAAGGCTATATAATCATGGATGTGCAATATGGCAGGAAGAACAATGGAGCTTTCATGGGCTGGGGAGCAGCCCAGCACCTCCACGGGCACAGGTATGTGATGGAGCAGCCCCATCCCACCCAGAGTGCCATCCATCCCAGCCCTGCAACAACAGCACATTGTTCCCTGCTCCACCGTGGGCAGGAAAAACAGAGCCCTCGATTGTGCTTGTCACAATGCACATATAATTTATAGTAATGCTGGTTATTAAAGGATTTCTAGTGATTAACAGCAGTGTGCTCTTTCACTGCTTTTTTTTCCCCTCACTCTTTTTTTTTTCCCCCCCTGCCTGTCATAATAACAAACATTCCTGGGAGATGCTCTGGAACACATCCTATAGGTCTTGGCAGAAAAGCTGGAGAGGAGCTTTTGAAAGGCTGCCAGTCTTATCTGACATGGATCTCCCAGGTACTACAGAAAGCCAAACCCTCCTGGGTCCTGGAGGACTGTGGGTAGCTGGGAGGGCACTGGAACCTCTTCCCAAAGCCAAACTGCAGCCAGGGTGGAGGGAAAAGGGGGAGAGGGACCACTGTGTCCACACCAGCATCCTCAGAGGCACCAGCAGAGCCCAAACCTGCAGCACACACTGGGGGTGCTCCAGGTTTTCTGTGAGGAAAATCAATGTCATCATTTTCTGCCCTTGTTTACTGTCTAGTATTTTATACCTTTCTGGTCAGAAAGGGTGCAGGGCTTAAAACACAAAGTTAAATTAAATGTAATATTTTCACAAAGTTGCCTCTTAAATGATGTTATAACAGCTTGATTTGTAGGTCATTTTAATGCCTTGGAAATGAGGTGGAGAGAGGGACCCCCAAGGGGCTGAGAGCCAAGGGGTGGTGGAGGATGGGGACAAACTGCCCCTGGGGACAAACTGCCCCTGGGGACAAACTGCCTCTGGGGACAAACTGCCCCCTGGGGACAAAGTGCCCCCCAGGGACAAAGTGCCCCCCTTGTCAGTGCCCAGGGGCAGAGCCAAGGAGTGTCTGAGCTCGGCCAGAGGAACCACCACGACATTGCTGAGCCACAACCAGGGGATCTGCCAAGAGCTAAAATGCCTCATAAAATCAGGCTGGTTTTGCTGGAAGCTGATTTTGAAAGGAACCAGAGGCGAAAAAGAAAAGTTTTGACAACATCAGAATGTCCCATTTCCTTTGTTTTGATGACACTGCCATGATTTTCCAGTTCAAACCGACTTTTCATTTGACTCTTGCAAATGTTACACTCTGTGCAGTAACACACCGTGATGGGACCTTGGAGCCTCTTCTAAAGGGAAAAAACTAGAATCAGATCAAGGGGATCCCACCCAGGGATCCCATCCAGTGATTCCATCCAGGATCTCACCCAGTGATCCTACCCAGTGATCCCATGCAGGGATCCCATGCAGTGATCCCATCCAGTGATCCCATCCAGGGATCCCACCCAGGCATCCCACCCAGTGATCCCATCCAGGGATCCCACCCAGTGGTCCCATCCAGGGATCCCACCCAGTGATCCCATCCAGGATCCCACCGAGGGATCCCACCAAGGGATCCCACCCAGTGATCCCACCCAGTGATCCCATCCAGATCCCACCGAGGGATCCCACCCAAATCCCTCTGGGATCCACAGCAGGTGCTGCCTTTGCTCCCCGTGGGCCTTGAGGGTGAATCGGGGCCACAGCAGCCAAATTTGCTTAGGGATGAGTTGAAATTGAGTACCCTCCAAACCTGAGCAGAACTGGGAAGGAGAAAAAAAGAGACAAAAATCCAACAGAAATTGGCCAAATGCCTCATTTTCCCAGGAATTAATGTTCATGGGTTAATGGAAGTGCAGAAGGCAGGAGCTGCTGAGTTTCCAGGCTTTTCAAGGCCCTTCCCACGAGTCTCTGCTGTGGGTGGGGACAAGCTGACTCACACTTTCCAGGGCTGGAGTAACATTTCAACACCCCAGTGCTCCAGCCTTGGGGACTGATGGCAAAGAGCACATTCCCAGCAGAGTGGTTGGGAAGGGGTTTGGACAAAATGTTTTCTTGGGTCAGAAAATGTCAGTTTGGTAAAACCAAAACTTAAAAAAAAAAAAATTTGGTAGCAAACTACCAGTTTCCACGAAATGCTCCTTGGAAAAGTTTTCTGGGAGCAAGCCTGGATTTCTAGTCAAACCCACAGGGGTAAAGTCATCTCCCAATAGGGCATCACAGGTGGTGATGGCACCTGTCCATGGTGGTCCCCATCCCAGGACAGCCCCTTGCTTGGAGCAGGGACATGGACTTCTTTAAACCCCTTCTGGGTGGAGCTGGGCCAATTTGTGTAAATAATTAATCAGTTATTTGGAGAGAAAGAACCCAGTTTTTAATGCTGGAGATGAGAGCCCTGATCTGAGATGGGGTATTGGGTTCAGTTCCCTGGTTTGGGTCAGGGCAAACAGGGATGGAAAACCACAAGTCAGGCAGTGCCACGAGTACAGGATTATCCCCTGTGCTGCTGCATTCATTTTTAGGAAAACAAACTCAAGGCATCCCAGAAAAGCCCTGCTGCAATCCAAGGAAAGCACTGGTGTCTCAGCTTTCCTAGGACAGGAAGGCTGCCCTCATCCAAACCCAGTGCCAGCCTCCACAGCACAGAAAAATGGGTTTTTTTCCCCTTAACAGAAGAATAATTTCATTTTTTTCCCATAGGAGAACAAGCCAAAGGGCCACCTTGGCTCTTGATCAGGCACAGGGCACACAGTGAAACACAAAGCAGGTGGAGCATCTTCTCCTGTCTTTCCCAATGGTGCTGAAAATCCTCTCTAGGAAGACCAATTCTCCCTGAGCAGCCTCAAACACCTTCAGAAAGTCCAGTGTCACCTCAGCTAAGCAGAGAAGGATGAGGAGCTCCATGAGCTGTGGAGTTCTTCCCTGGTGGTACAGGGAGGATGATGGGCAGCCCCTGGGCTTTCTGCTGACCATGGGGCTGCCATCAGACCCTCCAGGGCCTGCCCTGACCCCCTGACAGGGATTTTCTACGTCCTTTGGAACAGATGACCTGATAAAACGAGGCATGTGAGTGGAGAGGATGAAGGCATTGACTGCTGAGCCCCAGTGCAGTGCCCTGTCAGGAGGATCTCCTGCCTCGTGGGGAGCTGTGAGGCCCCAGTGGGTCCCACGGGTGGGAGAACAGGGATTGGCTCCCACGACTGGCACGAGGAAGTACCAGGGCAAGATCCTTCCAGTATTGAAGGGAGCCCACAAGAAACATGGAGAGGGACATTTTACAAGAGCCTGAAGTGACAGGACAAGGGGAATGGTTCAAACTGCCAGAGAGAAGGGTTAGATGGGATATTAGAGGGAAGTTCTTGGCTGGGAGGGTGGGCAGGCCCTGGCACAGGTTGGGAAGAGAAGCTGTGGCTGCCCCATCCCTGGGAGTGTCCAAGGCCAGGTGGATGGAGCTCTGTGCAGCCTGGGATAGTGGAAGGTGTCCCTGCCCGTGGTATTCAAGATGATCTTCAAAGTCCCTTCCAACCCAAACAATTCTATGGATCTGTAAGATGGAGAAAGGGATGGGGAGGAAAAGTCACCTTCAGCCACTCCAAGGATGGTGCAGCCTCTGAGGGTCCTGCAGGCCAGAGATGGACATGCCAAGCCCAGCCTCCCACCTGCAGGGCAGCACTTTGGGGCTTTCTAGACCCACAGAGACTCCACATCCACCTCAGGCTCAATCCTTCCTTCTCCAGCTGCAGGAGCACCCACAGCCCCTCCTGTCCTGAGCTGAGCAACAACAGCCCAACCAGCTGCTCTGCTCCAGTGGGAAGGGAATTACAACCAGAGGAGCCACCTCAAACTCCCAGCACTCCTGACAAACACGCAGGAGTCTGTCCTTTTATCAGCATTTATTCAGCAGCCTGTGCAGACAGTCTGCCTCTCTGGAGCCTTTTCCAGGCTGATAACACCCAGCTCTGAAACTCCCCTGTGCTTTTATGGTTGGCTTGGCTTTGGTGAATTGTCATTTTTGAGCTCCAAAGGGACTATTTGAGGAAGAAAAACAGCCCAGCTCTGTGTGTTGCCACCACGCTGATCCAGCAACAAACTGTGCAACGTGCCAAGCCCAGTGGCCTTAAAAAAAATAAATCTCCCCCCATCCATGTTTACCCAAACAATCTGCAAACACTGAGCTGGAAGTTCCCAGAGGGGGCAGGATTAAAAAAAAAGGATTATTCTATTTGGAGCTGGTCCAGAGAGCAAAGGGAGTACATCTAAATGTGTATATATATATATGTCCAAAATGGATTTTAATTGAGGTTTGTTGTGTCCTGTGGTGCTCTGCTGGAAAAAGGAGCTAAAAACACAGGAGGAGGAAGGTTGAGGAAGACATCAAAGCAGGTCTGAGAAAGGTCAGACCTAAATGGCAACCTGTGCATTTCTGCAAGTTTGCTCTCCTATTTCTGATGGGTTTTTCTGGGAAGAGCTGGTCAGAGCCAACTAGGGCAGGCTTGTAAAAAGATAATTTTTCTGCCTTGGAAAACACCAAGGCAGACAGGCTGGGCTGCTGGCTTTGCTCCCTCCCCAAGATCTGCTGCCCTGGGCAATTTGCTGGGTTGCACAGCTCTGTGCTGGAGTGAGTGAGTGGCGTCTGGGCTGCCTCAGAGCAGACACCACTCACTCCAGAGAAGAGCTGCTCCCCACAGCCTTGGTAAATATTTTGTCCAGCGCTGCAGCAGCGCCTGACAGAGCAGAGCTGTTATTTCCTCGGCATCTCCAATAATAACTCGGGGACAGGCAGCCACAAGACATCAGCAAAAGCTGCTGCCACTGACCAAAACTTTGGAGAAGCAGGAACAGAAGTGGGAAGAGAATAGAAATAGTGAGTGAGTCATTGGCTGCAGAGGCTGAAGGCAGCAAGGGAAAAATTAAAAAAGACAGGCTTCAAAAGCTGGTCCCAGACGTGGCTGTGGGATCAGCACACACCGCTCTGACGCTTCCCCAAAGTTCTTGCAACCTCAGAACGGGGATATGAAAATCATTATGGGAAAAAGAGAATATTGTCTTCTCTGTTTGAGCCTGAACCAAAGGCAGCCAGAGGCACTCATTGCTGAAAACCAGAACTACATCTCTTTTGGTGCTGGAACTGTGGTTGGAGTGTCTCTGCTGGCAGTGGGATCTCCAGGGCTTGCTCATGCAGAAGGATGTGAAAATAGAAAGCAGGAGTTGGGAGGAAAGAGCTGACCCTGAAGTCATTGGCACTGCTGGGTGTTACTGAGAGCAAATCACCCTTAAATAGACACCAGGACACAGCAGGACACGGTTTGGCCCAGCAGTAGCACAGTTGTTACCCAGACACCCAGCACGGGCTTTGTTGAGAATGGAGATGATGGTTGGAAGCCACTTGGGTCTCCAGGGAATCTTCTCCATCCCATTGTCACAGCATGGAATGAGAAAACCCCTCTCTGAGCAGGCACCCTGAGGGGCTGGTCCTTCTGTGCCTCCCACTGTGCTGAGAAGCTGCCTCTGTCCAGGAATCTGCTGGCTCTGACATCCCAGGCTCCTGTGGGATCACCAGAAGAAGCAGCTCCATCCCTAATGCTCTCTGGGTGCCAGCAGCACCTCTCTGGGCTGGGAGCCACCAGCAGGGCCACACATGGGCATGGCAGGCAGCTCTGGGAGCACAGGTCCCCTCTGCAGACCCTTTTCCACCCTTTTGGAGCCACGACTGGGATTTTCCACAGTTGGACATGCATTTATGACACCAAACCCTTCCACTGGTATTTTGGAGAGCCAAGCCCATGGAGGGTTAAGCTGGTGTAGCACCTTCCACCTTCCACAGATGGGTCCCAGCCAAACTCTGACCATTATTTGGCTTCTCAGGTGGGCAATGACCTGGGGCCAGCCCTCACTGTCCAGCCTGATCCAGCCCCCTGGTTCTTGCCCACCCTTCCCAAAGCCAGCCCGTGCTAGAAGAGACCCGGCCCAGGGCAGGAGAACTGACCTGCTGTGGGGGAACAGCTCCCCGTGGCCCATCAGGCTGTCCTGGCACAATGTGGGGTGAGAGGAGAGGGTGCAGGAGCAGATGCTGGTGACAATACCTGGGAGAAAACAAATTTTATATGAGATGAGTGAGTGGGGTTGAGCTCTCAGCCTCTTTTTATTCAGCTGGTGAGTGATTGAGGCACAGAGACCAGATGTGGTGAACCGAGACCAGAAAAGTAACGAGAGAGACAGGGAAGTGCAGAAGAGCTCAGTGGAGGGAGCAGGAACAAGACCCAGCAATTCTTGTCCCACTCTCCATGGGACTGTCTCTCTCTTCACTGAGCTTCATCCAGCCCTGTGGCAGGGACAGCTGGTCAACACTAACCCAAGACAAGACTCACTTAAAGACAAAAAACTGTTTTGTATTTAAAAACTACTCCCCAGAGCCAGGTTAGGACCTGCCAATACATCCCCAAGCCACCCCCCAGCTGAGGGCTGTGCCCACATCCCCTCCCTGTGGCCTGGGGTGTGACAGTGACCCAGCTCCCAGCAGGGACCACCCTGTGCCCTCCAGGGTGACATCCATCCCCCCTCAGTCATTCCTTCGCCATCAGCTGAACACCAAACGCTCCTCGAGGTCGTAAAGCCGAGGTGGCATTTTTATTAGCTGAGGTTTCCTCCCTTTTTTTTCCCCCCCCTCCTTCTTTTTTATGGCCTTATCCACAACTGCTGAGAGCCAGAGGGAATTATTTGTTGCTTACATTAAAGCAAGAAGCCCTCAGACCACAGCCCTCCAACCACTCCCCATATCATTATTTGCCTCTTTTTGGAGTTATATGAAGCTCATTATTAAACCTTAGCTAAGGCAGACATCCTAACAATGCACCCAGAGCTAATAACTGCTGAGCAGCATTATTAATTATTGTAATTACAGCATTTAAAATCTAGTCTGATGATATTAAAGAGAATACTTTCCTACTTTTCCAACCAAAAAGCATCCACAAGTGTAGCTTATTAACACTCATTCTGTTCTTATTGGTAAAACTATTGTTAGATTTCAAAGGCAGCTCGTCTGGGGCCTAAACAAATAGATCCTGCTGGGATGGCAAGGCTTGTCCCAAACCCTGATGTGGGGACTGGAGGGAGCTCAGCAAGATGAGGAATTCAGAGCCTGACAGCACCCAGTTAGGAGGGGCATAAATTCATGAACCCTCTTACAAGTGACATCCCACCTACAGGTGATTGCAGCGGGTGCTGGGGGTCCAACAGGCTTGAGCAACCAGGACCACCTTTCCAAGGGGTGGATATGTGCAAAAGGTGGGAATGGGAATGGCAGGAAGCACCTAAAGACTCACCTGTGGTGAGTTATGGGCACAATACAGGGCTGGGATCCTGTGACAGCTCCCTCATCGCTGACCCTTTGCTTGTAACTGGAATTATTCACGCTGGCCCCAGACACCCAAATGGCCACATAAACACCGAGCTGCACCTTTAATTAAAGATGTGCCGAGATAAAAAGCTGCAGAAAACAATTTTAAACAATTAAAAATAATATTAGAGGTGTTTGTCTGCCCAATCTGCATGTGTCCTGAGCAGCTCAGGGAGCCTGGCTGCGCTTTCACCATTGTCAGGACTTTTTGGAGCGACTCCCCGCGCTCCACACGGGCAGGATGATGAACCCGCGTCCAGACGTCTCTTTGCTCCAAAGAGTTAAGATTTCACTTGTCAGGCTGTTTTTGTTTCTATTCACATGTCGGTGCCTGTCATTTATTTAGTCAATGGGACATGTCCAAGGGATGGAGACAGACTGGGTTAGTCATTCTGACCGTGGGTCGCCAGTCACTGCAAACCGCCTGAGGTCATTTCCAAACGCGCCACTAACAATGAGAGGGAAGTTGCGCTCGGGAGACCTGCAGGAAACGCCGCGGAGATTAAAGACACAGATAGTCCTTTGCAAAAGTACACTGGAGGAATGTTCCCTATGTTCTGTCAACAGAGTTTCTTCCTCGCTCAAGACTGTCTATTTTAAGTCTGAGCTCGCACCAAAAATGGAAATCCTTGCTCGATGGCTATCGGTGGATTTGGGGCTTCTGGGGCTGCCGCAGCGCCAGGGCCGGGGAAAGGAACCCTCCGGCTCGGCTGGAGCAGCTTCAAACAATCCCTCCCTGTGGCAGCTCTGTGCGGGCTGAAGGACAGGTGGCAAAACCCAGCTGGAGCCCACGGTACCACCCAGTGTCGCCTCTGAGCATCCTCCCCACCGGTGTCCCCCCAGTGTCCCCCAGTGTCCCCCCAGGTGCCACCCAGGCCACCCCTGGTGTACCCCCAGTGCCACCCAGGGCACCCCAGGGCCTGGTATCCCCCCAGTGCCCCCCAGGGCACCCCTGGTGTACCCCCGGGGTCCCCCCAGTGCCCCCCAGAGCACCCCTGGTGTACCCCCAGTGCACGGAATCCCAGAATGGGTCAGGCTGGAAGGCTCATCAGGTCCAACCTCCCTGCTCTGGCGGGGCCATCCCAGAGCACACGGCACAGGATTGAATCCAGAGCAGCACCCATGGGTGCTGGGAATGGCACCCCAGCCCAGGAGGCAGCAGAAAACCAAGCAGGGCTGCCAGGGCCAGGGCTCAGGCTCAGCCCACACACCCAGGACACGCTCCTGCTGCAAGGAAGGGGCTGGCAAAGTTCTCAAACACAACCAGAAGAATTTGCTGCAGCTTCCTGGGCTGAGATGGAGCCCACCCCGTGACAGCAGATTTGGGGGAGTGGGAAGTTCCCCTGGGAGCCACCTGGGCACCAGGGCAGGGCTGAAATCAAGGGCACTTTTAGGGGCAGGGATGCTCTTTTTGCTTTTTAAGCAGAACAGTCCAGGCCACTCTCACTTAACACATAAGGTACCTCTGGGTGTTTTGGAAAACATTAACAACAACCACATGATTGGTGGAAAACGCTGATTTTTCCATCCAGACACACTATTGTTTTCAGATAAATACATTCCATCGAGACTTTTTTTATCTGGACTTTCTGCATGTGGCTCCTGCATCTCAAGCAGAGGCAACGGGGGTTTGACCACAGTGGAGGAGCCACCGTATCCCGCTGGTTTGGGAATTAGGGACAGCAACTTGGTGAGGTGGGACAGAGGCTGCAGGCAAAGGAGCTGCACAGTGGGTCTGAACTGCTCTGCAAGGAGAGGGAAAAGCAGAAAATGCATTTTTTCAGAATACAAACATCCATCTCGGACACGCGCCCGAGAGTCCCCGAATTCCTCAGCCATTCGGAGACGCGACACAGGCCAGTTCCTGTAGCTCTTTCCCCGTGTCGTTAAAGATTCAAATGACAGGGCAATTTGGAGCCTTTGAAGGCTCTGGGGGTGGCAGAGCCGCGCCCGGGGGCAGCTCGGGCAGGGGCTGCGGGGACTGCGGATAACGCGGAGATAACGCGGAGCCAGCGCAGAGCCGGAGCCGGAGCGGGCCGGGAGTGACGGAGGCGCTGGGGGGAATTGGCTCTGCCTGCAGATAAGGAAAGCATCCTGCTCTGAGCACGGGGTAAACAACTCCCAATACACAAGCGGGTTGTCTGCGGAGTGCCCCGGGAGGAAGCGGGGCTGGCGCCGGGAGCGGGCACGGAGCGGGCACGGATGCCCGGCCCCGGGTTTGGGGGAGCCCGGCGGGTTTGGGGGAGCCTGGCAGGCTTTGGGAAGCCTGGCACGTCTGGGGGAGCCCAGCTGCTCGGGGGTGCCGGGCTCAAAGCTCAAGCAGCTCGCAGAAGGGAATGGAGATGGATGGATTTGTCTCCAGGAGCAGGAACGGGGCTCCTGGTCCGTTGGTTGCACTGCATGAATTAAAGTTCACAAAAAGCTGGGCAAAATCAGGAAGAGTCCAAAGGAGACTTAAACACTCTTTTTCAACACAGAACTGCCAACACCAATCATTTTACCCACTAATTACACAGAATGCTGTACAAAAGGAGGTGAGTTTCCATTGGGAAGGCCAGGAAAGCGCTCCCAAGCTGGACAAGGCCAGTTGTCTCACCGTGGCATGGTAAGAGTTGGGAGAAATAAGGAGGTCACAGCCACTCCCCTGAGCTCCCTGTGTAGCTTCAGGGCTCATCTCTGGGACCTGCAGGAGCATCACTCCCAGGTGGCCCCTTTCTCTGGGGAGAGGAGGAGGAGGAGGCAGGAGGGAGCAGAGCCCGATTGCCTCGGGCATGTCACTCACTGCCTTTGGGGGGTCATTGCTCCATCTCTAGAATCTCTTTCATGGGTGATGTGAATCAACAGTCCAGCTTTGTTTTTAACAAACATTTCAAGGTTTGTCTCGTGTTTTATGACTATTTCTGAATGATCTTCCTGCCCTTGCATAAGGGTCTCTCCCTGCCAGCTCTTAAATCCCAGCTCCTCTCCCTGGAGGGCAGCGATGCCTCTGCTGCAGATTTGGCCTTTCATTGAGTAACAATTAAGCTGCCTCAGTGAAATGTGGAGGCTTCTGAAGAAAACCCTGTGCTGGATCCAGCAGGAGCCACCAAACCAAAGGGCTCCTCTGCAAAAACCAACCCAAAGCAGCTCCCAGCACACGATGAGCTCCGAGCGACCCCCAGGACTCCAAAATTCTCCATCTGTGTGTGAAGCACAACTAAAAATTCTGTTGTCACCAGCCCAGCATGATTTGGAAGTGAAAGCACAGGCTTGAAGCTCCTCTGAGCTGAGGCCAGTGGAAATTCAGTGTGGCTTTGACCCCGGCACTGTGCACACTTCAGTCCCTGCCTGTTTATTGTTAAACTCATTAAAACCATCAGGGGTTTTTTGCATCTTAAAAGTCTTTTCTGACTTCATAAAATGTGTGAATGCTTAAGAAAGAATCTGTGTGCAACTGTACAAATAGTGACTAAGGAGCAGGAATCTGGTGGGGTTCAAAGGAGCTGACGAGCCTGTGGTGTAACGAGCTCATTTGCCTCCAGCCTACCCGGTGCCCTCCTCAGACATCCCCGGGGATGGGTCAGGAGCTCCTCCACCCACAGCAGGGATTTGAAGTTAAACATTCAAAATTAACCATCTCAGACATGCCCCAGCCCAAGGTCAGTCACTTCCTTAGAACGTGGATGTGGAATTTCGAGCAGAAATTCAGAGCGTTTCAAACTGCAGCGTTTTGACTCTTGGAGTTGAAACCATCTCCACTTCCAACTGACAGTTCACAAGTTTTCCCAGAAAACTTGTAAATCATTTGTTTTACTCAGCACAAAAATTTGCAACTGCCAGTAATCCATTTTTATCCCAGATTTAATGTGGGTATAAACCCTCCTTTCTGGAAGTGCTGGGAGTTGAAGATGTCATTAAGTGGATACCTTGCCCTGTCCCTGAAATTCATGACGTTTGGTAATCCTGGAATTCCCCAAACTCAGCTCAGGCTTCAGTGGCTCCATCTGAGGGATGTTTGCAGCTGATTCTCCCTTTGGGGGAAAACAAATGCAAGAGCTAAGCCTGATGGGAGGCACGTTGCTGCCTGTCACAGGGGCACATATTGAAATATGGCAGTGAAAAAGCCAGCAGTGCTCCAACTGCTGCAGAATCCCAGTGGAGTGAGAGTGTGAAGAATATTTTATACATTTCAGAGGAGGGGAAAGGCAGGAGCTGGATCATGTTGGGGGTTTCATCATGAGGAATGTTTCTCCCTGCCATGGGAAAAGCTCCAAGCTTTATTTTTCTGATGAACAACTGTCCCCTGTGTTTCACACCCCGGGTTGCTTCAGAAGGAGAGTTGGAGCAATCCTGCTCCTCTCTCTGGGGCCTCTGCAGCCCACGTGGCTTTGTTAGCCCGAATGGGAAGAAGACTTGGAAGGCATAAACAAAACCCCACAACATCAGTTGCAAAAAGAAACAACTGGGTTAATGTTTGGACTTGATTATTGGACTTTAGACTGGATATTGGGAAGGAATCCTTCCCTGGGAGGGTGGGCAGGCCCTGGCACAGGTGCCCAGAGGAGCTGTGGCTGCCCCAGCCCTGGGAGTGTCCCAGGCCAGGTTGGAGCAACCTGGGCTGGTGGGAGGTGTCCCTGCCCATGGCAGGGGATGGAATGAGATGATCTCTAAGGTCCCTTCCAACCCAAAACATTCTGAGATTCCTTGATTTTAAAGGTATTTTCCAAGCTAAAGGATTCTGCTAACCATGGAATGAGTGTCCCTGCCCAGCAATGATGGGCATTCACGTGTCCTGCACCTTCCCAGGGCAGGAGCACTCAGGTCCCACCAAACCACAGGCTGTGCTGCTGCCTGTGAAGTTCCCCCTGTCAGTTCTCTCACTGAATTCTTAAACCAGCAACTGGGCCAGGAACAGCCTCATCTTCCCCAGCTGGTCCCATTTTCCCCCTGAACGCTCTCTCTGTGCCCCTGGGCTGGACCTCATCGCCCTCCTCCTGCCAGGCCTGCCCTGCCTGGGGTCTCCTCTGCCTCACAGGAGAAGGTGGAACAATGCTGCTCTCTGAGCACCCCTCCAGCCCAGAGGAGCTGGACATTGTTTGCTTTTCCTGTTTTGTTTTGCATGGAATAACTCCCCTCTGTGGAGTCACTTCGGCTCCAGAAACAAAGACTATTAATAAACTTAACAGCTCTGGAGAGTCCAAGCCAAGGGCTGGCCTTCAAGGGGAAACAAAATAAAATCTAGCACTGCACCACCATCCCTGTGAACCTCCTGAGGCACACGGAGTGACTGTCCTCTGCTGGGATGTCACCACCTCAGCAGTGGCACAGGGAGCTCTGGACAGCAACAACCCATGATCTGGTAAAGGGGCTGGAGTTGGACCAAGGGTTGGACATGATGGTCTCTGAGATCTTTTCCAACCCAATCCAATCTATGATTCTGTGACTCTATGAACCCAGCCTGGGAATGGGTTGAAGGTCTGGAGGCACAGCAGGTGCTTCCTCCAGGTTGGATGCTCTTGGGTGGCTTTCATCAGCTTGTTTTTAGTCTCCAGATGGTCCTATAAAAGGGGACAAGGGGTGGCCCTGTGTTTAGGCACAGAGCTGGGAGTTGGGGTCTGGCAGGAGGGTGACACAGTCCTTTGGTATCTGTTGCTGGCCCATCAGGGTCTGCAGAACACAAGATTTTGGTTTTCAAAGAAGAGCAGCTCAGTTCTTTGGCAGTCTGAGGTCCCCCTCAAGCAGGCAGTGGGATGGAAGCACAGCTGCAGCCTGGGCTGGGATCTTGCTCCAGGCACTGGATCAGACCCTCGGGCTGAAGCCACTTCCCACAGGACCAAAGGTGTCCAGCAGCAGGGGACAGGCAGGGCTCACAGGCTGAGAGCTGCTCTGGGGGTGGCTGAGGTGACATTTAGAACCCATGGAGGCAAATACAACATCCAAGCCACAGATGGGACCAGAGATCCCATGGAAACAGAAAAGGATGAAAACCAGGTGTGAGATCTTGCTCCAAGTGGTACTTGAAGCCAATGGAATTGCTCTGAATCTGTTTCAGGGAAGCCAAAACCAGATTGTCACACCAGTTTTGGAATGGGATGTGTCACAAATGACACTTGTTTGAAAGACCAACAGAAAAGGTTGAACATTGAGTACATGTGCCATTGTGGCACAGATCTCCCAAAGAACTGAGGGGTTTAGTCCTTTACTTTTTTAGAATTTAGCAAATTAACAGACATCTTGATCTGTTAATTTGAAACTGCTCAAGCCAAGAGTTCAACTTGCATCCACAAAGCTTAAACCAGCACCTGCCCCTTCCCCACCCCCCAAAACACAGCTGAGCCTGAAGTTCAAAAGTTTTTAAACCAACATTTTCCCCTCAGAATCCCCAAACAGCTACAGGTTTCATTCTCTTTTAGAATCAACACCATGAAGAAAGCCTGGCAGCTTCCTCTTGGTACAACAACTGCCTCTCCTCGGCATCGACTCCCCCAACCAACACTGACATCGGTCACCTCGATTTTCTTCCCTATTCTGACATGAAATCACAGTCTGCCCACAGGTGAGGGCTGGTACCTTCACCATGATCATCTGTACCTGCCCTTGGCCTTCAGAACACGTTGTTCATGTGCTCCACCTGATGACTGGGAGCACATTCCCCACACTCCCCACGGGGCCAGGCTTTGCTCTTCCCCAGCTCCGTGTGCCCGATCTGCAGGGACTTGCTTTGGCACCATCAGATTAGCTGCTGTTAACATCCCTGATCCTGCTGCAGCTCCTTCCCAGGGAGCAATGAGACATTCCTAATCCAGGCAGATTAAAGAGGAACATGTTTCATCATCCATCCCTCAGCTCCAGCCGCTCCATGAGGGGGCGAGAGGTGGTGGGGTTTGGGAATTGCTCACAGCTCCATCCAGCTGGAGCCACAGGGATGGAGACACAGCCATGGAGACACAGGGATGGAGACACAGCTATGAGACTCAGCCATGGAGACACAGCCTTGGAGACTCAGCCATGGAGATACAGCTATAGAGACACAGCCCTGGAGACACAGCCCTGGAGACTCAGCCATGGAGACACAGCTATAGAGACACAGCCATGGAGATACAGCCCTGGAGACACAGCCATGGAGATACAGCTATAGAGACACAGCCATGGAGACTCAGCCTTGGAGATACAGCTATAGAGACACAGCCATGGAGACACAGCTATAGAGACACAGCCATGGAGACACAGCCATGGAGATACAGCCCTGGAGACACAACCATGGAGACACAGCTATAGAGACACAGCCCTGGAGACACAGCCCTGGAGACACAGCCTTGGAGACTCAGCCATGGAGACACAGCCTGACAGGCTCAGATATATGGGGGGTTTGGCTGTAAAAATTATTTTCATGGGGCTTTCCCTCAACCTGTGCAGATGTTCTGTACCCTGTCAGGACCTGAAGGGGCTGCTGGTCCAGCACACACTGCCCATGTCCTTCTCCAGCCTCCTCCGAGCCCTCTCCAGGCTCACTTTGGGAAACTGGGAGGTCAGCCTTGACATGGCCTTAGCCACAACACACTGCTCATGTTTTAGGCTGGTCTTCTAAGAAACCCAAAGCTTGTGTAGCTGTTCTCAGAGGATGTGACCACGTGCTCATGTTTGCCCAACCACAGCAGGGACATTTAAAGCCACAGGTCAATCACCAGCTAATTTGGCAGTGGCGTGGCAGGCTCAGCTCTGCCACAGCTAAGGAGCTCCATGAACATTCCAGCTGGGAGCAGGACAGCACTGGGGCTGGGGAAGGACCAAGCTACAGCTCAGAGGATGTGACACCAAAGAATCCACTGGCAGGATGGAAATATTGTGTCAGAAAAAGCTGGAATTGGAGGCCACATTTTTGTTGTTACCAGAAATCCCATCACAAGGTAATAACAGGGAGGAAACCAGAGCTTCAGAATTTCTGCTGCTCATGGAGCAAATTACTTTTATGATAATAATAAAAAGTGTGGGGGAGTACCAAAGGCTTTCTTAAACCTCCCTGTGGACAAGGTGGTGGCCACTGACCCACGTAAAACACAGCAGTGTCCCTCCAGCCCTGATCTGTCCCCAGTGTTTCCCATACCTGTCCTAGTGCCTGATCCCTTGGAGCAGGGACACTGCCAGCTCCTGAGCTCCAGCGGGACCCTGCTAAACCATAGACAGTGTCAGGGAAATTCCCACTTTTCTGAGACAGGCTGGACACAAGGAAGCAGGAGCAGAGGCAGCAAGGACTGGCTGCACCCTCTGATACGAGCAGAGCTTGTGCTGCTCTGCCACGACAGGGTGAACCCATTTACAGTCAAACCAAGCTCTTCACTTGCACCAAAATAAGCAAATTATGGAATTGCTATCCTCCCCAAACCACAGGGTTGTTTTAATGACCTCCCATTTAGGCATTAAGGAGTGAAATGTCTAATCCTGTCGAGTGTGTAAGAATGTGACTCATCCCCTTAATGCTGTGAGCTGCCTCCTCTTGGGCAGCTGCCACTGGAGCAGTGTTCAAAATGCCAGGCTTTGGATGTGCTAAATGAAGATGATAAATAAATTCTAACTGCAGGTAATACCTCATGTAACATGTGTGTGTGTGCAATAATATTATTCCAGTTGCCAGGCAGCAAACAGGAGGTGCAGTAAAAGAGATAAACCCCCTGGATGTGGGTGTGCACTTGGAGTCATGGAATCCTGGAATGGTTTGAGTTGGAAGGGATCTTTAAAGATCAGCCCATTCCAACCCTCTGCCATGGACAGGGACACCTTCCATGATACCAGGTTGCTCCAGACCCCGTCCAGCCTGGCCTGGGACACTTCCAGGGATGGGAGTTGGGTTTATGGTTTGTGCTGGGTTTACCAGATGTTGCCCAATGCTTGACACCAAGATTTGCTCTGTTTGAATAAAAAGAGAAAGGTGATGATTTGCAGTAAACCAGAGCTGTGCTGAAACCTCACAGGAATCCCTGAGTGTCCTGCCTCTGGGTTGGAAAAGACCTCTGAGATCATCAAGTCCAACCCTTGATCCAACCCCACTGTGATCACCAGCCCAGGGCACTCTGTGCCATGGGCTGGTGATCACAGTGGGGTTGGATCAAGACATGGTAGATTCTCACTCAGTGCCACATCCATAGACTCACAGAATGGATTGGGTTGGAAAAGACCTCTGAGATCATCAAGTCCAACCCTTGGTCCAACTCCAGTCCCTTTACC
>JAWWLY010000018.1:2012980-2040276 GCA_035041215.1 Gymnopithys bicolor
TCTGCAAAGAATTTCTTTCTGCTCTCCAACTTCAATTTCCCCTGGCAGAGCTTGAGCCCATCGTGCCCCCTTGTCCTGTTCCTGAGTGCCTGGGAGAAGAGACCAACCCCAGTGGTGATGGTCTTGAGGTCAGCTCCTTGAATTTACCTGTGATACAAGCAGAGAGCAAACAAGCAGGAGCAGCCCCTGACTGTGTGTGTTCAGCTGCATCTGCTGGTCATGCACCCACTTGTTTGTCCACATCTACACACATTGGGCAATTAATGGGCTGAGCTCGCCCCTAATGGGTTTTCAGCAGCAGAACCCAAACCACTGAGCCCTCTCCTGCAATTCTCCAACTAAGAGAGCTGCTGCCTTAGCCTTCCAACTGGAAAGGGGTAATTGCATTATCAGGGAGAGCTCTGGAGATCTCCCAGGAGATGTTCTGGAGTTTGCAGGATCAGGTTCTAAGCACTTGTGATTCACTGGAATAAACAGTGGGCTGCGTGTTTAAACTTGGCTTTCAAATTGGCTCCTTCCATCAGCATGGACAGGATGTCTGTAAGAGAGGTGGTTGGAAGGTCCTTCAAAAGCAAAGTTGCAATTCTAAACTGGCTCCTAAAACCTGGCCTAACCCAGGCAGAAACACACACACAGCAGGCCTGCCAGAAAGGCAGCTGCATTTTTCCTTTTGGGGCACTCCTTGAGCTCTTCTCTGGCTGAAGGTGATGCCCCAGCCCCAGCCAGCCCTGCATGGGGTGTCAGAGGCAGTGCCAGCCCTACATGGGGTGACAGAGGCAGTGCCATCCATCAGTCCCCCACAATTATGCACCTTTCTCTTTTATATTCAGCAATGCACTGCACCTGAGTTGGACCTGCTCAAGAACCTCCTCAAACTGAGCAGCAGCTTCTCAGAGCTTAAGTTGGCAGATGAGAGAAATCAGAAACAAACCCTGTGTGAAACCTCACAGTCACCTCACTGCAAAGTTCCTGGTTCCCAGTTAAGCCATGGAGAAGACAATGAAAACAAGACAGATTTAAAAAGAGGTGGAGGAAGCACAAAGCAAGAGAAGAACAAAACAAGCCCCAAATAAACCCTCAGCACAGAGCACAGGGATGTTACTTCCCAAGTTCAGCCTTTGTGCAGATGTCACCCCTATTTTTTTCCTGTTTGAAGTTCAGCTCAGTTAAACAGCTCCTACAAGTACCATCTGCCTGTGTGTGGTGTCCAAGCTCCCAGGTGGATGCCCAGCAGCCAGACAGGGACCGCTGGCATCCCTGCCCTGGGTGCCTGCAGCAAACAGCTGCCAGGAAAGGCCTGACCCCTGGATTTAGGGATTTAAGGTTAAGGATTTTCAGTAGGAGTCTCTTCTGTGCCGCCAGTTATGAATCTCCAGGGCTCTGCAGACGTTTCTATCAGTCCTGGCCATCACTCAAATCCTTGCAAACAATGACTAAGAGGAGCCCACACATGGCTCTGAGTGAGCACAGCCTGGCTGTGTCCCACGTGTGGCCCTGGGGGGGCTCCCACTCCCCCAGAGACCATCAGCACCAAGGGCAGGAGGCACATCTGCCACCCCAAGGGACTCCCATCCTGGCCCCAGGACCACCTGCACTCACCTGGCCAGGCAGCCAGTGTGGAAACCACCCTGCCCTGAGAGCACTGGGGGGACATCCAAGCTGAAAACACCAGAGGACACTTGAGTGAACATCTCCACGCTCTGGTCATGCCTCCACGGCAGCTCTGACAGCCTGTGAGTCACCAGAGAAGACTAGAGGAAAGTTCCCTTCTGTTTTAATGAATGAATAAGCTCTAAGGTTTTTCTAGGGTGTGGAAAAAGATAAGGCTTAAGGAGGAAATGCAATTTTCTGTGTAGCCTTCAGGTCTACCTGCTGCTTCCAGCATGTTCCTAGAAGCTGCTGGCATTTGATCCTGGAACTTAGAGGTGCCTTTGAATCATGGTCTGGACCAACTGGGACCAGTGTGCCTGAGCTCCTGATGGCAGTGCCTTTCACTGGGGAGGGTTTGCAGGTTCTGAGGGAGGTCTTCATGTACTGCCAAGTCCTAAAAGACTTTAGAAGGATCATTCATTGAAGTTGTCAGCGTGCTAATGGTGGGAGAAACTGTGCTGAGTCTTCAGGGCTCCCTGGAAATGTGCAGAGGCAGCTGTGGCACCAGAAGCATCCACACCAGACACCCAAAGTAAGGGCAGAGACAGGCTGTGACCCTCAGTGCAGCTCCCAGCAGAAACCAGCAGTGGCCACGCAGGTTGAGGTGACAGATTTTGCTGGTTCACACCTCCAAATGTTATTGGAGTCTCACAGCAGAGCATCTCTTGGGGTCTGCCCAAACCCTACGAGCACTACCCAAGGTCTCAGGGCAGCAGGAACCAGCTCCACTCCCACCATGGGGACACACAGAGCTCAGACTGGAGCAACGTGCAACTGGAGCCTCATCATGGACGTGCTGCAGCCACCTTGACTCTGCCCTGTCGGGCCTTGGGGGGCTCAGCCCATCAGGTGACCTGCAAGGGCAGAGTTGGCACCGATGGGGACCCTGGCAGGGCTCTCTTGGAGCACCCCATGGAGCCCGAGTGGCTCCTCCACTGCAGCTCAGGTTTTCCTGTTCTTGTCTCTGCCCTTCGGGGGGTTTGAGGTGGGTTATCCCATGGGCTGTGCTGTGGCCAGGCAGGCTGGGAAGGAAAGCTGAGGAATGTGGGGCAGCTCAGAGCCTGGAGCACATCCAAGGGCACATCCTCTCCTGCTGGGACCACGTCTAGAGCTGTTCCAGGGAATGTCAGACCCAGGTGGGCACTGTGAGCCACGTGTGGCTGCCACAGGCCCCTCAGGCTGAGCTCTGGGCTCCCTGCAGGAGGAACCCCCATGGGTTATCCCCTCTCTGGCCCCACGAGCTGCCTGTGAGGGATCCAGGCAGGACACTGCAGCTCATCCAGGACTCTGCAGCTCACCCATGGTGACACAGTGTGTGACATGAGGGATGCACCCACGGGCACACAGCGTGTGACATGAGGGATGCCCCCAGGGGCACACAGTGTGTGACATGAGGGATGCCCCCAGGGGCACACAGTGTGTGACATGAGGGATGCAGGCAGGACACTGCAGCGCATCCATG
This sequence comes from Gymnopithys bicolor, assembly GCA_035041215.1. NCBI lineage: Eukaryota > Metazoa > Chordata > Aves > Passeriformes > Thamnophilidae > Gymnopithys > Gymnopithys bicolor. The sequence continues at coordinate 2,016,093 of JAWWLY010000018.1, forward strand.
GGGACACTGCATGTTACATGAGGGATGTAGCAGGACAGTGCAGCTCACCCAGGACTCTGCAGCTCACCCATGGGGACACAGCATGTTACATGAAGGATGCAGGCAGGACACTGTAGCTCACCCAGGACACTGCAGCTCCCTCAGGACACTGCAGCTCACCCATGGGCACACAGTGTGTGACATGAGGGATGCCCCCACGGGCACACAGTGTGTGACATGAGGGATGCACCCACAGGACACACACAGTGTGTGACATGAGGGATGCCCCCACGGGCACACAGTGTGTGACATGAGGGATGCACCCACGGGGCACACAGTGTGTGACATGAGGGATGCAGGCAGGACACTGCAGCTCACCCACAGGACACACACAGTGTGTGACATGAGGGATGCCCCCACGGGGCACACAGTGTGTGACATGAGGGATGTACCCATGGGGCACACACTGTGTGACATGAGGGATGCCCCCACGGGCACACACAGTGTGTGACATGAGGGATGCCCCCACGGGGCACACAGTGTGTGACATGAGGGATGCAGCCAGGACACTGCAGCTCACCCATGGGGACACAGTGTGTGACATGAGGGATGCCCCCACGGGGCACACGGTGCCTTACGTGAAGGCTGCAGCCTGCCCTTGTCTGCCGGGCAGCTGCTGAAGGGGCTGGCGTCAGTCTGGCCCCTCTGCTGGCTCCCATTCAGCACCAGGGGCTGCTATCAGCACCACGGGGGCAGATAGCACGGGGACTATCTAATCACATACCTTCGGCATTAGCGCTGCCATGTACTCCCTCCCCCTGCAATCACAGAGCCCAGCGCGCCGAATTTTCGCAGGAATGAACTGTCAACAACCCCATCCTTCCCAAGGCCTAAAAATGGGGCTTTATCACACAGGCCAGGAGACTTCTTTTCTTAGACTTCCAGGCAATGGCCAGAGCAGACTTGGAGCCCCCACGAGCGAGACATGAAGGAGACCTTTTTGAGATAAGAGCAGTTCACTTGGCTCTCTCAAGAATGCCTGATGGCTGTTCCTTTTCAAAGCCCAAGCAAGGAAACCAGCTCAATTAGAGCATATCAAGAAACTTTGTGTCTCCTGGTTTGTTTACCTTTTATCAGTGCTCTTAATACGCTTTCCTGCTTTTCCAAGGGGAGTGGGAGGGCTCTGCTTGGTGAGATCTCGCTGGAAAAATCACTGAGAGGCAGCTTTTTAAAGGAACAATTCGGAGTTAATAACAGGACAGCAAACTCTCTGTAGTTTGGTGCTTCTCTTGGGTTTGATTGAATTTCGGTTTTCAGAGTATATATTGAGTTTAGCACACGCTGCCAACATGTGATCTCTCAGTTTGTGTAACTGCTGGTTCTCCCAAGAGCCAAATGCCCATTGGGACTTGTCCTGAATGAGGTGCCCACTGGAACACCCTCCCCAAGGATGGCACCTCACAATCCTTCCAAGCCAAGCCCTGCCCCAGCAGCAGCCTCGAGTCAGCAGTTCTCGGAGCTGACGTTCTGCCATTAATTACAGGCGTAATTAATGATGGCCAAAACTCACCAAAGTGCCCAATTAGGTTTCACTTGAGACAAGCAGATGGATTTGGGATGACTGGATGGGGCCAAGCCCTGCCCGCCACTGAAGCCTGGCAGTCTGGGCACAGACAGGGAATCAGATTTGCAGCTTCACATGACTCAGCTTTCCAAGCTGGAACCACATGCTCAACCCCCCCCAGCCAGAGATCTGGACACACAGTTGCCTTCAGTGCTTCTGAAAACAGTTTTCTTTTGGAGGTTGGGTCGTTCATCCTCCTTTTACATAAAGGGGTTTGTTCCTCCTGCATCTCTCGCTAGAACCCTGCCCGGCACTGCCACATATTCCTCTTGTGCTGAGAAGGGGAAATAGTACCAGAAAAAGGAGAAAATCCTCCATTAAAATACGATTTGAAACCCTGGATAAATAATCAGAGGATTTTTTCTCTTTCAGTGCCTCAGTTCCCACCTGCTGCATCCCAGCACCACACTGAGCTGTTCCAGCCTTGCTCTGTGCCCTCTGCCTCCCTCCATCGTGGCTGAAACTTCATTGCCTCATTTTGGGGATGATTTAGGAGAGGGGGAACACAAAGCCTGGCCAGTAAAGTCCAGCTTCCAGCTATCTCCATCTGTAACTCAGGGGCTGGGCTATTAAACATCAGCTTCACCCTGTCCCTCCAGAAAACTAATTTTACTCATTTCCCACTGGGAGATAAAATGCAGGTCTGCTCCCACTCCAGAGTCCTTTGGCTGGGACACAAATAGCTTTGGAAAGACTCTTATCTATGCTCAAACATCCTTTCAGAAATATAGAACAGCTTGCAAAGGGCTGTCTTGGTACCACTAAGGCCCTTCCTATGAAAAATGGGAGCTCAGCCCACAACCAGAGCTTGTCAAGGAGATTTGCTTTCCTCTTAACACCAACATCCCACAAACCCAGAGGGAGGACAGGAGAAGCTTCTCACAGACAGCATCACCCCCAAAGGAACCTGCCCACACATCTTGGCTGCCCTGAGGGCTGAGTCCAACACACACACCATCATTGTGGGGTGATGCTGCACCCCCAGCACGGCCCCAGCCGTGCCCCACCAGCAGCTCAGTGTATCTCCTGCCCAGGGTGCTCCTGTTCTCCAAGCCAGCCTCTCTAGGATGCTCTGGCATTTTTGGTGGTTCCCTGAGCCAGGCACAGCTGCAAACAAACCAGGGTTGTACCAATCGCCGGGGGCAGGAACGGTTCGGAAATGTGGGCACGTTGAAACCTGGTGTGGCACCGCCTGGGCTGGCTGGGACACCCTCAGCTTGGAGTCCCCGTGCTCTGAGAGCTTCCTGAACCTGACCTGGCTCTCATGGCAGTGACACTTGGCTCAGGGGGGGTTAGATTCCCCAACCAAAGCCCTGGCACTGCTCCTGTGATGGTGCCAGGGAGGAACAAGCCCTCACTGCCTCCTGACACATCTGCTGCCCCAGGACATTCAAACTGCAGAAACCATTAGGCACATTTCTGAGGAAAAAAAGGCAGAGCTTGGCTCTGCACAGCAGGAACAGTGAGATCCCAGGATGCCACTCCTCTCCTGCCCTCCATGCCAACCCAACCTGCTCCCTCACACCCCTGCAAGGGGCTCTGGGACCTGGCAGTGCTGGCTGCCAGCCCAGGGCTGTGTTTGGGTGACTGTCTCCCTGGCAATGTGCAGGGCCAGGCTTGGTGGGAGCTGCTGAGGTGGATTTTGGAGCCTGTCTCAGCAAAGCTCAGGATTTCCTCTCCCTTCATCAGAGGGGAGGGAGCACTGGGAGCACTGAGGCTGGCACTTGGTGTGCCCCCATCCTGAGCTCATCCTCAGGCTCATCCCTGGCTTATCCTCATGGTAAGGGAGTAGGCAGGGCCATCACAGAGCAAAGGAGATGCCCACGGGGTGGATAAATGTGCTGGTAGAGAGGCAGAGCTGGAAGAGGCTCCTCCTAACCTAGGCTGGCACTGAGGACTATTCATGGCACGGATGTTGCCACTCAAGGACCAACTTGCTCCTGATGGCTCCCAATCCTCCTGTCTCACGGTTTGCCTGGTGGTTCCCAAACCTCCTGTGCTGTGGAGCACCAGCAGCCCCCTGCAGACAGACCCTCTGGGGAGGAGCTGCAGCTCCTTCCCGTGGCCTTGGGGGTCACGGCGCTGCCGGGTGGGCTCTGCTGTTGGGAGGATGGAATTCCACCCCCTGCACTGCACACTCTGCTGTCTTTACAGGCTGACACGTTGCAAAATGAGAACCTCAGCGGCTCCATTTCTCCCCCAGGACTGGTGTGAATGGTCAGAGAAGACAGCAGTGGGCCCTGCAGGTGCCTCCTGGCCAGAGCCTGCACAGAACCATCAGTGCCTTCCATCAGCTCTGTGTGTGAGTTGTCTCCCCCAGCTCTCCAACTCCCTTTGACCAAAAGCCTGTCTCCCAGTGTTCCTGAGGTTAATCCCTCCAGGGATGGCATTTTGGGGTGAGACACGTTGCTGCCACCTCTGCTGAGCTGCCTGAAATGCCCAATAATCCCTTAAAACCTGCAGGATTTCGTAAAGAAACAGCAGATTTTTTTTTCCTGCTTTCATTTAATAACATGGACCAGCTTGCCTGGACCACTCACTGCTCTGGGATATTTAGAGATGTTTTATTTCCCCTTTATTTTACCTCTTGTACAACCCCTTGCTAGAAAAGGTGCCTTCTCATGTGCTTATGACCCAAAAACCCAGTCAGGGATGTAACATCCTCTGCCTTCATGAAGTCCACTGTTCCACTCACTTAATGGAACACATTTTTATGTGCCCCCACCCCAGCTCTGAACCTGGAGGCTGCTTTGGCTTGGCCCTGTTTTTCATGCACTTTGTTTCCTTATCACACCATATAATTTTCAGACAAATGAAACTCTGGGCTTTCGCTTGCACAAACCCTTGGCCATAAAACTCTTGTCATTGCCAACTCCTACAAATGGATCCTCGTGGCTGATGGGGTTTGTAAAGTCCTGGGAGACCTGTGAATGCACCAGAATCTCAGTTTTCCTCTTTGTCACGATGCATTTTCTGGTCTTGGTGGTTACAGAGAACAGCAAAAATCTCAGGAACCCCAATAATGCCAAAGGGAGAAGGCAGAGGAAAGGACTCCCTTGCTCCAACTTCAAAGAATGTGCATTTGCAGGATTTTTGATGGGCTCTGGTGAGCTGGGGGTGGCAGAGGTTTGGGAGCACAGCCCAGGAGCTGCTCCTTTGGAAAGGGGGTTCGGTGCAACACCCACTCCCTGCTGGGGGCCCTCACTCTGGGGGGAACCTCCCCATGGACTCAGCATCTCCCTTGCCAGGCCGTTTTCCAGCTTGTCCCCAAACTAAAGATGCATTGTATGCACAGGCTGCCCTTGCCAAGACAAATAAACTCTGAGCTGCCTTTTCTTCCCAGGCCTTCGCCAAGGAACTCAAACCTCACCAATTGCTGTGTTAGCCCCAAACTCCTGGGAAATAACAGGAGGAGGTGACACTGTAACCCCGTGCCTTAAATCACGTGTGTGGTGCACTCTGCCTATCTGCTGCTTTCCATCCCAAAGGCAGGGATAGATAAGTGATAAGACAGAAGGCAGCAATGCCAGGAAGCAGCACAATTCATTTTTGTGAAAGACTGTGGTGCTGTTTGCTTTCCCTGGAGTGGGATCTGGGGGAAAAAATTCCTTGCTGGTGGGGGGAGTGGTGGGAATGAAGGATCAGAGGCCCCTCTGTTGCAGATCTGTTGCAGCCCATGGGAAAAGAGCAGGATGGAGGCTGAAGGATGCAGAGCTCAGGGTTCTTTTCTACCCATCAGTGCAGCTCCATCCAGGATGGAGAGCCAAGGATCCCACTGTGGGGGGTGTGGGATAAGGGACATCCCCAGGACCTGCTAATTAAGTGATGTAGGACAAGAAAGAGGGAGAGGAGACTCCACAGGTGTGTTGTCTGCAGGATCTGTACCTGGCATTGCACCAGCTCTGCTCAGCTGAGACAAGACCATCAGGATCTCAACACATCCAGATCCCATCCATTTTCACCCCCCAAAGCCCCAGAAAGTCCCTCAGTGCTGCCACACAGCTCGAGGGGAGCAGAACCTGCTTGCCCAACTCCTGCAGAGGAACTGCAGGCTCAGAACATGTGCTGGCATGTGGGTTGGGATGGTAAGTATGTGTGTAGGTGCCTCTGGAAATCTGTCCCTTGGAAAACACCCCTGAGCCCACAGCAGCACAGCCCAACAACAGGGATTCCTCCAGACCTGTATCCATCCAAACTCTGAAGCCACTTTCTGTTGCTGTGCCAGGCAATAAACCAGCGATAAATGAAGGAATTTACACATCAGACATCTCAGATTCCTCTCCCTCCTTTCCCAGGAGCAGTATGAGGGGACAGTTAATGATCCTGGTTTATGGTATAAATATTTTGACAGAATATATTTTGATACCATAAATTTTAACAGTTCTGGCTGGTTTAGAACTCTTTTTTTCCCCAACCAAGAATCTGTGTAAAGTAATAATACCTGAAGTGTTTCTTACAGAGCAAACCCATCCCCAGGAAAACATTCCCCTTCCCTTAAAATAATATGGCTTTGCCTGACAAAGAGAGTTCAAAGTGCCTGGAATTACAAGGCAGTCATGGCTCAAAGCTCTGTTGTTCCTCCTTTAGGTGAGATCTTTATGTCTGTGTGTAGGATCACTTGCTCACAACATCCCCAGTGGGTTCTGTGTGGCTCTGAGTTGCAGCTGCACCCACCTCTGCAGCACCTTCCCAATGCTGCTCCTCATCACACTTGGAAAAACAAATAAAAATAATTCAATTTGTGATGGAAGAGCAATTTTAAGGAAGTGGAGGCAGACACTGAGCATCAGTGTGAAAGCAGCAGGACCCAGGGATGGGTTTATCCCCTGGGCAGGTCCAGAAGGAGCAGTCAGGATGTGGGTGCTGCTGCATCTCTGACTCTTTGCTGCATGACAGCCCCTCTGAACCCACATCTTGTCACTTCAGGGGCCACAGGACTGTGGGGCAGAGCCCAGGGTTTGCTGGCTGTGCTGCCCATGCCAAGCTGCCCTTGGCTTCCAGGGGAACCTGGGGCACAGAGACAAGAGGGCTCTGACAATGTGAGAGTGGCAACTCCGTCTGGGAATGTGTCCTGCCAGAGACTGGCACCTCCACCAGCCTCTCCCTTTGCCAGGTTAGCACAGAGGGAGGAGGGGAAGCTCTTCCCACAGCTCCCACCATGTGCTGGGATGAATGAGCAAGCTGTCCCTTCTCCTGCTAAAGAAACTGCCACCCTGCACCATGTGCCAGGCTCCTGGTCCCTCCTCGCTCACCTTCTGAGCCCAGTTTTGGATTTTAAGAGGAGCAGAGACCTTGAGACCTCCAATTTCACAGCAGCTGCTCTGTGGTGTGGCACAAGAGGGGGATTTATGACATGGGAGTGATCAGCACCTTCCACTGCCCGTCTACAGAGAGGGTGCTCAGGCATTGGGATGGGCTGCCCAGAGAGGGGGTGGGTTCTCCATCCCTGGAGGTGACACTGGATGTGGCACTGAGTGCCCTGGGCTGGTGAGCACAGTGGGGTTGGATCAAGGGTTGGACTGGATGATCTCAGAGGTCTCTTCCAACCCAGTTCATTCTATGATTCCACGATTCTGTGACTCTGTGGTAATGGGAGCAGCAGGGACTGAGATGGGCAAACCCTGGGAAATCATCCAGATGGGATTATTACAGGGACAGAGACTACAAATCCCAATGAAACCAAGCCTCATTACTGCCACTGATTAATGAGCCACTGGCTTAATTACACAGTCAAAAAGGAACCAGTTTAAAGGAACAACTTTCCACTGTTTCCTGGATGTCACAAAACTCAAATACCAGAACAAATTTCAAACACTCTGCAACTGAAGTTGAGCTGAATTTGGGGTTTTGGAGTGAGCTGGGACACACTTCCCACAGCAGAGATAAAATTCCCTGTGAACATACAATTACAATTCTCAGATTGCACTAAAAACTGCCACAGCTTAATCTTCTGCAGCAATTTTTGATGGCCACATTTTTCTCTTTCCTAGAAAAAAAAAAGAAAACCCTTAATATCTGCAAAGAGCAGGGCCTGTGTCAGCCTCCAGACAGAGCAGCTCAGGGCTGGGAAGCAGCAGCTCAGGGCTGGGAAGCAGCAGCTCAGGGCTGGGAAGCAGACAGGGCGATGCTGCTGGGACAGGGACGTGGCTGTGTGTGCCCTCCCAGCTTTCCCAGGCACAGAAGGGCAGTGGGGACCTGGCACCTCCGTGTCTGGCTCCAGCCCTGGAGTGGTTTCCACTCCTTAGAGAACATGCTGACAGGCTCTTCAGATAAGCAGGGCAAGGCAAGGGCACTGGGAGCTTGGCAGCTGGAGCTGTGGAGTGGCTGCAGGAGCAGCCCCAGAGCCTGGGAACTGTTGCTGTGCCCGGGACACCTGGCCCAGGTCATTTAAAGCTCATTGAAGTCTCCAATCAATAGTGCAGGACACTTGGAAGCCCTCAAATCCTTCACTGGAAATGCAAGAGGAATGGGAAGGCAGTCACTGTTGAATGTGAACTGATTTCCATGTCTGATCCCAAAAGGAAAAGGATTCCAAACTGTCCATCCATCTCTGGTTTTCACACTGGTGCCCAAAGCCCTTCCCCATATCGGATGGTTCCCAAACCTTTAATGGCATTCATGGAATTTCTGTTCTTTCTCTCTCTTAAAGATCCAATTTCAGTGAGATCTGGAGCTCTCACATGGTGATTTTTTTTCCAAAGGAGTTCCAATAATTCCCATTAAATCTATTTAAACACCTGTTCAACGATGCTCTTGCAGGGCTGTGGGGGAGGCAGAGATTTCCAGGTGACTGTTTGGAGTCAGATGGAATTTTGCCTCTCTCCTGCTTGCACAACTGACCATTAGCAAAATTGGTGGTGGCGTCAGGATGGTTCCACCTGTGCTTTCAGGTCTCTCTTACCCTATTAAAGAACTTCCATTTCACAATGGATGTGTCAGTTTTGAAAGCACAGAAATTGCTTTATAGCACCGTAAAGCTCTGCTTGAGATAATGGGTCCTTTTTATCAAGGGAATTCTCTTCCCCCTATTAAGGTATTTCAGGGAAGGGGCCAAGAATTCCAGCAACATTCCTGCCCCAGGATCCCCCAATGTCTGTGATGGGGTGGAGTGACCCATGTTTGAATGGTCAAGTGACACAATGATGGTTTTTTGGGAGAAATAAGCAGGAAAGGATCCAAAGCCTTCCCCAGCTTAAGGCTCTGGCAGGGTGAGTTGGGCTGAGCCAGCAAAAGCTTTGGCTGAAACTAAAGCCAAAACTCCCTCCTGAAGAAACACCCCAGAAACAGGTCCATGAACAGGGGGAGAGGCTGTCCCAGGGAATTTTTCCATCCTGGGAATGCTGCTGAAACAGAAGCATAAAGATCAAACTAGTGCAGCTCCAGGGCTGTGCAAAGAACCAAGGGCTCGTGGGGAAGTGGTTGAACTGGTTCCTTTCTCTGAAAAAAAGCCCTAAGAAGAGCTGGAAATGTTTTTGTTGAGCAAATGTCAACAGTGCAGGACTCTCCTTCGGCAAAGCACGGAAGGCAGAACTCAAAGCAGGCTATTTAAATCTCAATTCACAATTACACTCTTATCAAGGAAACTTAATTATCTGTATTTTACCATCTTATCTCCCATATGATTTCTCCAAACAAACAGCAGTCTGGAAACAGCCGGGAGATAATCCATCCAATCTCTGGTATCTCAGCGGGGAAAGGCAGTGCCTGGGGCGGTGGAAAGAGGTGGGGAGGGAGCTCCAGATTCCCAAAGGGACACCCTGGATGCTCCTCTGGGTGTGGGCACGTCTCCTGCTGGTCACTTGTGCACCTCCGTGGGCACTGTCCAAGACCTTAATTACTCCCTAAAATCTTAATTAATCCCTGGAGGTGATCACCTGCATTCCTGCACTACAGAGGGAGCCAAGCTCCACTTCAGGCATCCCATGCAGTGAAATGTCTACATGAGTGTGGGATGAACCCACAGAAGGTCAGAACTGAGCAAAGAGCTTTGTGCATTGCCCAGGGTTGGATATTTCCCTGCACCAAAGGATCTTCTCTCTGTTGGACTCTCTGTGCCATCTCTGACACCAGAAATGTGGCACTGAAGCAAAGGACACTGCATGGCAGAGGGGGGGAAAAATGGGGCTCCCAAACTCACCTGGGACTTATCCCTCTGCAATAGTTCTGTTGTTCCAAAAGGGCAGGTTGACTCTCCTATCATGAGGAACTCTGGGAAGGTGCAGAGGAGGAAATCCAGACACAGTTCCCTGGCCCAGGGGCTGAGCTGCCAGGGGCAGGCAGGAAGAGGGAAAATTGAACCCTTAAGTTCATAAAGATCTCTGCAAACTCCATGTGATGGGTGCAGGATACCAAGCACCATTCCCACCTTCCTTTGCACCATTTTCTCTCCCTCATTACCACCCATTGCTGGTTCAATCAGACCTGGGTGAGGTCACAAAATCACTGAATCACTGAGGTTGAAAAAGACCTCCAAGATCATCGAGTCCAACCTTTGATCACCCCCCTCTCCCCTTGTCCACCAGCTCATCTATTCCCCCAATGAAATGCGCTCTGAAATGGATCCTTCCCCAGATCCACCCTGCAGGAATGTCTTTGTGCTCCCTCCTCCCTGCTGATGGAGCAGATCCAGCTGAGGGCTGAGCTCCCCTGACCCTGCTGGAGCCCCTTCCCAGCCTGGTGGCTCGCAGGGACTGGGCACTCTGGGCTTTCCAGCAGTGAAGGGTTTGGCTCTGGGGAGGATCCCAGGAGCTCCCTGTCCATGGGAGCCCCTTGGTGGGATTGCTGTGCCATGGGAACTGCTGTGCTTTGCTCCACCTGGGCATGGCAGGTGGCCACGGGCACAAGTTCCTCCTCACTGAACTGTTCCTGCCACCTCCAAGGAAAACACCCCTTTTATGTGCTCAACCCAGAGCCTCATTCCAAAGGTAACAAATTAAAGTGTGTGGAAGTTTGAAAGGACCTTAAATGCTGGGATAAGCAAAACTATAAAAAGCTGAACACCACAAATCAGGGGCTGTGCTGGAGCAGGAGACTTGAAGGGAACCTGCAAACCCTGGGATTGTCTGGCTGAGGGGATCAGGGTCTCTCTGGGCTGGTATTCCCTGCCATGAATTCATGACCTGGGAACAAGCACGATCAGCTTCTGATTCCTCTGTTGTCAGGGGGCCTGGCTTTGGTTTTTACTGGTTTTTTTTTTTTTTAAATTTCTTCAAGTTCTGCATTCCCAGAATGTATTTTAAAATAGTCCCTGCCATGCAAACGCTCTTCAGGACTTCCAAAAAGGCTCCTTGCAGTGAATTTGGGTTGTTTGCCTCTTTACTGCTCACCCAAAGTGCTTTTTTTGTGGTGTGTTTGCTCAGAGCTGTTGCCAAAACGATCTGCACAATGTGCCGCTAAAACCCTCCCCTTCTGCCTCCTGAGCTGCGGTTTGCCCAGTAATCCATGTCTGGGTGGAAAGCACATTTTCCCATGAGCAGAGGGACAAAGGAACATCTTCACGAAAAGCTGAGTGTGTTTGTGTGTGTGAGAGGAGCAGGAGCTGCTTCCATAGCATTCCTGGAGCTGCTTCCATAGCATTCCAGGAGCTGCTTCCATAGCATTCCTGAAGATGCTTCCATAGCATTCCAGGAGATGCTCCCATAGCATTCCAGGAGCTGCTTCCATAGCATTCCAGGAGCTGCTCCCATAGCATTCCTGGAGCAGCTTCCATAACATTCCAGGAGATGCTCCCATAGCATTCCAGGAGCTGCTTCCATAGCATTCCAGGAGCTGCTCCCATAGCATTCCAGGAGCTGCTTCCATAGCATTCCAGGAGATGCTCCCATAGCATTCCTGCTGGAATTCGTGGCCCAGGGATCCAAACCACTGCAACCTGTCTCTGTGATGAACCTCCACCACTTCAGTCCTCACTAAAGCAACACCACTCCCATTTCATCCCATTTGCAGCCAGTTGATATTTTAATCCTTTCACTCTGTCTCCTAATGAGGTTGTCCAATTCCTGCCAAAATAGCTCCAAATTTCTCACAGGGATCCTCAGAACTATCTGAGAGGTGCCCCATTAGTGCCCCTGCCAGCCAGGCATTGCCACAGAACCCCTGGGCACTGTGCACCCACAGCTGGCACTGCAGATCCTGAGCAAACCTCTGAGCTCAGCCTCTCTATCCTCACCCAGAAATGCACTGAATGTTTCCTTTTGGAAACCTTATTCTGGAGAAAAAAGAATGATGTGTGAAATGAACCATAATCTGATGATCAAAAACGTCACATTTTCTCATAGAATGGTTTGGGTTGGAAGGGACCTTCAAGACCATCTTGTTCCAACCCCCAGTTTTGGGGGAATGTTGGGTCCTTTTACAGAGTGTCCACTTTTCTATGCAACAACTGGCACAAACCCCAGCCCTGAGCAGCCCCAAGCCCTGCAGAGCCCCAAGTCTCAGTGTCTCCTCTGTCTGAGAGCACCTTCCAAGCCATCCAATGCTCTCAACAACAATGAGTGTCCCCAGCAGTGGATTCTTCATCTCAGCCCAGTCCCCAAGTGCTGCCCCATCCTCATCCCTGCCCTGTCACAGCACCTTGTGGGATGCACTGAAGGACCAGAAACAAAAGTCCTCCTAAATCAGAGTTCAGAGTGTCTCTCAGAAGGGCCTCCTGGGAACTCTGGAGCCTGTTGGTCCATCCCCACAGCCCATCCCTGAGCCAAACCCACCCAAAGCCCCACAGGGCACATCACACCAGACCCACCCTCTGTCTGTCACCAGAGGAAGGGACTTGTGTTTCTCCCACCAGCTCTGTCTCTGGTGTGAGAATCAGAGTTGTTTGGATTGGAAAAGACCTCCAAGATCAACAAGTTCAACTCTCAACCCAGCACCACCACCATGATCACCACTAAACCGTGTTCTCATGTGCCACATCCACACATTTCTTGAGCACTTCCATCATAGGGACTCCACCACTTCCATGGGGAGCCTGTTCCAGGGCTGGACAACCCTTTCCATGAAGACATTTTTTCTATTATCCAATCCAAACCTCCTTCTCTCCAGGCTGAGCCCCCTCAGCTGCTCCTCATAAAACCTCTGCTCTAAATATTATGTGCTAACAAGATATAATCTGTAACCCCAGTTTGCTCTCAGTGTGTTTGCATCATGAGCTCCCTTTGCAAAGAGGTAAAAATTAATTAATGAGACAGAAAATATCCAGCTGGTCCTTCAAACAAGAGAGGAGGACCAAGCCCTGCACAGGGAACACACCAGGAGGAGGCAGAGCCACCAGTGACCGTGTCCCCAAACACTTCCATTGGACACCATTGGGGAGCTGGGGCTGGGAACAGAAAACCAGAACAATTGGGGAAGAAAAGAAGGGACAAACAAAGCAACAAAACAAAAACCCGAGGGGAAAATGCGAAGTGGGAACGTTAAACAGGAAGAGGTCGGTGTTGGCACAGGCAGGAATGATGGGGGGCTCTGCTGCCCACACAGACAGGGCAGGAGGGGCAGGAATCACAGGGGGCTCTGCTGCCCACACAGACAGGGCAGAGTGGGCAAACACTGCCCTGGCTCAGTAAGACCCATCCCTGCCCATCCCTGCCCATCCCTGCCCCAGTGCCCTCCCCTGAGCAGGAACACCAGAAAGGGACCTCTGCTGGCACAGGGCTGGGCACAGCAGGGCAGGGACAGGCATGGCAATGCAAAGGGACTGGCAGGGCCCCTCCCATGACATGAGGATGGTGCCTTGGACCACTCTGAGGGACTTTATGGGTTATTAGCAAAAGTTCTGAGTCCAAGTTGTAGCTGAGGGGGGGGGACAGTGGCTGTCCCTGTCCCAGACCAGGCTGTCCCTGTGAACCCACGGCCCAGATGGGATGCACACAGAGGACATGAGCGATTCCTCCCAGGCTGGCTGATCCAGGGAGGCAAATCCAGCAGCACCACCTCCCCTCTGACCCTCTGCCCACACCAAAGGGCACAACACCAGGAAGGAGAGGCCACAACCCTGGCTCTGCTCCTCCTGTGACCCATGCCATGCTCCCTGCCAGCAGGGCACTGGGCTCTGTGTTCCATGCCAGGCTCCATGTTCCATGCCATGCTCTGTGTTCCATGCCACACTCCCTGCCAGCAGAGCACCAGGCTCCATGTTCCATGCCATGCAGAGCACTGGGCTCCGTGTTCCATGCCATGTTCTGTGTTCCATGCCACACTCCCTGCCAGTAGGGCACTGCCCTCCATGTTCCATGCCATGCTCCCTGCCAGCAGGGCACTGGGCTCTGTGTTCCCTGTCAGGCTTCATGTTCCATGCCACACTCCCTGACAGCAGGGCACTGCCCTCCATGTTCCCTAAGGCTCTTCCTGCCCCTTCAGTGCTCCTTCTCCTCCCCATCCCGCCATGTCAGAGCCCTCCCTGCTCCATCCCAGCCCAGCTCAGCACTCACAACCTTCTGAGGAGCTGAGAGACGCCAAGAAAAGATCTCATGGCCATGACTGCTCATATAATTAAAGTCTGGGTTACTTTAAAACACTGGAATCATGCACAGACCTCAGCAAATGGCCCTGAGGACATGAATAGCAACCCTGAGATGCAGGGCCCTACTGCCAGCCCTCTCTCCAGCTGCGATGGGGACACGGTCCCTGCTCTCCTGGGGAATGGGGAGTTCATTCCAGCCACTCGGATTGTCCCTGCCACCCTTTCCCAAACAGCTCTGCGTTCTCAGGAGATGAGGAGAGGGTGGCTGTTTACACCACACGCCAGAACTAAACAGTGCTGGGGAATTATCTTATCTTCCCATCAGGATGCAAATGCCGAGGGTTCCTTTGTAAAGCCCAAACCAGCCCCCTGGAAGTTTTCCCGAACATTGTTTTACCCATTATTTTATCCAAGGAAGTTAAAAGTCCCTCTTCAAAGAATGGGAAATGTATCCCTTTTTCCTCTTTGGATCTCAGTGAGAAATCACCCCAAGTGGGGAAATCAGCGGCAAACTGAGGGGCCCCTCCTGCACGAGGAGCTCGGAGAGTCGCCATCCATCACTCACACTGAGGGGAATTCTATCCAAAACCTGGAACAGGGAGTGGAGCTCAACCTGAGCAAAGGGCTCCTCCCCAACCTCTGCTCCCCATTCTCCATTTCACCCTTTTGCCTCCCCATCGAGACTGTTCCTTGTATTAATTTGAGAAAAAATTAAGAATATACAGGAAGAACCATAAAGGAGCTGAGACTTTAGAAGGGCTATGGATAATTATTAGGAATAAAAAGTCCCTGCCCCATAGAGAGCACATTGAAACAGCAGCTCCCGGAGTCCTTTCAGTGTCCTGTAATTTCCTTATCTCCATTTTTATTGTAGGCAGGGAAGAGGGGCCCAGGGAGATGCCATCCCCTGTCTGACAAGGGAAAACCATGGGATTTGGGGACAATCCACCCTCTCTCCAACTGAACCATCACAGGGAACACCATGGGAAAACTGGCATTTGGGAGCCACACAGCTCCTTATGGTATTCCTTTTTTTTTTAAGGACAACAATAACAGAAGAATGACCCCTGTCACCAACTTCTGAGAGTTCAGAGGGGACACATTTTCCAGAGTAGTAATAATTTACCTGGAAATCTTCTGGTTTTCCATGGATTCCCACTCTTACTGCCAGCAAGTACCTTCGAAAACTGAGTCTTTCCTTGATGTCCCTCAGAAGGGCTGAGAAACGTGAGGGGGGAAAAAAAAAGAAGAAAAGAAAAAGCATAAGTGTAATGACAAAGAAACAGGAAAAGCCATTATATGCAGCAATAAAAAGGCTGCTTCCCCCCCTTGTTCCAAACACCATCCTATTATCTTAGCAACCAGCAGATTTACCACAGGAATTGTGCAACCATTCCCAGAGAAACGGGAAGGGGAAAGCATTTGTTCCTCTCTGCGTTTTATGACGTGAGAGCTGACTGGATGTGCTCAGGCTGGGGCTGCTCCTCCAGAGCCAGAGAGGGTTTCACGCTCATTGTTTGTGCTTTTTGCTGCCCGTGCACCGCAGGGAGAGGCAGTTTCCTACTCCTGCTCTTGGAAGGGCCTGGGACCATAATGGTCTCTCTGTAACATTCCCAAATGTTGAGATGTTTGGTGCCTGTTTTGTCAAGCAAACCTTTGCAATCTCCTCCAGAGCTGTCTGGGGTGCACTAAATTAGTGAGTTGTTCTTGCACTCGGTGCTTAATAAAAAGCCCTTCAGGGGAAATACATATCCATTAAAAAAAAAATAAATAAAAAAAGCTCCCAGCAAAGTTTTTCGTGCTGTATAAAGAGGGCACTCAGCTCCAAAGCCCTGGGAATGCTCTGCAGTGCTCACAGTCCACACAAGGGTTAAGTTGGCTTTGCAACCCTTCCGAGCAATTACAGGAGCTGCGATTTAATGGTGATTCCAGAAGGAGCATCCCTGAACAAGAACAAGAGGGGCATGTTGGGAGAGCCACGCACAGGAAGCTCCTGGGGCAAAGCATTAGCGAGGATGTTAATGAGGGTCATTGGCTGCTCATGGAACGATCTTAGAGGCAGAGGCAGCGCTTGGTCCTGCCTGGGAGGGCACAGAGGGAGGGGTGGGATGGAGATCCTGCTGGGATGGAGATCCTGCTGGGATGGGTGGGATGGAGACCCTGCTGGGATGGGTGGGATGGAGATCCTGCTGGGATGGGTGGAATGGAGATCCTGCTGGGATGGAGATCCTGCTGGATGGGTGATGCTGATGGAGAACCAAAACTTTGCTTTTTCCTCTCTGACTCCAGCAGGAGCCAAAATGCTCGAGTGACAAACGTGGCAGGAGGAGGTTTCAGCCTCAACAAAACCTTGTTCTTGTTGCATTTTCACCCTTTTGTTCCCTGCAAGGTCTCAATGTCATTAAACATCCCCCCAGAGCTGAACTTTGGGGCCCACAGTCCTTGCCATCCCTCCTCTCCAGCCAGTCTGAGCCCTAATTGCAGGGACTGGCCTGCTGAATGCTGAAAATCTGAATAATGAATTACTTATCTTTGCTGTTGAGGCAGAAACATATTAGGCATTTCTTGCTCCAGCCTCAGATTCCTTGACTGGGTTCCAGCTGTAAACATTCAACAGGAAGAGGTTAATTTTTTGATTCAGTTAATATAAATACTGAAAGGTTCCTTACTTCACTGTCCCACATCACTGCAACACACATTCTGTAATTAGAAGCATATTTTTGTGATTTCAAGGTATATTTTGCCAAACCAACAAAAAAGCATCAAACTCCAACATTTCTGCCAAAAATACCCACTGTATAATTTATGCCAAATCAACAAAAGTCTTCTTTTGTCCTTCCCAAACCACACCAAAGAACAGTTTGTTAAGGAGGCCAAATGTTAAAGTTCAAAAAAAAGGGTTATATTATACAGGGTGCAAGACAGGGAGGAACACCAAACCCAGCTGATGGCAGGGAGCAGCTCTGCCAGGAATGGGATCTCTCCTGAATTCTCTTTATTTCCCTCCACCCCACACACACTTCTCCCTCTTTTTTCCCCACCCCTTTCCCATTTTCCTAAAGCATCTGGAATGTGGAGCAGCAATCCATGTGTTTGCAGTAAACTCTGAAAGCAGAGCCAGGCAGGACCACGTGGGCAGGTGGCCTGCAAAGCCAACCTGGAACTGCCTGGGCAGGAGGGATGTCCCCAGAATTATTGGCCACAGATAAATTATGAACACCATGAAAAAAGGGGGGGAAAAAGAAAGAAGAAAAAAAAGAAGAAAAAAAAAGAAAGCAAGAAAAAAGGAGCGTTTTGGTGGTAATTAAGATTTTCCTTTCCCCGACTCGAAGAAAAATTTTAATTAGAAGTTCAAGCATTTGGTTTTAATTCAGCCTGATGCACAAATGGTTTATTTCCACCCAACACATTTTCCTGGGCTATGCAGCAGCCTCCATTCCAGCCTGTGATTGCAGCTTGGACTTGGGAAGTGTGGCAGGAGGGATTCACCAACAGCCCCTGCACACCAGGGGGGATCCTCGTGCCATTAATTAGACAGACTTGGGACAGACAATTAACAAACATGGCCTTGGTTCTAAACAGAGACATTCAGTCGTCTGCCCATACCCAGCACCAATATCAGCAGGTGGCACCTTGCCAGCACACCCAGCTCTGAGGAGAATTCACTTCAGACCATCTGCTAATCCTTTAAGGAGCTGCACCATCACAGAAAGTTGTTTGGAGGAATATGGGACAATAATGTTCAATCTGGCCCCAGCAGAGACCAAATCACTCATTGCCATGGGAACACTAATGCAGAGGGTCCCTTAAATAATAATTCCTTATTTTTAGAGGCATCAAGGAGGCTCCAATCCTGCTGGGAAGTGGCCAAAACCTGAGCAGCCTGTCCCTCTGCCAGTGCAAGCCTTGGGTTTGCACACTCCGGTGGCTGATGGTGCTGGTGGCTGGAAGTCACTCAGAGGCATCAGATCCCAAGGTCTGGGTGCTCCTCAGCCCATCCCACCACCCTTGGGTGGCTCTGAGGTGGGGGCTCCAGAGCCCTGCAGGGTGTAGCTCTTAGTGAGGAATGCAGAGATCACACTAGTTGGAGAATTCCTCAGGCTGAGCCAATTGGGTGTGAGGAAGAGCTGTGTCTGTAACTGCATCCAAGTGGGACTGTGTGTGGAACCATGAGCAGGTATGACCCAGTCCAGCAGGAACAACACACTCAGCACCATCAGCTGACATTGCCCAGAGAAGCTGTGGCTGCCCCATCCCTGGGAGTGTCCCAGGCCAGGCTGGACAGGGCTTGGAGCACCCTGGGCTGGTGGGAGGTGTCCCTGCCCATGGCAGGGGGTGGAATGAGATGAGATTTAAGATCCTTTCCAACCCAAACCATTCCAGGAATCTCTGATTCTGTGATTTTGGAACCAAGTGAAAAATGACATGGAATTTGGAAACTTGTTTTTTTTCACCATTACAAAGGACCTTCAGTGAAATGGTCCATGAAGCAGCATCTGGGGAGAGAGGCTTATCATCTTTCCAGCCATTTTTGCAAAAATTCCTCATTCATTTCCTGCTGGCTACTGTCAGAGAGAGGGTACAGGACTCTGGGCCACATCCCAGCCCCTGTCTGTGTTCCTACATACTCAGCTTATCTCTCTGTGTCATGGAGCTGTGATTACACAGCTCCAGGGGCTAAAAGGATTGCCAAAAGCTTTAAAAGAGAGAGGCACCGCTTTCATTTTTTAACTGCACCAATAAATGGAAATGACTGGACAGGGTAGGGCCAGGTCATTACAGCAAATCCAGATGGGGTCCCACTGCTCCTGACACGGGTCCAGAAGGTGCCAGGGACCTTTCATGGTCTTGTTGGGATGGCAGAGGGTGGGGGGAAGCAGCAGAGCCAGCAGAGCAGACTTCTTTTGGTGACCATTTATCCCACCTGGATGGCTGTTCTCTGGCTGTTCTCTGGGAAACCAAAGGAGTTCGCTGAGACATTCACTGGGGAATCAGGGGAGATCCCTGAGCCCCTCACTGAGGAATCAGGTGAGATCCCTGAGACATTTCCCAAGGAACCAGCTGATATTCCTGAGCTTTTCACCGAGGAACCAGGAGAGATCCCTGAGCCCTGAATTGAGGAACCAGGGGAGATCCCTGAGCCATTTCCTAAGGAACCAGCCAAGATCCCTGAGTTGCTCACCAAGGAACCAGAGCAAGGGAAAGCAGGGGCTGCTGTGGTCCCCATCACAGAGCCCACCCCAAGCCTAGGAGCCTGTTCCCAGCTGAAAGAGGAATCTGAGTGCTGGCAGCTCTCAACTGCTGAGCTGCACCAGGAGTGACCTTTGGTGTTACCTCCAGCACTATTTAGACTGGCTGGGCTCCCCTGGCCCAGCAGCAACCACAGAGTCTCCAGCTGCCCAGTGCACACCAGAGTTACAGCCCGGGCTGCCTCTGCAGCCTCCTGCCTTTGTTTTGTTTCGTGCAATCTTGACTTCATCCCAGCGAGGGCTCCTGTCTCTAACTCGCCGCTGTCAAAACAACTCCCGCGGGGAGATAAGGGAGAGGAGACTTTGAAGAGGCTCCTTCCTGCAAGCTGCTCACTATCTGCCCGAGACATTTGTCAGCATCCCCCAGGAAGGGCAGCAGACTCGGGGAAGGCAGGAATCCTTGCTCCTCTCGAGCCCCAGTCACCGCACATGCGAAACGGCTCGTGAATCCCAGATAAAAAGGCAGCGATTTACGTCGAGAAGAAACCTCTGCTTTCTATCACCAGCTGCGGCCGTTTCCCAGCAGGACAGATATTCATTCATGGAAGGACAAATATTTCTGTCCGTTTTTCCCAGCTTTCTTCCTTCTCTGCTCTTCACAGCCACCTTTCTCCTGATTTAAATTAGGCTGTGGCTTTGGAGCTTGCCCAAATCCACCCCCAAGAGAGAAGAAGATTAGAAAAGGGATGTGATTCATTTGGTAGTTTCCCCTTTCTTACATTTTGCTTCGAGTGAAGCATCGTGAGACCAAAGCTCATCCATGGCAACCTGTTTCTTCACAGGAGGACACGATGCAGGGCAGCTCTGCCTTCCCATGCCCGGTGGTTGCTCTCTGCTGCCTCCATGGCACTGCAGGGATGAAATTCCCTCTCTCCCCCACCCCACAGCCCAGCTGGGCTCTGCAGGCAAACACAGCTCCCTTCATCTGATAAGGGATCGTGCCCAAACTGAACCAGTTGTTGCCATCAGGGAGAATTCACCCCTTGGCTGGGCCATGTGGGTCATTCTGTGCCTCCTGGCCATGGGCAAGAGGCTTGTTTGGGGTGTTAATCAATGCCTTGGAGCTTGCAACTGGCTGAGGGTTTGGGTGGGTTTTTAACACCAGATGGGGACACGGGCAGGACGGAGGGTCACAGCCCCGTGCCCAGCCCGGCTCCATCGCTGCCGCGGGGTGGGCTGTGTCTGGCCATGGCAGGGAGGTGGGCACAGGGGCAGGATGGAGGTGGGGAAGGGGGCACAGGGGCAGGATGGAGGGGTCGCAGCCCCGCGCCCAGCCCGGCTCCACCACCGCGGCGTTTCCTGCAGCGGCGCTTCCCCGGGAGCCGCTCGGCGACAGCGCGGCCACTGCCTCTTTCTTCCTTTAGAAAACGGCAAACAAACCTCGGGAGTGGGAGCTGTTGAGAACAAACCCCCGGGTCTGCAAAGCCAAAGGGCTGCGCCCCCGAGTGCCATTGTTGGCGAGGCGGCCGCGCCGTTCCCAGGCCGGGCAGTGTCGCCCGGTGCCGGTGCCGGTGCCGGTGCCAGTCCCGGTGCCGCCTGGCGCTTTACCCCTGCCCAGACACCGCAGCTTCCCGCAGATAACAGCCTTGTTTAGCTCTGCCTCCCGCCGGGCCCCAGCCAGGCTCGATAACGCCGCCGTCGGATGTTGTCGGGACCGAGCAGTCAGACTCGCTGGCAACAAGCTTTTCCCTTTCAAAGCACAGCATGTTTGGGAAAGAAAGGGCTCGTGGCGCAGCGCGGCTCGAACCTCGCCGTGGCACCGGGCACAGGCAGGGCAGGGCTGGCACTGTGCCCTGGCAGGGGCAGGGCTGGTCCCAGCTCCCCCAGCCCAGGACCCTCCTCAACCTGTGGTGCTCCAAGGCATGAGCTGAAATGCTCAGACTGGGATTTCTGCTCTGACCAACGGCAGCAGCAGAAGGAGAAATAGAAATAGTGTTATTTTTAATTTCTCTGCTGGTTTTGCCCCTCAGCACGTGTTTGTGTCAGCTCTCCAAAGGCCTCCACAAGCCCCAGTTTCTTAATTTAGTAACTTTATCTTAAAGGCCCTTTGATTTGATTGTGCAAGAATCTCAGTGCTCATTAAAAATAAACTAATTATCTTTGGTGAGGCTCGGGCCCAGGACAGGGACAGTGCCCCAGGAGCAGTCCAGCTCACATGGAAGTGACCCCTCTATGGATCAGGACTGCACTCACATTCCTGGCTGCCTGGGTTTGGGGTGCACCCTGCTCCCCCTGCCTCCCCCAGGAGATGGATTTGGGGTGTGAGGGTCACCCCACACACTGCTTGTCCCACAGCCAAAGGATGGCATGGAGGCACCTGGCCAGGACTTTCCATGGGAATTTCCAGATAAATGAACATGGATTTGAGGGCACCTCAGTGAGGATGTTTTGGGGCCTCTCCACCCAGCCACCCCCTCCGTGGGTCCTGTTTCCTCTGCCATTCCTTGGAGCCAGAGGCTGGGTTATCTCCACTGCCCTAAGGCCACCCCACTCCAAACACTCCTATCTCCCAGCTCCTCCTCTCCCCTGCTGAAGACATCCCTTCCTTTCCCATCTCTCTCTTGGAACCCACCCCGTTCTTTCCATCCTCCCTCTTTCCTTCCTTCCTGCCTGGCAGCAGACCCTGCTCCCCAAAGTCTCAGTCCCTTATCTGGGGGCAGGATGTGGGGGAGCTTCGTGCTGCAGTGATTAGATGCTCCTTTCCTGTCCCCCATCCCATCCTGCCCATCAGCCTCCCACCTCTCCCAGTCCCACTGGGGCATGTTCTGAATGGGCAGCACGTGTGTGGCAGCTCCCTGCCTGCCCCAGGGTGCTCTCCTGGCAGGGATGAGGCACCTCTGGGGCTCTGATGGGACATGGGGAGGGTACAGTGACATCCCAGGTGGTGTCACCTGCCTGGCCCGGAGGGAGCTCCGCTGAGCCTGCCCAGGGGGAGCAGAACTGCACCCCAGGTCAGCTGAGGTCTCCAGCACGATGTGAGGGAGCTCCAGGCACTGCTCAGACACCCTCACAGCCCAAACCCCTCCCAGAGCACCCAGACCCCAATTACAGGGGCAGGGCTGGCTCCAAAACTGCCCTGGGGCAAACCTGAGCAGCTTCATTAAAATAATAAACCCCTGGTGTCTCCATCAGCAAAGTACAGGGCAGCACCATCAGATAAAAGCTGGGAAGCTCTGCCCGGTGACCACGAGTGTGTGCAGAGCCAAGGGAAGGTCTGAGCCCTCCTGCAAACCTCCCTGTGGAAAGATCAGCCCATGGCACCAGGAGTTAATCCCGTGACAGGGTCCTTTCTGTTGTGGTCACCAGTTGTGCTGGCACCTCTGCTCTCAGCTGCCAGTTTGGGTTTCTGTTGCTGTTTCAAAATCTCCACTTAAGAGCCACATGGAACAGGTTCACACTTGCAGCAGCAAAAGTAATGAAATTTGGTATTTTCTGCCTGAAAGCACCAAGTGACCCTCGTGGGGTGGTGTTTGATGGTGGAGATAACAGGGAAGGAGTGGCACTGCTTTGCAGCCAGCACCAGGGGACTGCATGGATTCGGGTTCAGAGGGATCCCTTCCCATTTATTCATTGATCCTTCAGAAGGAGGGGCAGGCTCAGAGAGTGGAAATGGCATAAGGAAGGCCATAAGGATGGTTTCCACCAACTTGTTTTTACTTTTTTTGCCTTAGTTTTTCCCTGTGACAAGCCACAAGGGTGATGCTGAGGCAGACCAGGGCTGCACAAGCAGTGGCATCATCACTTCCAGCTGCCATCCAGGGGCCATTGGCACCTCCAGGTGTCACCCTTTGAGGCAGGTGACCAGTGCAGGTCCCCTGTCTGTGAGTTCCCACCAAACACAAAACCTGCTGCTGCCAAATGCACTTTGTCCTTTCTGTCACTCTAGAGCAGACTGGACCATAAATGTCTTGCTCAGAAAGTGTATCAAGAGGTAAGAGATAAGATTTGTGAACCAGAACTCCAGGAGTAAGGTGAGTCATTGCCCTGGTGACACTGTTTTTGGGGAAGGGCAGTGGAGCTGGGCTGGCTGGTGGCCCATGACAACCTCGTGGACACTGAGGCTCTGCTCACCCCAGACCTACAGAGTCACAGCCTTTCTAGACCTGAAAGCTCTTCCCTTCCACACCAGCACCCCACCTGCTGCCATGAAGGTGGAGGCACCTCAGAGCAGCATCCACGCTGAGGGACACTTGGAATCACAGCCAACTTTCCTTCCTGCTCTGCCCCTCGGTGTGGAATTCATCCTTCCTTTTTTCTAGTAGATTCTTGCACAACCAAGCAGAGCAGTCCCTGGGCAGACCCTCCTGCACACTGAGCAGAGTGGGACAGTAAGCAAGGAGCAAACTACAGATGGGCTGCTGCTGGCTCTCCAAAGTCACCCCAATGCACACAGTGACACCTGGCACCCCATGGCATCAGCCCAGCGATGCTCTGTGCCTGCAGCCAGCCTGGCACAGCCTCAGTGCACAGCTTGAGGGCAGGCAGAGCACCAGAGCACAGAGGGAAGAGCCTGCATGACAAACAGAGCTGCCCAAAGTGCCTCCATCCACTGCTGACATCTGAAACAACGTGGAGAGGGGCCTTTGGTTCCCTGAAACCACCAGGAATGATTTGAGACTCCCTTTTGTGACACAGCAAAGAAAAGCAGAGTTGATCCAAGGTGTGCAGTGCCACAGGATT
This sequence comes from Gymnopithys bicolor, assembly GCA_035041215.1. Taxonomy (NCBI): domain Eukaryota; kingdom Metazoa; phylum Chordata; class Aves; order Passeriformes; family Thamnophilidae; genus Gymnopithys; species Gymnopithys bicolor. The sequence goes on from JAWWLY010000018.1 coordinate 2,040,082, forward strand.
CAGCCAAAGCACCTGCCAAACCTCCAGCCTGCCCTTCCCAGGCTGACCATCACATCCCTTCCCTTCCCAGCACTGACCACCCAAAAGCATCAATATTGTAACCATGACAGAGAAATTCCAAATCTTCCCAAGCACCAGGGCCCTCCTCTCCTCTCCTCTCCTCTCCTCTCCTCTCCTCTCCTCTCCTCTCCTCTC